>CM060846.1:133575097-133700097 GCA_030762175.1 Metallyticus violacea
GTAGTAGTAGTAGTAGTAGTAGTAGTAACAGTGATAGTAGTAGTAGTAGAGTAGTAGTGGTGGTAGTAGTAGTAGTAGTAGTAATAGTAGTAGAAGTAGTAGTAGTAGTAGTAGTAGTAGTAGTAGTAGTAATAGTAGTAGTAGTAGTAGTAGTGTTTGTGGTGGTAGTAGTAGTCGTCGCCATTAGTAGATGGAGGGGTATATTTATTTCAGTGGCAACAATATAATACGAAACCAGTTCAACAGTCGCATGGGTGTAACGGACAGTGCGTACTTTTATGTTACACTGGAATATGTGTTATTAAACGGAATATTAGATATTCACAATAAGATATAAAGCATATATATTCAGCAATAAAACCAGTAAATATATAAATAAAAATAAATAGCATATATATATTAAAATAAAATAAAATATAAAGTGATAGAAGAACAATATTTAAGACTATTAAAAACACACAGAAAAGTATTATGAATGACGAACAACTTGGTTCAATCAAGCCCCATACCGGATTTAAGTCTTTTAAGACCAAGGATGTCTCCATTTCATTAGGAATTTTCCTAATCTCTCTCTTCTTTCCTGCCTGTAAGCAATGCCAAGCGTAAACATCTTGCTCTATTTGAGCATGTAAAGGAGTGCGGTACGTACTTTTTCTTCTACTCTTTCGTACCATTACATCCAGCCAGAGCATGTGTCCATGATTCGCCTCCTCACAGATGGGACAAATTTGCAGCTCATTTTCGTCAGTGATCTTAATTGTCCACAATGTCCCTAGTCTGAGACACGCGAGATCCTGTCTAATGAGTTTAGTCCCTCTTTTGATGTACTGCTCCATCCACAATTTCGAATTTAGCCCCGATTCTACTTCCAGAAAAATAACTTCTCTGCATTGCTTAATTGTCTGCTGCCTATTCATATTCCTCAAACGGTTCCTATACCTCCCCTATGCGCTCATTCTATTCTCCTGGCCCACCATCCAAATAGAGCCTATTCAAGTTATTTCTAGATAATTTTTTAATTTGGTGCCCATTTCTTTCTTTCTCGCATTCCCAAATGTTCATGATAGCACAATGCTCTAATTAAAGTATGGTTTCCATGAATAGTTCGCTGCCAGCACTTCGCTTCTTTGATTTTACACTGTGTTATCGCGCTGTTGACTCCAAATTACCCCTTAATTATGCAGTTCGTAGTGCTGCACCCCAGCCCTGAAGTTCCTATCAGAAAACATGTCTCACCGAATCTAGGTTCGCAGTTTGTTTCCATCCCCAAATTTCTGCCCCAATTGTCTCTCGTAGATCTTACTACTCTTCCATAGGAATTTTCCAGTACACCTACAGGTATAACGGGATTCTGCTACTTAATCGAAATTTTTCTACTGTTTTATCCTTTGCCTAGTTAATGTGCTTCTTCACCTTCCGTTTATCATAAAAGGAATGCCAAAGTATACTAATGCCTGGACATTGTCTAGAGTCTGCACCGTGTCCATGTCTCCGCCCTGAAACTATCCGATCGTTCTTGAAAGTCATAGTTTTGGTCTTATTCATATTTACGGCGAATAACCACTCTTCGCAGTAGGTATAATGCCTTCCAACTCCTTTCTGTATGCCCACGTATAATACAGTACCAATATCATCCACGTGAAAATCTCTGGCTGCTGCATACCTCCAATCACTAGTGCCTCCAAGTTCCCCAGTATATCACATCAGTAATGTAATCTATAAAGAGATTAAACAGTAAGGGTAATAAAATGCATCCTTACCTCACTTCCCTCCCACTTATGAAATTCTTAGATAATGTATCCTTACCATACTTAAGGCAGAATTACACACTTCCGTTTATTGAATGTAAAGCTCGAATCATTTTCCCCAATAATCCCTTTGCCCGCCACTTGAACCATAGTGCCCTGATGATCGATGGAATCAAAGATCTTAAAAAATCAACGCAAGCGGAATTGTATTTTCCCTCTTTGAATTGACACTTACTATATTCTTACTGTATTAGTCTATAATAAAAGCGCGCTCTTCCTTCCTTTACGGAAACGAAGTTGAAATGTTGATAGTTTACCAAATTCTGTCTCTTATGCTATAATTCTTTTGTATAGTAATCTATTAGTAACAAAATAACTCCCTATAATTTTCTTGAGCGGTTATCGTTTCCTTTCCCTTATAAATGGGATGAATGATTCATTGCCCCAACAGGTGGGATAATTCACTTGATTAAATAATTTCATAAAGTTTGGGATCACGAAATCAAACACACTAACTCTCGCCGCAGTTTAAGTATCTCCTTGGTACTCATCCATTCAAAGGGAATTTTTAGACTTTTTGTTTCCCGCGTAATTTGTCTGCTGGAATATCGCCCTCTAGCACAGATATTTCCAGCTATCCCCCCTCAGAATGTTGTTCGTTCCCACATTCCCTTCTCTCAGCAACTCACTGTGATAACCAGTTACACTGCGGCCGGCTACTGGACTATTCCTCCAAGTCTGCCTGTCTATGTGTCCGAGTATCAGATATCACCGAACCTTCCCGTGGTGAATTCCTCTTTCATCTCCTTTCCACTATTCGTTGCGGCATGATCTCTCGCTGTGGTGAAATTTCTGCAGCTTACTCCTGGTGCTCCGCTGTCCTGGATTCGATTTTTGTTGCCTGGATTTCCCTTGGCTCTCTGGGTACATTCATCCTCTCCCGCTCAACACATCAGATCGTAGCCCCAATTTTATTTCGGCAGTTCTGGATAGAGAATGTATGAGTTTGGTACATTTCTTGGTTACATAGTCTAGGTGTTGATTAAATTTCAGTCTATTATCAAAGATCACTCCAAGGTATTTTATAGTATTAAATTGTACTACTTTGCTGTTATTTAAGTTAATGTTTAACTGTTGGCTTGTGTTAGATTTCCTCCTTGATATGTGTTTAACCTGAGATTTTTGTTCATTGAATGTTCCTGTGTTGTTTGTAGCCCATTTTGAGATCTTTAACATTTCTATATTGGCGTAGTTTTCAATTTCAATTTCCTTCCCTAATCAAAACAACATCATCTGCAAAAGAAGCCACTTTTGTGATTGTTTGTAGCCGAGATTTAATAATGAATCATACTGGATATTCCACAACCCTGGTCCACAACAAGAACCTTGCGGGCATGCTTTGCTCATGGTTCTTTCTATTCCTATAGTGCCTGCTGATAACATGCTTCTTCTTCCACTAAAATAACTCTTTATTAACAGGTAAAGTTTCTTGGGACATAGAAAATCCTTCAGTGACTTAAGAATACTGGGCCACCAAGCCGCATTAAAAGCACCTCAAACATCCAGGCTAATCATAGCTACAATTTGCTTGTTTCTCAAAGCTTCTTTCATAAAGTGTTTCACTGTCATTATTGCCTCAGTTGTTCCGGTTTGCGTAGTGAACTCAAATTGGTTCTTATTTAGCAGGTCATTAAGGTTCAAATTCTGTTTATGAGGAGTTTTTCCAGCACTTGTCCGGCAACGTTTAAAAGGCTGATGGGTCTAAATTTGGTGGCATTCTGCTTTATTTTCCTGTCCTGGTTTCACAATTGGTATGATCTGTTATCTTTTTCATAACTTGGGAAGCTTCCAGTCTTTAAGCAGTGATTGTATAATGCAGTCATGAATTTTGGTGTTTGTTTGAACGTTTGTAATAGTATATTACCTGTAATTTCGTCCTCTCAGGAGTTTTTTGTAATTAATTCCTTCTACAATACTCCATACTTCGTCTTTAGTGAATGGTTTGTCATTAGTTGTTTTAGATGGTTCCTTTATCTCCACTCTGACTTGTTTGTGGTACTCATTATCTTCCTACTCGTCATCTTCTGGTATGAAGGAAACTAGCATGTGATTGATTGTTTCGGTTATGTCTTTTGTATGTGTACCATCATTTTTCCTGAGCGTTGTCAGTATTGTACTATTTTTAAGCTTCCCTGATGCTAGCTTGTATGCCGCGGTCCAAGGATTCATTGTAGCGGTTAAGGTGCAGTACTCCTTCCAGAAAAGATAGCAATGCATGTAGTATTACTAATTATTATAGTAATGGAGCATGCAGTAAATAAAGAAGATTTAAAAAAAATCCTCTCCAGCTCCTGTCGTCCCCAAACTCGCCCATTAATGATAATCTTGTCGAACCTGAGTTTAGCATGACAACCCTGTTTCCTGGGCTCGAACTTGTGCCGCCTCTCTCTTACTCTCCAACTGAAGTCTTCCGCGATGTTTATCCCCATGTCCAGCAGGTATCTGGCATCTCGAAAAATGGCAGCTATGAGCTTATAATGGTCCAATTTTCATACTATTGGCCTCCGCTACTGTCCCATTCATTCTGTATGGTCTGCCCTCTGTCTATTTTGTAGCACCATTCCAGTTTGGGCCACAACCTTCTGTACTATACCTCCGTCATCTCCCAGCTTTCCTCTACTCCTCCGCCAAACCGCAAATCACCATATTCTTCCTGCGAGATTGATTGTCCAGATAATCAGGCTTTATATCAATTGAAGCCAAACGCTTCTGCACTCGAACAACAATATTTTTTCAGATTCTTCACGTTGTGCTTGTCGAATCCGGCTTTCATCTCTTCCCTCAACTGTTCAATAAGCTTACGCAAAATGTCCATTGACCAGCACCGCAAGCAGAAAAACAGGTATCTCCTTCCACTGTCAGGTACACATCCCTCATGAAAATGTAGTAGATATGCATGTCTGATGGAGATATACCCAAATATAAAGATGTATTATCACGCATTGTCTGCATTCTTCCATGATTTTGTTGTTACCTTTAACAATGTTAAAATTATGCATCAACTGAAGAAAATATCAATGTCCAAAAACTGTTTCATCACGAGATTATTAAACAGAAAAATGAAGCATAGTTGATTACAATAATTCAGAAATGTTTGCCATCTTTATTGATGGATTTTTAGACAAATTACTGTACAAGTTCTCATGTCATTCCTGCTTGTTTTCATAGCTCAGCAACAAGTCAGTTTTCAAACTGGAAATTGTATAAATGTACAATATTCTGAAAATTTTTCTTTTTTCATACAAAATTTGTTATAAAACATATGCATTTGTAGTGTATTTCAAAGAATGAGTAGAAAATCGTGACAAAAATACTACTGCCATTTTAAAACCTTGAAACATGAGAGAAACGTCTTTAATTTTTTTAATCCGAAGCAAGCACTTTAAGCATAATTGAACAAAATTAAATGTATCTACTTTTACGGTGGTTCATGTGCGCTTTATAAAACATGAATTGCAACAAATATCTGATACATAAAGATGATCGTGAAATTAGTGCTAAATGACACTTCTTCACATCAACACAAGACAAATTTTTATTTTAGAGTACGATGGCATTAAAGGAACTCTTAAAGGACTAGAGACATTTCTACAACCCAGTCAAAGTCCTATAACAAAAAAGAACTGCTTGATTGGGCCAAAAATATTACTAATATCTGATTTTAATTGTCCGTTAATTAAGTACAAAAGTCACACTACAAATTTGTAGGCCAGATATCGGAATCTAAAATAATTGACTGGCATGTTGCATTCATTCATACCGTTGCGAAAAATATAAGTGTTAGTGGAACAATTTTTTGTGCTAAGAGAAGGTTGGGAAGTGAAAATTTAATGGATTGCGTGTGGAAACAGTTGTGGAAAATTCAAAAGGTAAAAATATATTATGTAAATAATAATTTCCCTTAGTGACTTTCATATGTTTAGTACCGCACTGTTGCAACATTATCGGGACACTTAATCTGCACTCGCCGACTTAGTGCACAGTGCGAGTTTTAAGGCACCACAATTCACGGCTGCTGTAACAGTGGGCTGCTTATTATTTTGTAAAATGTTTAATTTCCATAGAACTATTTTTATTTTTATATAGTTATTGTGAAGACTCTTTGCAGACACTTTTTGATATTTTCAATATATGGAGTTCATATTAATACCCAACTTTCAATATTTTAATCATAATAGTATTTTAAATAATTATAACATCATTGGTCAGAAAAGTCTAAGAAATATCTTTATATAGTTTTTAAATGGACAACGTTTAGATTCAAATTTTCTAAAACCTACGAGCTTTAGTGGAAAGGAACACACACATGTAAGTTTAATGGACATATAGAATAAGTTAACAAAATATCCAGAGGGGGCCAAAAATGTATACACAATTTCACAGTAGATATCTTTTTAATATATTTAAAAATTGAACCGAAAAACAACAGAAATATCAAGTATGATGTTCTGTAAGCAGATTTGACTTACACACAATTATGATAGCATTGCTATGTGACATGTAAATCAACAAGGAACATGAAGCCAAGATTATCGTATGATGTTCTGTAAACAGATGTGACTCGCATTACGTAATGCTAATGTTGCTACAACAAAATGGAGTTAAGATTATCGTTTGAACAGCGGAAAACAAAATTGAACTGGTAATGGAAAACCCGAATGTTATTGAAGTCAAAGGAAATGGAGACGTGTGTACATAACAGAACCACCAACGCGAGTAGCTATTACATGCATTCGAGAAAAATTTGAGACTCATAGTATCGTGTGCGAGGTTCACAAGGGCAGTTCTGGGAGACCTCGCATAGCAACAAGCCCCGCACATTGGGTCCAAGGCACTGGATAGGATGAAGAAGTCCGATTGAGTTTCCGCCTCGTTCTCCGGATCTAACTCCGTTGAACTTCTACCTATGGGGAACTCTTAAGGATATTATATCGCAGAAAACCAGCTACACTGGCAGCACTTCGAGAAGAAATTGAAACGGCATGTGTTGCAATCGCCGAGGACACTTTGCCAAACATTGCTCAATCAGTAGTTCAAAGTACTCAAAAGTGTATTGAAGCCGATGGTGGGCATTTTGGGCTACTGTTGTAACTGTAAAAGTCTAAGATTATTAGCGTTCATCATTTTCTGTTTGTGTGAATTCAGTTTTGTTATGTTAACACAGTTTGTTCTTTGCTTAGAGTGTGTAAACATTTTTGGCACCCTCTGTATATTCGGAATCGGAAATGTGAAAGCAGGTATACATTCAGGCAAAAGGTGAACATTTTGAGCATCTCATGTAGATTTATGCATCAGTTTGTATATAGAATATCTGAGAGATTTTCCGGGAGCTATCAACCATGGGTCAGAGAGTGTTTAATTTTTTAGGCTACCAGTTGTAGGAGCACAGGATGATGGCATAAAACATAATATATGGTATACTCTTATTACCGTGTTTAATGAATGTAGATTGTCCTGCCTTTCTGGCTTTCTTTATTACATTACTGCAAATAACTATTAAATCTTAACATATTAATTTGAGATACCATTTGGAGCTAAATTTTTAATCCAAAGTTTTCTCTATCCTACTTCACTGTGAGTCAACTGTATTTTAATAAATTATATTCCTTTTTGCAGGTATCAGTATACACAATATACTATCCAGAAGACAGAGTTAATAATTTCTGCATTGTTGAAATCACAGTCGCCAGATGAATTAATGCAGTTCCCTACTTCTTACTGAGAAAGCTTCTTGGCGGCTAGCATAGTTATTGAATTGTAATAAAATATCCTTTAAAGTCAGCCATTATAGCCCTACGACCTTTTCACTTGAATATTTCGAATACTCGGTGATTCGAAAATACTGTTTTTAAATTAAATTAATAGTTGAAGAAATTTTGTAAAAGCTACTTATTTAAGCGAAAGCAAAGGAAAATGTTTGCACTTATTAGTTAAGATGTAAAATACGCAATTTTTTTTTATATTTCATTGAAATTTCAAATGCGTAAAATAAAAGAGCCCTGAGATAGTCATAATTTCCCTAATAGTTTCTCTTTATCATTTTCGTTTGAAAAAAAAGTATTGTGAACAACTGTGAACTATTTCACTTTTGATGTAACTTTTGGCTCTTTCAACCTCTCTGACAACAAAGGCTTACAAGGAAAACAAAAGAAACGCCTTCCTTCTAGTAGCAGTGGCGCTTGAAAATAAAATGCTACTTATATTAAAAAGTAAACAGAATTGAAAATCCCTCTTCTTATGGAAAGAAAGTTTTTGCTATAAACATTCATTCCACGCGCTAGTAAGCACAACTGCTTTTAAATTGCAACCTTCTTCTTAGCTTGGGCTAAGACAGGCTTTTTCAAGCGATATTGCCTTAACCTTTCGGAAGTTTAAAGCAGGTAAATGGCAAAGTCGCCTTGAAAAGAAGAGTGTTTCTTCTGCATAGGTGAGAAGGGATGAAAAGAGGGGCTTACTTCCTGCTCTCCTAATCACTCTTCTGTTATGACGTAAAAAAATGGATGATGTTAAAATTTCAAGGAAGACACTGTGCCAACTGCTAAAAAAGGAGTACTTGGTACTTAATCAAATTAAGATTTATATACCAAAATTGTAAGCAATCTTTGTTGCTATAATCGTTAGTAAAATGCAACATATTACACTAGTTACATAGAATTATCTTACGAAAAGTTATATTACCAAATCTTCATTGCTAAAATACTGCCATTATCTGAATTTATAATAAGTAAAAATTGTGATGTATCAATTTGTTTCCAATATTTAATTGTAAAAGAAACAATGTTGACAACTAATGAGTCATATCAGATTGTATGAAAATTAATGGGAACGGAGCACATAATTGCCATTGCCTATGTGTATATTATTGGCTTCTTTCCCCTCTCCCCAAATACATTTTCAAACAAGAATTTAATATAAATATCCAGAAAATATAATTATAAATAACAAAGATTTAATTTATAATCTTTCAACACCAAAATACTTCAAAAACGGCTAATTTCCAACAATGCGGTATTGGTAACATTATAAACTGATCTAAGTAACGTTTCTTCCATGCACCTTAAAATGAGCTATTTCTTTGACACAAGAAACGTTTCGGAATGACGGGAAAAATAATTCATGCCCATTTAATAATTTATTTATTACTAAGGGCTGTCTGAGAAACATGTGATACACGTGTTAGAAGTGTTTTTATACTTTTCATAGGCTTGCTTAAGTTCACAAAATAAACTGCAGCTTTTAACACTTGCATAACAACTAACTATTAATAAAATGCGAAGAAGTACTAGGTACATTGTCACGAAGTTGCTTTTGTTACCTGTTATGATGAGGTACAGTTCATTGTAGTTAGCACATTAGTGTTGTGCATTAATTTAGATCAAGTTAAATGCAATGTAAAAGTGAAATAATAAGCATTCTTAATATTGTCACAAAAGCAGATTGATGTTAAAATAATTAGGAATATTTTATAATAAGTTTTCATTAATGGAAACAATAAAAGAACATTTATTCATAACTTTGGGTAGCTCAAGTATTTATCAGATCAGCAAAACAGAAGTGGATTAGCACGGTCTGGAATTGTAACACGAAGGCATAAATCCATGGAGAAATAGCAAAGTCAGAACATTCGATAGTACCTTCCGTGCATGACCGACTTTGGTCATACCTAAACCTACGGTGTAGGCTACCGCAGCTAAATTGGTGTCAAAACTTCGTAAGATTAAAAGTCTTTATAAATAAAACCAGGCAGTTGGGCTCGATGTCTCTCTCTCTCTCTCTCCCTCTCTTGCGTCTTCTCGTCTTCGCTGGTGGTGACGGGTATGAGCAGGAGTTTTTTTTTATTAACGCCCGTTGCTACTACATAGGCATCACAGGCGATGAACACTGATGATACACGAGATGAAATGATATATTGGGAAAGGATTTTTCTTTAATGATGACCTAAGTTTAGGGTACCTCTCCGGCATTTGCCATTTATGAGGACTGAGGAAAACCTGGAAAAAACCTCAGTGAGGAAGGACGATCCTGGCGGGATTCGAATCTTACACCTCCCGCTCATGAGTCTGCGCCTTAATGACCTCGGCCACCCATGGCGATATGTGTGTGATTATAGAAGCGCCCCGAATTACGGACATTAAGTACCAAGCTGCTTCTGCCACATTTTCCAAAGTATAAGAGAATTCTGTAATATTGCTGACTGCAACGACTAAACCTTATATTGTCATGTTAGTATCAAGCAATATAAGTTCTGTCAACTCTTAAGCTTAACTCTAGCTCTACCATTAAATTATGTCTCCCTGATCTACTAACATCCCGGGATGTGACAATATTTTGTTGTTCTTAATTTGATTGAAAATAAATATTTCGTCAAACACTGTAGTCCTGCTCCAACTGAACTAATCGTGTTAGAAAAACAATTATATCATTGTTTTGTTTAACTCAAGCCCATATGTTTTCCAGGCATATGTAATTTTGCATGTAAGTAAACTGTGCTGGTGCTTTCTCTAACATTACAAAAATTGAACTGCTAAGACTGAATCCTTCATTTTCCAGTGCTATTCTTGCGGCACTAATCAGCTGAGAGTTAGAAATCGATACGGGCAGTTGTATTTATTAAACTGCGGGCAACATCAATAATTTCGTCACATCGCATCTAGTTCCGAGTGAGTATTTGTTGTCGCTTTCATCTAAACAGTAACACAATACAACGAAATACCTGTAAATTTTCCAGCGTTACCACTCTTTATTTCGTACATCAAAAATTGAGCAGAAACAATTAATATTTTCTCTTGCTCATAATGGTAATAATACTTGAGATTTTGTTAATTAATAAAGGATTAAATTATTTACTTTCAATCCACGCCCGTTCTGTTACCACTAAACATGTACTGAAACAGACTGTAGAGACGTGGCAACGTTGTTTTAAGATCGTACTCTAATAAATCTGATTCCTTAAACGTATTATATCAACGTAACAGAAATAAGTAGCTAGATGGTTGTACCCGAAACTTTACGAAATCGTGAAAAGGAAGATCATTGAGGTCATGTCTGAACCACCTTATTCTCAGAACTTTCCCCTTGGGGCTCTCACTTCTTCGAATTTAACATGGAGTATTGTGGTTGAAAATAAAATTTAACTAAACAGAGTTGTCAAGGGAATCTGAACAGAATGTCAAAAATACGATAGCAAGCGGTTTGAACAATGAAAAAATCATTGGAATAGTTCAATTTCATCAGAGGGGAAATACTTTAAAATTTTGCGAAGAAAATGCAAATAAATTATTCATTTCGTATAATTATAAAATTAATTTGGCTATTTTTAATACAACCTGGAATATCCATAGCTTTAGTTAGTGCAAAAAGCATTAATGGCAATCACTATGGACCCATTTTTCACTGGATAATGGCAGAATTAGAATATCTTGTTTGCTTTAAAAAGCATTTGCTTCACAGAGATGAAGATGGACAAATCCTGCACAATCTAGAGCCTGCACTGTAATTATTCCCTTTTTAACAATGGTAAAGGTACTGTATGGCAACTGCCCGCGTATCCAGTCAAATTTAGGAAACGCACTAGAAAGGCACCCCAAACGTGCCCGGGAAAGGTAATTTTAGCTATGAGAGAAGGGTTCAATAAACTGTAAATTTATTGCATTCGGGAAATAATGAACTAAAAGGGATTGTCTTGAAGTAACAATATCAAAGAAATTCAATGACAAAGGACAGAATAAGTATGAAAATTATTAATATCATCATGTGCTTGTCTTCAATTTGAACAACAAAGAAATCTATTGGCATAGTACAATTAAAAAGTGACTTCGTATGTAACCGTGCTTACCTTGCAATTACATGTTTAAATCTAAGAATCTTATTTAATATAAAAATGAATATCCCTTAAATTAAAAAAAAAATAGTTGCAATGCTTTTGGGGATGAATGAGGCGTGAGGAAGAACCAACGATCCCATAAATTTTGGATAGCTGACTGAAAATGACTTCACCTCTCGAAGTTGGTACGTCTCCACACTGTCTAGTCAGAGGCACGCTCAGAGCAAGGCCAAAGTAAGGCTTTGACGTCATCATACTATATTAACGAAAGCAAGGACACGGAGAGTCGGATACAATAAGGATGATGGGTGGAAAGAAGAGATACACGGATATGACACTTAGCAACAGATAAGTGCGTGCAACAACGGCACCAATTAGAGCTAATATCGGGTAAGTATTCATGAAATTATCGCATCGATTAAGATTTTAATTACATTTATCCATATTACAATTATGAGTGACATTACACGGTTCAAGACTGTGGATTTTGCACGCAACTTTTTCCATTTATCATCATCTTAGCGCCATTGCCGGAAACACCAGTGCCACCATAAAATGAAAAGTGAAAACATAAAGATCAAATTAACAGGCAAGTTGTCCTTTGTGACTGGCACTAACTCCTCGCAAGACAAATCAAATTTACAGTTATCATACACAGTGCCTCAAAGCTGTCTTTTTCGTAAGTGTAGTACTTCAGGAGCACAGTTTAAACAAACTTCACAGTATTAAATTAGCAGTAAACCCAGCTAATTGAACATTATCACAAGATCTGTACATTCGTCAATGAATAATTAACAACACCTAAAGTCTTGTATTTTGGGATTTAATTACTCTTTAATATTGCAGCACATTTTTGTCATTTTGGAGTTCATTGTTCACCTTCTCAGGTCCAGTTTTTAGATTTAAATGACGTCATTTCTCACTGAAAATTACCAGGCATTGTTTAATAAAGTTCTTTTTGAAAATGGTACGTACCCTTCAGGTACTCTTTTGTAATTCTGCCGCTTGCACGAAATATGTTATCAGTATGTAAAATACTCTTACTGAAAGAATTTTGCTCTCAGAAAATGTCACCGTTAGTTCGTTGAGATATCTCTTTCATTGACTGGATTTACGAGAACATCTCTGTAATCGTATTTTGATTAGTGAATATTAAAAGGATTTGAAAAATGTAACAGAAATAACAGAACACTCTTCGGTAACATAGTATGTGATGCATAACAAAGCAAACCTACTGGTGTCTACTAGGATGACATTTGTATAAGGCAGCTGACTGTTTGCCAGGGATTTTTGGAATGAAAGATCAAGACTGTGTATGTTTATTCCGAATGGTATCAGCTAGGCACTACAATACCACAGCACAATGCTGAAATAAATGTAAAGGAAATGGAAGTAAAACCTGGCGTAAAAATTGGTCTTTTATTTAAGATTATTGACGTTAATGAATATAAAAGTATCAATAAATTAACGGATTGATAGAACAAACTTTTCTGCAATTTGAGCTCGTTTATATGTATTGTATGTGGGGGACAAGAAAAATAATGCATGGGCTGAAATTTAATATGTATTTAATATTAATATGTAAATAAATTCAAAGTCAACTTTTAAATTAAGTACATTACATAACACAGTATTATTAATTTTTATTCAGCTATATCTAAGTAAATAGGAAAAGCAGTGTAGGTCAACATATTCAAAGTTTAAGGTAGGAAAGAGATGTTTATATATCTGTTTTTTTAATGTTTCTTTTGGTTTTACAACAAGTGATTACTGCATACATCAAAGCGACTAGCTGAGTTAATACAGGTTTTATCCTATATAGTAGTTAAAGTCACCTTTTCACATTTGATTCTTTAGAATAGTTTCCCCCAGTGTGGATTCATTTCTAAAATTTAATTCTTTCTGTTGCTTGTTTGTTTCCCCCACATGCGCTATAGGTATATTTAATAAGAGGGCTAGTAATATAAAACAACAGACGTGCTTGAAGAACTGTGTTGGTGATTCTGACGGATTTTATTTAATGGAATGCTAGGTAGTACACCAAGTCTACCGATGCGAAACACTGTATGTGATTGGAACATCACTGGTAGCAGTGTAGGTGCCTTCTAGTCGACAAAATGAAAAGTAATGAAGAGGTTATCTTTCGACAACATGATCCACTCTTCATGAGGACTCTGGAAAGTGGAGTAACTATGAATGTCGTGCTCCATACTGAAACACTCACAGTTGTGGTGAGAAACAATGACAAAATACTGACGACTCGGATGATGTTATTTTGCGCTGCCAATGTTGTTCGCAACAAAATAGCAATATAAGTGGGAAGTGTTGACTTCCCCTGGCATATGCAAGTGTAATTTTCACCTTTCCAGGGAATTGGAACGTTTCGTTAAAGCAAATGAATCACATCGGACGAAGACATGAAACAATGATTTCAGTAACAACCCAGGGACTTATTCCAGAGAGTCATTCAGCGTCTCATTTCAGATTGAAATAAGTGTGTCAACAGATCGAACGAATTCGTCTGAATGAATGACACTTATTGCACATCTGAACCAGATGTTCGGTTTTTTAAATAACTAACCATCAATAAATAATTTGAATACAAAACCGTTGCTTGATATTTATATGGTTTGCCCAAATGAAAGTGCCACTCTTTATTTTTAATGATTTGTTGGTTAGAATATATGAACATACGAGTGATACATTAATTACATATCCGCTACACATAGATACCTAGTCTGTTAAGCAAGTGTCTCAGCGCGTCACTAGGTTTTGGTTAATCTGCGCGAAGAACGTTTTGGTTGACTGCGGAACCTTCCTCAAAGAAATGAACTCCCTTCTGCTTGGTAATGAAGCAGTTGCTCCACGCCTTCCTGTTGAGCCTTCCGCTCCTCAGAAAGATGCTTGGGGACCCACTGCGTGCAAACCTTGTGGTATACAAACCGTCGATAGAAAATTATGTGAACAGTTCCCTTGCTCAATAACAATTTTTCTGGAATCTCTCGTTTGATCATTCGGCCATTCTACTTTAAAATTTGTCTACGGCTGTAATTGATTCCTCGGGGATGGATAAATGAGTTTAATCAGGTCTAGGCCTTTCCTCAGTGCGCACACGTCCATGACGAAATTCATCACACCATCTGAACACTGTGCTGTGTGACGGATAAGCATTTCAATACACGTTGTTCATACCACGATAAATTTTGACTCTATTAAGACTTCTGCTTTTAAAAATTGTGCTATGACCCGCTATATCCATTTGAAGGAATCCTTGTTATAAATGTATTAAAGTCAACCCGCTTCTGTATATGTGAACAACACAGCGCTGTGTCAGAATACAAATCTGCTTTCTTTACATGCAACGCCACTTATCAGGTTAAACACAAAGCTCTGCGTAGCTAAGCGGTGATGCTACAACAAAAGTAACTTGGGCAACTCTTTAAAAAAAAAACAAGAATTACAATAGCGTTTGGTATGCAACTTCCCTTAAGGCAGAAAATTTGCATATTCTCTGCTTTGATTTGTGTAACCTCTAGGTTGCCTATATAGGTTACATTTTTAACACAAATTTGATGTTTTATTTTCAGTATTGTGTAATGTAAACTGAGGAGTGAAACACACCTTACAAACATTTCCATCGCAGGCATTTATTCATGAGAATAAATGCCTGAATGTTAGATATTTTATTTACTTACGGACGCACTTTAACACTTCAGGTCATCAGCGTTCCCACTCAATTCATGGGTGAATCGACCCATAAATTCGGCAGAGTTGCCTTTTTTTTAATACTTTAAGTTCTTTTACCGTAAATGTATGACACGAGACCAATTGTTTCACTTCCCTTCCGAAAGAAGCCATAGTTATAATTTTTATGCCCGAAAAAATCCATTGACCCTGAGTGGGATTCAAATAAGCTTGGGCCTATGAGGCAAGTATGGTTACCATTAGACCACCAAACCGACAAACAGTGGAATTTCTGACGCAAGAAATAAAATGTGTTTTACCACCTATCGATACCGGTCTACACAATGTACATCAGAGATTAAAATGATTTGAAATATTTTACTGAATAGAAAAGGTGAATGCATAAAGAATTTTATGAACTGAATAGCTTTGACGAGAAAAAATTCCGTTTATTTAGAGTGTCGTCGGTAAACAGGGTGAAACAGCTCAAGCAATATAATTTATATCAAAGAAGTATTTACGACAATGCGAATATCTATAAAGTATGCACCTCCTGTTGTCAAATTAGGATTGAAAAAATAGAAATGATATAGTAGTATTTGTTTAACAAAATGCAATCTCAGAGAAAAAACAAAGTGATTAGTGCATTACTCTATGTTGAAAGCTTCACAGTTTCCATTTTGTCTTATTATGTTTATTTAGTTCACCTTTATTTAAACCTTTAATATGCACAATTAGTTCATAACTTAATAATAAATATATTAAGCTCAAAATGTAAGGCAATGTATTGGAAATTTGGGCAAAAAAAATGAATAGTTGAATTACAATTATATTAGACTTTCATAATTCCTTGGCAGTTATGCTTTCGTGTAATATAAATTACCCTACGATACAATTTAAATGCCCTCGTCTAGGTGGGGTTGACTCTTCTAATCTCCTGCTGCTAAACCTAGCAAAATTGTCATTTTTAAACTAATCAGCTTAATTGAAGGTTTGAAATTAGGAGTGAAAAGGTACAGAGACATATTCTGGAAATTTTAGAAAACTTGTAGACACCGGAAGAATGCCATGATATGTATTCTATTGAAAAAATTCTCACATGTAGGGTATTTTGTTATTTTTGCAGGCAATATGCATTTGTTGTAAGGGCAACGTTGTATTCATAGTGGAATACAAACAGATAAGTGTAAGAGAGAATTAGAATATGTATTTTTAAGATAAAAGTCAGGCAGCAAATATTAAATACTAGCTTTCTTGCTTGCAACATTATAGCCTAGCTTGTTTGTAAGCCTCTACTGCAAATAAGGATATTTCGGCTTGTAAATGGCTCTTTTGCTTTCATAAACTAAAATTTTAAGAGTACATATTCTGTAAAATGAATCTTAGTTCATTTCTAATTATTAGTAGAAAATTAGAAAATAATCAGTAGGGCTACATCAAGAAAAAAACGTAACATTAAGATGGTATTCCGAGAAGTTTGAAGTATAATTAGCTGTAGCTATACCACAGTTTACATGAGGGTGAACCAGGTCCAAGTGCCAGAAAACTTCATAAGTTCTCCATAAATATTATAAACGAAATGAAATTGGAACAACCAAGCACAGATTATGTGGTTATTTAGACTGAAATATGGAAAGAAACATTTAATAGTTTAAGTGGTATTGTTTGTTAATTTAAGTGTATAGAAGCAAAATTTACTTATAAAAATGTTTTCCTAATAAAGTTTGTGTGTAATGCTCTGGTTATAATAAAATATATGTTAATACTTATAGTATTAGTTAAACTGTTACTGGTGATTCTATATTTCCATTTGATGTTAACAGGGAAATGGTTGAAGACTTTGTGGCAACTGGTAATGACCATGCTGTTATGCAGAAATTCTGTATGACTATAGGTATGAACTGCACAAGTTCCTCTATTTACAATTCCCATCTCATTGATAATATTAAGAGAGTGAGTTATTTCAAACTGAAGTGTTGAGTACGGCGTCCATCACGCTCATTTTGATATTAATCCAATTCTCTCTGAACATGACAATAATAATATTTCTCTGTCTTATGATGCCATTTGGAACAAAAGAGGATACAGTTATCTCTATATTGGTCCTGGTGGTGTAGTGGTTACCATAATTGCCTCCTACACCCACGATCGCGGGTTCGAACCCGGCCAGGATTGATGGATTTTTTCGGGCGTAAAAATCCTAAGTATGGCTTCCTTCGTAATTGAAGTAAAGCAGCGGATCCCGTGTCGTACATTTACGCACGAAAAAGAACCTCAAACCTGAAAGAAGAGGCCTCTAAGCAAAATTTGTCGGCCATTTCACGCCCTGAATTGAATGAGACGCTGATGACCTGATATATTGAAGAGCGTGCATAAACAAATCAATCAAAAAAAATCTTTCTATGGAATTAATTTTTTCATTAATGTCCTCATAGAGTTCATGAATGATTTTGAAATTATTAAATTCATGTTTTGTGACACATGTTCATTTAAAGCCAAAGAGTTAAGTGAAATCAGTGATGAATATAAAGAAAGGATATAACCCACAAGGAAAGTGGTAAGTGTGAGGCAATTTACACAGGGTCTTCTGGAGTCATGAAAGCAGCTGCTGCCAAGGAAATCTGGCAGAGATTCACTACTTTGTCTAATATTCGCTTTACTCCTATAGTGTGTGATGATGATTCAAAAACATAGCTGTTCCTTCAAAACTTATCAGTGTTTGGTTCACATACACAGATTACTAAATATGAATGTCTGATATACATTACTAAGAGTAATGTATAGTAATGACACACTAAGAGTTGGGGTACAGGTGCAACAGATGAAAGGCCACAGCCGTTCAAATGTCCTGGGGACGAGCTGCCATGGTGTTTTTACAATGGAGACACTGCTAAAATCCCCAAAACATGAAGGGAACCGAAAAACGTTCCTTTTGCCTAGCGTTTTGTGTGCAATAATGCCTGTTTACCAAAGATTGGCTAATAATGATTTAGCAGAGAGGTGTAGTAAAGGCACAAAACAGAATGGCAATGAAAGTTTTGATAGCTTAATTTGAAACAGATGTTCTAGAGAAAATTTTGTCTCAAGAAATAAATTGCAAATTTCAGTACCTGCAACTGTGAGTTAGTGAGTTTAATATGAGATATAACATGCACAATAAATGCTATGGAGATGGTCACTGGTGACAAAATAGTTACTTTAAATAAAAAACAATAGTAAGGTCAGCGGTAGGCGACAACTGAACCAAAGAGCAATGAATTTTAAAATTACATAAAACAGTAAAGAGGAAGTTAAAAATAAGTAAACTTAAGGAAAATGTAGAAGCCAAAAAGGTAGCTGAACAACCTTCATATAAGACGGGTATTTTAAAGAAAAGGAAAATGCGTTTCATTTAACTAAATCTTTAATTTTATTTTTTCCACTTTATGTTTTACCATTTTTGAGAATGTTCAACATATACTATACAATACAATTTAGAAAATATTTCTTTGAAAATTTTCTCACAGTTTCTTAGATAAATACTAAATAAAACATGATATAATTTGATATTTTAGAATAAGTACATTAATTGTACATAGCTTTAAAATTTGTTAATTATGAATAATTTAAAAGAGATACATTTTCGCATATTTTTTCCCTGAACGGTTTTTATAAACAAATGAAACATACTCAAATATACAGTTATATTCTAATAAAATAAAGACCCAAAGTTTACCCCACTTATAATAACAATAGTAACGCGTGGATCATTCCTTATAATACACTAAAACTACAACAAAAAGATCAAGTAAACAATTAAAATAGAACAATTAAATTTGATAGGTAGAAAATAAATGTTTTCAATAATCCATAATTTCAAATAATTTAGATGAACGCTGTGGATTTTAACTATTTTGACAGATACATACCCTTAATAATTTAAACCCCTTACGTGAAATAATGTTTCAGTAAATAGTGGGAGTGTTTCCACATTAGCACGCGAACCTTTCAATGAAAATAGTTCCAAATTATGATTGCTTCTCTTGAAACTGAGTTTGAGTGCTATACATGCTGCTCATAGTTGACACTTCACGCTAAGGAAAGGGAAGTAGATGTTTTATACTATACATTAAACATAAGCATTTATAGGTATTTTGGTAAGAAAGAGTCACTAAAGATGTAAATACCAAGGTACTTTAAATTTAAAACTAACTTTAGTTAACTGGGCTAGGAAAGAGTGGCTTAATGGGCGGAACTATAGAGGTAGTTAAGTGAGAATATGTGGAGGGGAGGGATCTAATCAATGGAAGGAGTTAAACCAACCGAAAATTTGTGCAAACTTCGGACAAAATTTGGGGAAGTTACTCTCTCGCGAACCGAAGTGTTTGACTGGTAGAAGAAGTTCCTCATCTATCGTAATGTAGTGAAAAATGAAAGCCACGCAAATAGTTCACGGACGAGAGTCACTCAGAACAATTTACAAACCATTTGTGATCTTGCGTAACAGCTACCCAGCGGGCATTATTTTTGTCATTTTTAATATGTATGTATGTATGTATGTATGTATGTATGTATGTATGTAGGTATGTATGTATGTATGTATGTATGTATGTATGTATGTATGTATGTATGTATGTATGTATGTATATATATAATATCGACGTTTACTGTAATTGTTTAGTACAATTTTTAAAGTGCATAGATTTATAGACACCCAAAATAGGCTGCTACAGTAGTCGAAGAGGTTAACACTAGAACGCCCAATCGGGGCCAATTGACCGCTTTTGATTTCCCAACTCTCATATTTTCACTGTTTTTTTAAGTATTTCTCTATAGTTTTGTGACTTTTAATCCATTTTAATGACGTTCAGCTCATCAATTTTTCTTTGCATTTCAGGCATAATTTTTTAAAATAATAGCAAATTTACCATTTGTATCCGGAGGCTGTCAATTGACCGCTTTCTTGCCCACGTTTCTTACGACGTGTATTGATTAGTTGTAACCGACAATAATCATTACTGCACAACAAATATGTTTCAAATTCATTGTACCGTGGTTTGTGAGTCATTGTTTATCGGCTCTTTTATCCATTTCTAAAATTTGCTTAGCTTTTCATTGTCACATAGCTTTCATTTTGTACTCGAGCTTTGTCTTGACATTTGTAGGGCAAGTTATTTACTAAGTGCACACAATACATCCCTTTCGCAATCGTGGCCTTTCTGAAGCTGAAATTCTGGAAGCTCTTTGGAATATAGCTCCAACGCAATCTGAAGTGGATGGATTTGATCAGGAGTGCGTTTGTGAAAGTGAGCGTTCTGGTAACGAGTGTAGATCACCTTCTCAGAATAGTGTTTGACCTCTGATATCTGCACAAATTCATTGACAATTGCATTACATACTACAGACCATCTGAATCCATGACTGTGGATGAATAGCTGTTTCCGTCCGTTTATCTTTGAATAATTAATTTATAAAATAATATTTATCTTTACAATTAAAATGTATTCCACCAACAATCCATATAAATAAAATTTATTTTAATCCATTATTAAATTTAATTATCACTGCACCTTGACTTGAATTATTATTAAGTTACATATTAAGTAAATAATTTTATAATATTTTGAACAGTCGATGCCCTTTCACTCAGTACATAAGTAGCAAGCCCGACATGAAATAATGGTTGCTTACCAATGCTAAAGTAAGGTATATTCTAAATGGATTTCTTTACCTGGGTAATGATCAAACTAAAACTATAAATACCAGTTTAGTAAAGTATGTTACTTTATGTCTCATGGAACCCTTTTTAGGAAAGGGACGAAATGTCACAACTGGTAGTTTCTTCACATCTATCAAACTGACAAGAGAAATCCAAAAGAGAAGTACAAACATTGTTGGTACTTTGAATAGGGCTAGACGGGAAGTGCCACCTTCTGTGAAAAGGGGCCAAGCGTTATTTACAAAGCTGATGATATTACTCTCACATCTATCCAAGGTAAGGTCAAGAAAAACGTACTTATTCTTAGCACTATGCATTCCAGCGTGACTATAGATGAAAAGTATAATAAGAAAACCCCTGAAACGGCCAGCTTTTAACAATAACATCAAATGCGGTGTAGATGTTACAGATCAGATGTCTCGCAATTACAGTGTTAGAGCCATGACGGGACGCTGCCCATTCATGTGTTCTATAACATTCTAGACCTAGCAATGATCAATGCTCATATCTTGTATAAGCTTATCAATTACACTACAATGTCTGGACGGTCTTTCATAATGAAAGCTGTGGAGGAACTGGATATGCCATATAGGAATTCGCGCCCACGTCGATTACTGTCAACATTATTTATGGCTGATGATAGGAATAAAGGAATATGAAAGGTCGCTAAACGCAAGACAGGGCAAATGAGGTTATGCAAGAAAAACAAAACCAAAGACAGTTATTCGGCGTGTAAAAATTTTGTATGTAGTTCTTGTATAAGCAAACACTCTGCTAAAATTGTGATTTCAATATTTCTAAGAATATTTCATTTTAACAATTTTCTTATACATATAAAACATGTTGTTGTATAACGTATGTCTTTCTGTACACAGAATTTCTTACTACATAGCACAGAATAAATCCAATTCGTATAATAAAATATTTCTAATTTTCGGGGAAAACGTGCACATATAATTGAAATAAAAAATAGATGAACCCATTTTGCCTAAATCCATTTAGCATGTTTATAATAGATGAACCAAAGAATTAATGAGCAAATGTAATGAATGCATCATTGAATTACATGAGCAAAAACCATGAACATAAAATATCCGAAACTAGAAGCTCAAGCTGAATTTGAACCTCTCCCATAGCTCAGAAATCATGTTGTTCCTTCTACATTACTACAGTTATCTGGCAAGCGATAAGTAAGAAATTTCATCGACCTGAGTCAGAATTGCACATAACGATGTGATACTGAGAAGAAACCAAGAACTCACTCCGGAAATTAATGCAAACTGGATTCAAACCTGGCTTGCTATTTAGAAGTAAAATCGGTCCCTCTATATTATCACAATAGGCTTCAAGTGATAAGCAAGAAATTCCATAGCTTTTGGTGAGACAAATTATTAAAAATGTGTCAGAAAATAGCAGCGGTCAATTGACTGCTAACGGGTGTTTTAGGGGTATTTGAAGCTCGGACGTTCTAGTGTTAAATAGGAATACCGAAAACTGGCAGAAAAGGCAATAGTCCGGTCCTCCAGGATGAGGATCGGGCTTAGGGTTAGTTACCAGCTCCTATAAATCGCTCTTTTCTACGTTTCCCATTAATAGTAATACAACTGGACAGATAAACACACGCCGATTTTGGCTATGGAAAAGGAATTTGATATTTGGTACCTCAAACATGCAGGGAGTAAGTGGGGAAAAGAATAAATCGTTAAAGATACTCCAGGCAAGAGTTTCAATAAAAATGCTGAATCGGGCTTTATTGAGCAGAAATATTAGCACAGAAACAAAGAAGAGTATTCACCAACAGTAATACGGAATATATTACCATATGGCACTGAAGAATGGACGTTAGTACAAAGGCAGGAAATTAAAATACAGGCAGTGGAAATGGATGGAATCCGAAGAGGAGCCAGGATATCTAGAGTTGTAAAAAGGAGGAATAAGAGGTGAGACAGTTGATGGAAATGGAAGAACCAAAGGATTGAAAGGCAAAGTCTGCAGTGCTAGGGCACATCAATAGAATGAACAGGGAGAGATGACATAAGAGTTTTCTTGAATGATTGACTTCTGGGAGGAGTTAGAATGAACGGCCAAGAGTATTATGGAAATCTTGTGTGGCTCAAATGATGAAATGACATTCTATAGGAAGGAGAAAGCAAAATTGTAAAGGATGGTAGATGGGAAGATAGAGTACTTCCAGGTAAGTGGAAATGTTCTTAAAAGTAAAGTAACTTCTTATTATACAAATATAACATATATTTATAAACCTTAAAAATTCATAAAATATAATTTTCGAGTACATGATTTTATATTTTATTTATATATTATTTGTAAAAAGATAAATTGTAAAAATATACATTTTATACTATCAATTTAACGAAGAAACATATTTTATAAGTTAGAGCTGTTATAGATAATATACTTAAAATACTAACGCTTAATTACTATTTTGTCACTGTTCTCATGGTGTTTGGGAAAGATAATGTTTTATTTTTGGAAATATTATTTCAAATGCAGCTGGTAATATTGATAATTGATATCAGAAACTCGTGCAAGTTTCAGGCACACCTCAGTGTAACTTCAATTTCTGTTTGTGAGAACTTATATTTGTTATCAAATACAGAAATGTTATATGCATGCTCTTGGGTAAAGTTTGAACACAATTTGGAAGGTACAATAAATCAGTACATGTACATAAGTGGGAGAAATTGCCATGTATCTATGAAACAACTTCTTGAATGAGGAAAGAAACTAAATTAAGTGAACCTAATTAAATTACACTTCCGAATAAGTAATGACCTTTTCATTAAGCATTGTCTAACTTTTTGTAGTGAGAAGGTAGAAAAACAGACCTAATGTGGGTCCAGATGTGGATGAATTACAATAGAATATTGTTTTTCATAGTGTTTAATTCCCGTTTTTACTGCTGAGGTATTACAAGGGGTGGAGACTGATGATACATGAGATAAAATGATAAACTGGGAAATTATATGTTCAAGACAGAAAGCGTTTGAAGCCCCAAGTTTAAGACCTAATGTGCGTCCAGATGTGGATGAGCTACAAGAGAATGTTGTTTTTCATAGTGTTTAACGCCCGTTTTTACTGCTTAGGTATCACAAAGGGTAGAGACTGATGATACATGAGATAAAATGATAAACTGAGAAATTATATTTTCAAGATAGAAAGCGTTTGAAGTCCGAGTTTGGGGTAATTCTATGGCATTTGCCCTTAATGAGGACTGAGAAATGGCTGGAAAAACCTCAGTAAAGTAGGGCGGTCTTTGTAAGAATCGAACCCCAGACTTTCCACTGACGAGCTCGTATCTTAACGACCTCGGCCCCTCATGGCAATATATGCGAATATGAGTCACAGGGGTATGCATAGAGTTAAATAAATATTAGAAACTAAGCTCAATTTATGTTACGGAATTTATTGAAAATAACTGAAAATCAGTGTCATGAGTTACTCGTTTATGACAGGAAATGAGAAAAGCTCTAACATTTCTGTTGATAGAGGAGAATTAAAAGAGCCCAAATATTTGTGAAAGAACTATTCATTACTGTCAACCACTTCAAAACATTAATTATTATTCAGGAATTTGAAAGTGTGTTTCTGAAATGTAGAAAATCAAATAAGTTAATTGAAACATGTATTATTGAAAATTGAAGAAACCGAACACAACACATGTTATTAACAGATACATCACTTTCTCAATTACAAATGTATTGCTCAACAATTTATACATGCATAGGAATGGTGTATTCTAACCAAGCAGAATGGGCAAAGGAATAAATTAGAAATTCTGTAAACACACATGTAGCTTGGAGTAGCAAATATACCTTATATAATAAATATGTGTTAATATTTAAGTTCATTGAGCTATATTCTACTGTAATACATCGCCATAAAGACAATTTCACGACTTACGTATGGATAAGTATCATTGTAATTCTCAATACATATATGTGGATATATAAAACATTCACATTTTTTTTAAGACTTTCATTTCAGAAACAAAGTAATTTATTGTATTCTGACAGAACTTGTTTCTTGCTTTGTATATTTAGGATTAATGTCAATTACTCAATAAAATTAATTCTCGTATATTTGGACATATTAAGTTCCTTATGAATGTAATTAAATGTGTTTGAATATCTTATAACAGGCGGAAAATCCAGTAGCACATTACCACTACTTATATGTCAACTTCTAGTAGCAGGCCAAGATTTTTGATTGGAATTTTGTGGACTTAACAGACAAAATATCTGTAGAAGTCAATGGTTAGTTTTGGAGAAGACCTTAGCGTCTAAAAAGATATATTTTCTCACGCATACTCATAATAATGCTGGCAAAAAGCAATAAGATCTACTTTGTGAGATTCTGTTGTTATATTTTTGATTACTGTCCTTCGTGGTTCTTTAGTAGTTCATTTTCTAAGGCAACGAAGAGCTGTGTACCTTAATATTGGAAAATTAGCAAAAGCGCTCAGTTTTTCAAAAGCGTAACCATTCTTATTTTGCAGCATTTGTGGGTGTATCATCCTGTTGGAATAGAAATGTGTGATCGTCCGCCCCTGCTTTTCTTGTTAAAAATCCTCGTTTTTGATACTATTTCCTGCGAGATTCTGTTTTTAGGTTTAATTCAGAGTTCTCCGGCACTAGTAGCGCTCATTCCTCCCCCCCCCTTCGTAGCCTTATGGTGCACGAAGTATAATTTGGCATTTTTTCATTGTCTTTGTCTGGCAATGAATATCCAGAGCACTTGCGAATGTTAGTGTCAGTTTTGTTTAATAATAGGGAGATGAATTACTCTGTCTTAAAAGTAGCAACTAAAACCTCATAGACTATCGTCTCAGAATGATCTAATATCGACATGGGACATGGATTTATTTTTGATTGATTTATTTATGGACGCTTTTTAACATCTCAGGTCATTAGCGTCCCATTCAACCCAGGGCGTGAAACGGCCGACAAATTTTGCTCAGGTCTCTCTTTCAGGCTTGAGGTTCTTTTTCGTGCCGTAAATGTACGACATGGGACTCACGGCTTTACTTCCCTTCCGAAGGAAGCCATACTTAGGACTTTTACGCCCGAAAAAAATCGGTCCTGGCCGGGTTCGAACCCGCGATCTTGGGTGTAGGAGGCAAGTATGGTAACCACTAGACCACCAGGACCGACTATCGACATCAAGCACAGAACATGCAGGCATGGGGAGTGTTAAGCAATTCTCCTAGAACCCTTTGACGGGGTTCAACACTGTAAAAAAATAATGTATAATGTTATACCGAGGGTGCCATAAATGTTTACACACTTTCACAGTAAATATCAATTTAATATATTTTAAAGTTTGACCGTAAAACAACAGTAATGTGCATTATGATGTTCTATAAACAGATGTGCTCACATATATTATGAAAGCGTTGCTATGTAACAGGTAAATCAACAATGAACAAATGAAGTCAATATTATCGTTTGATATACTGTAAACAGATGTGACTCACATTACCTTATGCTGGCGTTGCTACAACATAATGGGGCCAAGATTATCGTTTGAACAGTGAAAAGTCATTTTGAAATGGTACTGGAAAACTGAGAATGATGAAGTTCAAAGGCAATGGAGACGTGTGTGCAGATCAGTTCTGCCGATCTAACTCCGTTGGAATTCTACCTATGGGGAACTCTTAAGGATGTATACCGTAGAAAACCAGCTACATTGGCAGCACTTTGGGAAGAAATTGAAACGGCATGTGCTGCAATCGCTGAGGACACTTTCGCAAACGTTGCTCAATCAGTAGTTCAACGTACTCAGAATTGTATCGACGCCGATGGTGGACATTTTGAGCAACTGTTGCAACTTTAAAAGTCTAAGATGATTAGTGTTCATTATTTTCTGTTTGTGCGATTTCAGTTTTGTTATATTAACAGTTTTTTTCTTTGCTTGAAGTGTGTATACATTCTTGGCAACCTCTGTATATATAAATAAATAAATAAAAACATTTCGTCCACTTGAAGCATTGGTCATAATATAATGTTACTTTTTCGAGGAAGCTGCTTTTGTGGTCTAGTTCCACTTCTCTTTCCCTCACTTCTGTAGTTAAAATTGCATTTCGGAAAATTATCACTATGCATTTATTCTAATTAAATATTAAATTTTCTTTCTGTTTTGTTATTTCGTCTACCAAAGGATGTGTTTATTTTTTCCTAATATCTTTATTTTTTATTAGGTCAACTCTTATATATTCCAACATTAATTTAACAGTAAAATCTCTGCCGTGCTTTTAAATTGTGAATAGATTTAACAGTCTACAGCATAATGGAATGCAGGAATCTAATCACTTTCTAAAACCTAACATTCTGTCAATTTTGACTTTTCAATATAAAATCCTTTTCATTGTACTGCAAATTCTTTTAACAGTTTTGAATTTTCGAATGAATTTCTTTAAATATTTTTAACTTTAAAGTGTAACAGAGGAGTTAAAATATTTAACGTGTTCTAAAGGGGTGTCTGCTCTGGGATACTATTTGCTCTTGTTCTATATATTTCTGTAAGCGCTTGTATTTCAGTCCTTTTATTGATATTTCAAGACAATATGCTTTGTTATTACACACATTTTGTGAATTAATCTCTGTTGATCATCTTCTGCCTCTGAAAATATTATTTAATCTGAAAATAAATTTATCGTTGATAATGGATGAATTACTTCATTTTCAAAACAAAATTTCTTATCATTTTGTAATAATTTCATCCATATAAAAATTTAACCAAGTTATTAAGCAAATTAAGTCAACATCCTTATCTATCCCTTTAGTTATTAGTCACTTTTCCACTTCAATATCTTTAATTTTTTATTATATTGTTATTTTCCCTACACAATTTTTTTGCAATAATTTAAGCCTGTTAACGTTGTCAGATATCTTAATATAGTCTATATATGCTATAAATGTGTGCATGTTATATCATTTATCTTTTTCAAATAGCTGGATCATACTAAAGATGCAGTATACGCAGGCTCTTTCTTTTCTCTCTGGTTCATTTATTTGAGGAAGCTCTTTAGCAACTATAGTCATTAGTGTTCCATTGAATTCATGGCGCGAAACGGCCAATTATTTTTCTCGTCTTTCAGGTTTGATGTTCTTTTACATACCGTAAATTTACGTATTGAGACCAACGGCTTTATTTCCCTTCCTAAGTTAGCCATACTTAGGACCGTTTGTTTCCAAAGCCATGTTATTCACTTGTAACCTTTTGGTTTGACATAGCATTTAATCTTTTTGTTAATATATTAACATAACGCGTATATCCTGAATTAAGTAAGCAACTTCCTCTGTTTTTCCACAATTCTGTGTAACTCTTTTTTTGAAAGTTGTTACAACTAGGGTATATGGTCAACTTTTTATATATAGCCGGTTAAAGAGCACATACTAATGAGATATCATAATATTTCTAATAATATATTTGGTAACTTATTTATTTGTTCCACATTAATATTATTAGTTCTTCGTGAATTCTAACTTTTATATTCTTTTAAACCTTTATAAAAGTTACTCTATTTATATAAGATCTATATTTCTATATTGTTCCATTATAGTTATTATTCTGTTTCTTCCATTTATCACTCTTTGTGTTTCATTATCTCCTTTATCATCTTTCTTAAATATCGCAATAATAAGCACAGAATGCTACTGTTTACAGTATACAAAATTATAGAAATAGGGAGTAAGGCGTAAACCGTAAACAGCTATTTTAAATAACTATAAAGTTATTTAAAATATTTTAAGTTTTGTAAAATATAAGACGGGATATCTGTTCCTGTTTCAACACAATTAGTAATTTCAAATGAGACAGCTGTGTTCGTCTGACTGAAACCAAGAGTGGATGATGATGATGATGATTATTATTATTATTATTATTATTATTATTATTATTATTTATCTTCTCCCGCCATGAATAGACGGTTGACAAGTAACTTTAGGCTTCAAATAATTCATGGTTCATGAGGCAATTACTCATTATTCTCAGTCACAGTATCGAGAACGTTGTTAATTATATCAGAATGTTAAACAATTACAAAAGAGATTGAAAATGTGAGCTACAAAACTCTTTTTACGTTTGCAGTGCAGTCAAGGTGCCACTGAAGCTCAAACCCAGAGGCTTATGTGTAAAGATTAATGATATGCCGGTTATCTGAAGAGAATATGTAAAAGCTGTCAACGTGGCCTATATGAAAGCTGACATCGCCTCAGTGAACATACTTTTTCAGGTTTGCCAAGGAAATACATATTTTCATAATAGTAAAGACCCCCAAAGTTGAACACTTATATTGGAGTTCCTGCTGTCGATTACTTATGATTAATATATTCATTGGAGGCTAATAGCAAAATTCCATCTTCGAGTTACGCCAATATTTGCTCTCCTTTCAACTAATTCCATGTCACCCTTGACACTTTGATTACTTTGATCAGGTAAATTTCTTAAACTTTCCCATATTAGTTGTCATTAACATGAATGCGGGAAACAAATAATGAAAACTGTGTCATCTCATGAAAATATTTCTCCTAAGGACGCCAGAATTTGTTCACAGAAGTAGAACCATATGGTTTGCGTTCAATTTAAATGTTCTAGCTGGTCTTAACCAGCACGGGTGGCGGACTCGTGAATGGGAGGTCTGGGATTAGAATCCCGCCAGGACCGTCCTCCCTTACTGAGGTTTTTCCCAGGTTTTCCTCAGTCCTCATAAATGTTTAATGCCGGGTCTTAGGCCCGTAGCGATTCCTTCCTTAAAAATAAATCCTTTCCCAATATATCATTTCATCCCGTGTATCATCAGTGTCCATCTTCTATGGTGCATCTGTAGCAAAAACGGGCGTTAAACGCCATTCATTAATTTTTATACCACCAGATTTAGCACGTAGAATCGCGCACTAGTCCACCAAAGGGCATTGGAATTAGGGAAATAATGCCTTCACCAGCTAACCACTCTTCACTGAAAAATTAGCGCAAACGAAGGAGCTGCACTGTCTTCTACTAGTCCTATCAAGAAGAAAAGACTATGCCCGAGCTAAGATAGCACAGACCAAACCCCGAGATTGGGGTGAATAAACGCTACGAATTAGCGGTTAGTTAGTTAAATAGAAAATACTTTCTGTAGGAATGAAGGAAAAAAAAAAAACATTTCTTGTAAATCTTACATAACTGTTAATGCATGTTCATTTTAAAGGGACAGTGCTGATTTAAATTGTTTGTAATTATAAGTAGGTTAAAAGTCGTAAGAAAACGGTGTGCCCTGGTATTTTCTTGGCCGTAATCTTACCCATTTATATTCCTGAATATGGGGTATTAAGAAAATTTTAGTCATATTTATCTCGTTTTCTTCTTACTATTTGTACTTTTGATAAGAAATTTATTATATTTGACCACAGGTCCAGGATATCCTCTATTTTCAGGCACCATGGCCTGAAAATACTTATTTAACTTATATAATGAATATAATGATCCACAAATCGTTTTAAGGTCCTTTCTAAGCAATAATAATTTAATTGTGAACAAAACTCCTGTATTGATGATAACTCACTATAGCCATTGTGGGACTAATATAGAAGTATTTTCTTCTATGTATGATTTACTCCCTCCTCCTCTGTCCATGTCTGATTGTTGTGCTTTTCCCTTTCTGTTCTTTGCAGTTCCATTACAACATGAGCACTAAATATTTATTTATGAAAATTTGTCTTTTACACTAGCCGTGTGCAGGACATAAGTTGCAAATGTTCATATATATAAATTAGCCCCTATAGTTGCTGGTTAAACTAGAAGGATGGGTCATAAGTATTCGCAGCATGACGAGTCTTCTCTTAAGGAATTCATCTCTCATAGCAGGGAAACCTTAGGAATGTCCCCGGAGTATATGCAATCAGATGAGAATGATTTGTGGTTTCGTGTTTGCAGGACACGTTAGCTTAGCTGGTAGAGCGTCTGCCTGGAAGGCTGGAGATTTGTCGTTTAAATCCCGTCCGTAGCTCGATTTTCTCGTGTGATTAATTTTCAGTCATATAATGTTTGTTGATAGTGCATATCCTTTTTTGGTAGACATGGTATATTATATATAATTATGAATGAAACATGCGCAGTCATGTGCTTTTTAGGATATATGTTAAAATATCTTTGCCACTAATAATAGTGGCTAATTTTAAGGTTCTAATCATATATAATAAATATCTTGTATTTAATGCAATTAGCTTTTAAATTTGAAATTGATTAAAAGGAAGACGTGAATCTAAAATTCCAAAATCACGAGGCATTCAGTTTTCCAACTTGAGAAAAACAGGTGTTAAGAAAGATTAAAATGTAACTATGTATTTCTATTTAAAACCCTGTAAAATAAATATTACAGCACAATATCCAGAAATCAGTATCATCTAGATAAACACATATTTCAATTTGTGACCGATCTTAAGAAAGGTTAGCATGTAACTATGAATTTCAATTTAAAACACTATAAAATACACATTACAGCACAATGTCTAGAAATCAGTATCATTTAGACAACTTACGACCAAATTTGACCTTTTCTGTTCTTTATAAAATTGAATTAGGTGATTCTTTCTTATTCAGAATATATATGGTTAATAGGGAGTTGCAGGCATTTAACTCTTTAATCACGACTTTTAAAGAAACTGCGCTTAACTTTAAATGTTGGTGTGCCATGCCCCATTCCCCGAAATTCTTAATATTTAAATTATTTTTCTGGTGCAGACCATTCAATCAGAAGGAAATACAGGATACTGTAAAAGGCATTACTTTTCCGAAATCAATTAGAGTGAATCGTAGTTTTTAAGTTATTGGGGTTATGTTAAAACCACATTTTCCTTTTCTTTTGCTCAGAAACTATTATAGAAATGTGATAAATTCACTGAAATACAGTTATATTTCTCAGCGTAATGGATTTTATTCAGTTTTGTTTGGTCTTTAAATTTGTAGTGTAAGTTTGCCTTCATTTTCTTCATATAGAAAATATATTTAAAGCTGAAATATTGTTGTCAAATAAATTTGTGTATTCAGTGGCATAAAAGCAATAATTTAATATACAGAAAATTTAAATCTCTGCTGCCAAAGTAGCTGTATAAAAACAGGAATATACATTTTTTTAAATTTTTCTTCCAAAATGATTTATAACTTAATATTTTTAGACAAACTATGAAATCTATAATCATGAAACTCCACACATTAAAATCTGCACATACACTGACATTTTAGTAACATTTTGTGCTGATCTATTAAGTGTGGCCAGAAATATCATGTTCCTGTGTTGAGTGCATGTTCCGATAAATCTTGCACGTCTTAGTTGCCTTAATTTAAAAAAAATCGCTAACTGCCCTTATATATTCGATAAGTGCACACGCATTTGTTTGATATTATTCTGTATAATAGTTTACTCATACTACAGAAAATTTTAACTGACATAATGCTGACATAACAAACGTTTGAAAAAAACACAAATTAAATATATGTGCTTAATTTCTGAATAAACTAACTCAAACACAATAAATAAAAAAAACCCAATAAAGATCCATAAAATACATTTAAATCTGCTTCTTTCATTAGCACTATCTTCTTACTTGATAATGGCTAGTAAATGTACGTACGTTTTAAGTCTTTAAGGGTTAGTAATAGCTCTCGCGATAATAATAAAATTGCTTACCTTCTGACTTCCGTTCCGACCGGCAATTACGCGTGAAGCGGTTCCGCAAAGAAAAAATCACTCTTTATTTCGGCAACTTTTTTCTTGTAGCTGTGCTGGAGTGCAGTGTTCAAAGGAAACAGGAGTGAAACTTATCGAATAAGTTAACGAATGTATGCAACAAATATTAGCCTGTTTGAAGAACTTGGCCTATCCACGCAGGGACGAATAACAATTTGAAACAGGTTGTGCATCAAATCAATATTGACCGAGCTTGTTTGATGTAGGAAATTGGCCTGGAAAATTTTCTGGACTGACTGGAAGGAGGACCTTAGAAATAGCTGAAAATTTATTTCCATTGAACACAGTTATTCAACTCTTGAATATACTTTTTACAGGCAGCAGGAAAGCTATGAGAAAAACTCTTTATGGATCTCAGAAAATTTATGTCATGGCTTTCCCTGCGGAGGTTTGGGATCAAAACTTCTTTGCAGGTATCGTTTGTGTTTTTGCTGTATTGTCTTCAGATTAAAGTAAATCACATTTTATTCAGGGCCATAAGCTTACTTAACCCCCCCCCCCTCCGATCTTCATGCAAGCATTGAAAATTTGCCACAGACGGGACCACTCTGTTCCGTATTTGATCCATCGTTAAGTTTCTGGAAACTCAATGTGCAGTCACGTTGCACATATTTAGGAGCTCGTAAAAGGTGACATGCTCCCTCGTGATGCCCAGACATGTTGCAATGTTTTTCTGTGTTTTTCGGAGGTTTGTCAGGACCAAATCATAAATTTTCATAGTATTTTGGTCTATGAAATCATTCTTTAGAGACCCTGAATATGGACTGATCACTGAGGAGCTGTCGTTCTCATTTAAAATAATTTATCTTCATTTCACAATTGCATATTATCACAACTAAGGTTGTGACTTAAGGGGTAGCTACTTAGGAGGGTGATGGTAGAGACAAGTCCCAGCGTGTCACTCAATTTATTGTAGAGGAGACAAGTCCCCAATCTGAATTGTGATTACAAATGATATCCCTTACGGGCCCCTAACTTTTTGGAATCTGTCGTAGTAATCTGAGGGTGTATGTCAGCAGGTCGCTCTCCAAAGGCGACAGGCAGAAGATGAAGACCAAAGACCAAAGGCAAAAGACAAAGACCCAAAGCCGTAGCTATGGTTCCCGTTATATCGTTTTACGATTGCCTAGGGGGTCTACATTGTGGCATAAACTGTACCAAATATGGTGTGTTACCGCCTTAGAATTAAATTATATTAACCAATGAGAAAGTACTGTGTAGGTGTTTGATCCTTTCCAAAACTGAGTGATAAATTCAAGCTCACCATGTTTTGCTTGTCACTAGGCAGAGATTAATGTCACTATAAAATAACGTGAAAGCAGCCTCTGAAGGGATAGACCGCTACACTGAAATTCTCTAAGGTGATCGTTAAGGCAAGATATGAAATATAAAGCCGAACGAATTTAGCTTTCAAAAATGTTAATTTCCTACACCCATCAGCACAACATGCGACAATATGACGGGCCAGAATCCTGCCAGGTGTTTTACATGCCCTCATTAATCCGTTTGACCCTCCTACCTTTCCGTAAGCGTTAAATAATCACCATAAGGTTGGCAATGCACTGCTTCATCTCCACCTGCATTAGAATTTCGCCCGAAAATAAAAATTGTTACAACGTTACAACATTCTAAAATACAACTTATTTACTTAACAGAATTATTTCTTTCCATGTAAGGTCAGAAATTTTGCAGACTACTGTACGTTGTGAAAGGCTATATACAAAGTTCATTGCTAATCTTCAAATTAATGCCACCTAGCTTCAACTTTGAAGTGATGCATACTTAAAACCGTCTCTAAATATTGAATGTAATGTCTTAGTGTATTTGTTATAAATCAAAATAAAATAGTTCAAGTTCCGTTACACATAATAGTTTGATATTTTAAGTGTTGTTGATTTTGCAGTTTTACAGGAAAGGTAAAGAACTGCATGTCTGAAACTTGAGCAGTTTTAGATGTAGTACAATCTATTCAGTTGCAGACGTGTACTTTCTACTAATGAACCATGATTATCTTGCTTGAAGCAATTGTCATGTATTGATACAGGTTCTTTGTATTTAAAGTTTTACTACTATGTCACTTGCTGAAGATGAAACTGGATCAGCTTGGTCCACATAGAAGCACGAATAAAAATGCAAAAACAAAGAATGTAGACTTTCGGTTGTGCTGGGAAATTAAACTTCTAATCTTCACAGAGAGGTGGAAACGTAAGTCTGGCTATCTCTGTAACGTCCGGCGTATTTTTTGTGACAGTTACGAGAAAGGAAACTCTTGGAACTACAAATCCAGGTTTCCTGTTCCTCACTGCGTAACGTTATCACTTTTTATGTAGCGTCTAAAAATGAACTTGGTAATCTTTAGACTTTGAGTTTAATTTCCTTTGAAACTGAAGGTGCTTTAATAAAGATGGGCAATGCGAATGACGCCTATTGCGCAAATTATTACTGAAATATACATAGTTTTAAGAACTGCGATATACCAGCTTTATGCTCTTAAAATTACTTTAATATTGGTGTTATTACTTTTCTGGACGATGTGGTTTTATATATATATATATATATATATAGAGAGAGAGAGAGAGAGAGAGAGAGAGAGAGAGAGAGAGCCAGACATACAGCGACAGAGGGAGAGATCTCGATTATCAAACTTAAGAAAAACAATTGTTTGAATTAACAATAATCTTCAAAATGTAGTAGAAATATTTATTATTTAAAAAAAGGTTAATTTGCAACCACGTATCTTCTAAATTTAGTTGTTTCGAACATAGATTTTATAATGGTGTTTAACGCCCATTTTTACTTCTGAGGCGTCACACTGTGAACAATGTTATACATGAGATAAAATTATCGATTATGAAATAATTACTATGAAGATGGTGCGTTCATATTACAAATTTACTTTCGCCGTATGCGCTTGTTAAATACGTAGCTGGGAAGAATTTATTTGAGAAATGAGGTAGAAAGTTTAATGCCCATTATGGAATGTACAAAATTACTATACTGCGTTACATCTAAACACAATTATTTAAATTAACAATTAAAGAGTATGTGCTCAATTAGCTAGCATGATTGTTGATATATTATTGAACGCGTCCAGGAACACTGTTCATGAAAATACATGTTCTTAAAATCTCTGCCAAAGATAGTTCACCTTACCTACTGATGTAGCAGAATTATATAATTCCACTGGTTGATTAGAGCAGAATAACCATAGTGTGCCGAATTTACCAAGAGAAACTATGTTTTTTAATAGTATTGTTAGTTTTCTACCTATAACTGGCAATCAGTAATTTGAAAAGTTAAAGGTGAAATTTAAAATAGTTTAAGATAAATGTTTTTAGAATTCATCCCTTTTAATTTTAAATCAAGAATGAAACTAGAGGCGAGTAAAATGCCGGCCAACTGTAATGCTATACATTGTAACGAGTAATGGCTGTTGCAGTAATGATCATTTAATAATTGTTAAAAAATCAAACAAACAATGAAATGTGTAAGCGTTGCCCAGAATGTTTTGCAGCAATTCCTTTCTTTGGGTGGGTACTCGTCTACAAAGCAAATTGTTTACCATTAATTTAAACTTCCTTGGTTAATAGATATTAATGCACTACCACGGAGAGCGCCACGACTGCAATGGATTTGTGAAGATCGAAGCAGTTCAATGTCAGTTTTGCAACTTGTTCACTGGTCAAGACCATGGTGCGCTGAGGGGGCTCATGTAGGTGTTCGTAATATCTACTCAATGATTTGTGTTTCAGAATTTAAAAAAAAATGTAACATTTCCCAAAAGAAATCTTAAATTCCAACAATTACTTGTTTCACATTTCACGGCCAAAATTGTACACAGTTACTGTAGAATCCCTTTAGGTTTTAAGATTCAAAATCTGTTTCTTCCAGTCAATACATTTTAATTTGGTTCAAATTTTGAAGCACATAAGCGTAAAGCAGTCAATAAATTGTTCATATATAACACTAGATCTTCAAACATTTTTGTTCTTAGTTATGCTAGTGCAAGTGCAAGAGTAGTCCCATAAATGCAGGATGTTTCAAAACTCGACCGCACATATTCAAAGAAATGCGGAGGAATGATAAACAATAATTTGAAGTAGAAAATATATGGTCTGCTGGCCCAAACTTTCCTGTAATGGAGTAAAACTTAATATAGGGTAGCACGCCACAGTTTCTGCTTCTGCTTAGTTTTTCGATCAATATGAGCTAGCAGATAGAAAACTTCATTTTTGATATGTATCTCCGTGCTAGGCCTACAGAGCTGAAAATAAATACAAGACTAACGACAAGGGTTTGCGTCTTGACAAGTGAATTGTATTTTTAAGTTTATTTTTGGATTTTGTTTGTATTATTGCGAAAGGTTAGATTTTGGTTTCTGTTTTTACAATTACTTCTGAGGTTCTGGATTAGTAATTTTATAAAAAATGGTGTCACCATATTGATGTGATTGCATAATGTTTACTTTTTGTGAAGAATGTATAGTGCGCTTGCAAAATTTTTAAAGGACAATTTAAACAAAGTAGAAAACTACAGTTAATGAAATTAATTTTCCTATCTCTGAAAGCGTAAATGATGGAAATATTGTGTATGACGATGAAATAAGGAAATTTTTGCTTTTATATTTGAGCAAAAATGCTCAAAAATGCATACACGTTAATATAAAATAAGTACATTTGGCGATTTACATTTCTTCAAAGTGTGAACATAGAAATATCGAAAACAGTTTTTTCACAAACAATGAGTGTAAAGTGACATTCTTACTTGATTTTAGGGTTTAAGCGTCACTTAAACGCAATTACAGAAATGATTATGAATGGCTAATATCCCTACAGGGATTACCTCGGCGCATAAACGAGTCCTGAACTATTTCAAAGATTCCTGTCGTGCGACGAATTTCATCACTGGCAGCCAATATCCTAGCCAGCAATTCTTCATCAGAGGCACTGGTGTTTCAAACAGGAGACACTTGAGGTATCCTCATAGAAAAAAATCTATGAAGCAGATGATGATAGGGTAGCTCGGTGGCTAGGCTATTGCACTGCCCCCCTCTTAGAATCCAACGTCCAGGAAAAAATGTTGTCCAGATGTTTTCCTAGGTACCTGTCAAAAGGGGCAGGATGCCTATCATTCTGGAACCACATTTAATATCGTGTTTCCAGAAACATCTTCCAAGAATACAGGAATTGCATTAATAAAACATTAAAGGTGCACCTGTCCATTTAGCCGCAGAAGAAAGTTTGAGATTACTAAATTGTCACCAAATATGCCAGCCCATATATCCATATTGAATCTCTGCTGGCTAAGTATTTTGGCGAGAGCATGTGAATTTTCGTAGTCCCATGTGTGGCTCTTCCTGTGGTTAAGCATGTGCCCATCTCTGGTGAAAATGGCTTCATCCGTGAACAGCACTGGCGAGAAAATGTGTGGAAATTCTCCAATAAACTTTAACTTCTAGTTACAAAACTGTAATCTGGGACCGAAGTCCGCTGATCCTAAGTTCTGCGTCTTCAGAAATGGGTGCAGAGGTTCCCCTTGCAGGACTCGCCAAACACTATTGCTGCTTGTATCTATGGCACGTGCGACTGCAAAGTACATGTTGAAGGATGAGCCTGCTGTATCTCGAGCACTTCGTGTTCGAAACCTGGAGTGTGTTGGGTTCAATTTGCACCAGCATTCGGTCTATGAAATGACGGGAATCCAGTATCTCGTAGATGCCGATGGATAGACTGATGGTTGAAACAATGAGAATGTCTCTCTCTGATATCTTTTCCACTACAGCTGCGCAGCCACGCGGGCATGTCCTCTAGCTGCACCATACATTACATGCATATCGACAAACTTTGTAAATTAAGTATTGTTATTTATGTTTTACACTACGCAGAACATAAACGAACCTCTTCAGTAATATCTAAAATGATTCATGTAGACGTAAGGGTAGTAAACAGCTCATTTTAGACGAGCGAACAAAGTAATGATATGGGAAACTAGTTCGCGTTCGAGAAGCTATGCTCTCTTCCGCTAACCTGTTTCGTCCACAATTAAGACCTTGTTAGCCTATCATTACCCTCATCCGCTAGTACTTCTCTAATAAGGGAGCATGAATAAATAATTTTCTCGAAACATTTGAAGCACACGCCTTTTAATTTGAGCGTATCTCTTAACTAACATCCATTGCTTTCAATTACAAACATTTTCCAGTTTTGAGCTCACAGATCATTAGTTCCATGTCTCAAATTTTTTTGTCTATGATTCCTCAGTAAGCCTTCTTGGGGTCGAATTCTAAAGTATACCTAAAAGCAAATAACTGTAAATTTGGAAGTTCTGACTTAAACAGCGTTGCAAGGACCTCTACTACTGAATTTTCCAAATACTCTGAGAGCTAGACTGTTCTTTAGATTTAACAATTCAAGGTGCAAATTTTTACGTACTAATGATCTACGAGAAAAATCTCATTTTGTTGATTTCTTACTTTTCGCTTAGCTCTTCAAAAGCATTCTCTTTTGCAGGTCCAGCAAGGGTTTATTGACCATAACTTTAGACGCGTGTATTTTTAAAATGTTTCCTGATATTGAAATATGCCGTTTACAAAGTTCAGCAAAACATATTGCACACAAAGTTATACGTCGCTTGTTAACAAAAATTACATTTTCCCAACTCATCAAAAAAAGGAGAATATTGTTCCATTACTTTCATTTTGACTCCTAACCAACCGCCACAGAGCACGGTCACGAGCAATCTGCTTGCATCACAGCACAACAGAGTCTGTCCCGATGGTCTACTGGTAACCATATTTACCTTGCAGACCAAGATCGCGGTTCCATCTTGCCATCGTCAACGGGTTTCATCGGGCAGAAGTGAAGTAAAGCCGTGGGTCCCGTGTTATAGATTTAAACCAAATAAAATTACCTCAAGGCTGAAAGAAGGGGACTCTGAGCAAAGACTCAGACTCGGCCGTTTCAAGCCGTGAATTGAATGGGACGTTGACATAGTGCGCCCGTAAATAAACCAAATCAACATCACATCACCACTACCTGTACTTCAAGAGCTGGTCCCAAGGATAATTTCCAAGAGACGAGTTGTGTTCACATTCTAAGAGAGCGAGTTACCTATCCTTGGTAAAGAGTTAAGGAGCTGTTCATCAAGTTTTTTAATGGCGTTTAACGCCCGTTTTTACTACTGAGGCACAACAGGCGGTGGACAATGATGATATATGGATTGAAATGATATATTTATAATAGGATTTTTAAGGAAGGAAACGTTCTAAGCATAAGATAGGGTAACTCCTCGACATTTGCCATTTATGAGGACTGAGGAAAACCTGGAAAAACCTCCCGCTCACGAGTCCGCTCCTTAACGACCTCGGCCCCCCGCGGCCGTCTTCAGTCACTTATCCATATGCCGAAGTATTCAATGAACGTACGCGTTAGAGAATTGCCTGGAACAAACACAAATAACAGAGAAAATAAATTGCATCTTTATGAGGCTGAATTAAAGTAACTTTATGACTTTTTTATAGCCGTTATGATTTTAATTAAACGTTTTTAACTCGGAGATATATACCAATCCATGAAATATATATCAATGTAATTAAAAATAAAGTTGGTCTTGAAAGTTCAAAATTAATTTATGGTTAGCTTTTATTGTTTTTACACAACACATAATTTATGTGGAGAAAAACCATATGATTTGTAGAAAAGAATTTAACTACTTATATTATTAGTCCTTTTTATGCAGAAATAGCTCTATGCTTTGAGAGAAAAAAACATTTTAAATTGCCAATTATTCTATATTTCTGTAAAATGAGCATTCATTTCGCCTAAACAAACTTAAAGTTAATCTTCTATAAGAATGACCGTTTTCTTATATTTTACTACATTTTCTACAGCCCTCCATTCCGACGTCTGTTAAGGATAATTCATATTCCTCTTTTCTTTCCAAAATCTTAATTTGTTGCTTTTTCAATTCATGCTTTGATCAATGTTCCATTCTATTCTTTCTTGTTGAGGGCACTAAATAGTACTAAAGCTGTACATCTTACAAACAATAGTTTAATGACATTTCACCTTTTCTGAAAGGTATTTGAAAATGAATTGCACATCCCTTACCTTTAATGGAGCGACTGAATTTGATGGGGCAGTGTTGATCCGGTGTTGCGGTCTAAAGCTATTAAGTCGTTTGGGCTGAAATTTGGCAACTAGCTTGTCAACATCTTGGCATTTGAACACAATATTTTGTTGGGTGAAACTCCTGGGGAATTGCAAACTATGATGAAAACGCTCTGCCATAGCCTTCGCCCCATTGGACTTGCCATACCTCCGCCAAATTCCCCTGTTTTAGAATAGTACAGGAAAGGAAGTCTTGGGTCATGAATACTGGTTTGATCATTTATGGGGAGAAAATACCCCCAATGTCACCCGAGGATGTCCTTAAGTATTTAAGTAAATACATTAAAACCTGGAGCGGTCAGAAAGACCAACTGTTCAAATACCATTTTCTAACCTCTGCAGAACGAATTTCCAAGCATGCACTGAAACCATGGCAGAAACTGGGGTTAATTACACGGTTTACCACGGTATTTGTACCTGTAAATAATAGAGCCTCCTTGCCAAATCCTGCTGCCAATGGTAGATAACCAGCTAAGACAGGTGCTTGAATTCATTTTTATCCTGCCCAAGTTAGTGTGCAACCGTAGGAGAGACGGTGGAACGTACTCCCAAAAATGACAAATCTCATTCCCCTACCACTCTTGCGTACTGGGAAGAAACTAAACATTTTCCGATGACATATTCAGGGTATTTTTGAAGAAAGAAAATTATCCTCTAGTCTCCAGCGAGCGGCTCAATCGATGAGGAAGAGCTGGCCGTGTACTCTTCAGCACTTAAACCCCTACAAGCTGACCATGAAGAAAAACGAGTGCAGCAAGTGATCTCATGCACATTATAAGGGGTGGGGTTTGGAGTATTCTATGACGACCAGATCCGTAGTGAGCGGTTACTAAAACGTCACTATTAAAACCAACACGGTTTACGGAATCACTTAAACTATGTAAAAACACTCTAACTTTTTGGGTCGTAGAGGGAAGAAAAATAACTCTGACCCTGAAACCATTTTCTGGCATTGCGGTGCTGGAGTATAGACAGCGGATCATATTATTGGCTTATGCGTGTACAGGAAGTCCGTCAGGATTAGAAGTTTAGGAAATAAATTGAAACTTTTACCCCTCCGGCCACCTTGCATCATGACTCCTCTGGGCAGCTTCTGAAACCTGACCTAGTAGTTGGCAGAGATGATGAAGCTTTCACCATCGATGGCACTATTAAATACGAAGATGGAGATTCTTTGTCGAGGGTGGATCTTGAAAAGGTCAAAAAATACCACCTTTCAAAATCCTTATTAGAACTGGGCACCCAGAGATTCGATCGGTAACCATATTATAACCATTGGTGTTTGGTTCTAGGAAAGATGTATTTCCGAAACAAGAAATTTTCTGTATATCAGGGATTTTTTCCGCAGACATATAGAAGATTTAGCATTTTATATTATGAGAATCAGCTGAAATACCCATAGCTATTTTCTGGAATAGGTCAATGACCCCCCCCCCCGAGAATGCATGATTTTGAATTTATTTTATATTTTTAAAAGTGTTGTGATTTATTGTTATTTTTCATTATACGATTGGTCAGTGCAACCTAGTCAGCCGGTGTAGTTTCCGCTAGGGTGTCCTTTTAGTTTTATGTTGTTTAGTGTTTGTTTTTATTTACTAGTTTTGAGTGTTAGGGAGTCTCCTTGTATTGCAGGATTAAACTTTGTACATTAGTTAATATCTAGGGGCAGTTGTGAACGGGCACCATCATAGCTCGGAAATATAAACCTTAAGCTTGCAGAATACTAACGCCAACTGAATTAAGCAGGTGTCATTTTTTATTTCTTTGTTGTAATATATACATATATTTTCACAATGATTAAAATATAAATTCTAATTGCAACTGGTGAAAATTGCAACAAATGGTGATGGTAGGGATTCGAACTTAATTGGTGTGGACTAACGACTTGGTGGTAAAGGTAGAACTAAAATATGTGAGGCGAGTATAAAATAGACTTGGAGACAAAACTATGAGCTAAAATGTTCATTGAGTATGGGGGAAGCAAAACTGTGAACCAAATGTTTAATACGTACACATGTTCGTATACAAAAATATAATTGCACACTAAATACTTCAGTGAATAAAAAGTGTGGTTAAAAGGGAACTACAATGCCAGTGGTGGGGGATTAAGAGTATGGTGGAGAGAACTTCGATGAAACACTATGAACAAAAAAATATTCGGAGAATATTGGGTAGGAGTGTAGACATAGTGACAAAACTAGGAACTACAATTGTGCTATGAGTATGGGAAATACTTGGTGGCCAAACTAGGAACTATGAAGTGTGTGGAGAGTATGGAGTAGGACAGTAAAATTTTTGACAAAATTAGGATAAAATTTTAATTATATTAAAGTAATTTAAACTGTATTAAGTGGGAGCCATTTTTGTATTTATGATGTAATACATGCATTTATTGACAAAAATGTTCATTCACAATGGTGGTGAACATTGAATCTAGACAGATTGTAATATGGAGACATAAAACGCAATGGTGATATGGAAAGGATTATTTGGCAACATTAGGAACAGGATTATGTATGAAGAGGTTGGGGTAGATTTGGTAACAAAATTATAAACTAAAAAATATGATGTTAATATGATGTTGAAATAAACGTAATAGAAAAACTATGAACTAAAAGATTCGTACACTTATGTTGACAATTAAAATTAAAGGTTCACAATTGTAGAAACGGAAACGATATGGCTATATTTGAAACAAAAATATATAAACAAGATGGTGGTAGAAATGTTTAGTATTTTGTAAAAAATTAAGCACATTTTAAATATAATTCTCAATTTGTAATTCCTTTTTACTTAAAGAAACAGACATTGAATTTTCAAAATGTTTCTTTCAAAAGTTGTTGTAAAATATAATTTTAACCTTTGTTTGAATCAAATATATGATGTTACGCAGTAAGCAAAATGTTAAGCTCTTCAAATATTTGCTATTTAACTTTATGAAGCTAAAATCATATTTTTCCAGTAGTTTTAAATTTTCCAAATGGTTGTTTCACTCTTAACAAAGTATTGATTAACGTCGATTTGCTTTTATAAATAATATTTTGTGGCTAAAGTTATAACTGGAATATATATAAGCATAATGGTGGGGGAAAAATTGATTAACATTTTAAAATAACTTCTTACACTGAAAAAAAAGCATCGTATTTATACATTTATAAATGATCATAGTGCGGGTATCAGTTAAACATTAAATTACAATTTGCAAATAATATTTTTGATTTCACACAATTGAGGTGATGTGAAGTACATTGAATGTAGGAAGAGGCTCGTATGTTGGGACTTAATTGTAAATAGATAAATTTGGCTAAACCTGAGAATATTCTAAAATTAGATACATAATTTTAGGGAACAGAAATTTCTGTAATCATTGTTCATAATATGTGAATATCTGAATTATTGTATGTATGTATGTATGTGTATTTCATGCGTACGCAAGTACGTTTTTGTTAATCTTGTTGTTTTCTTTTGTTGGAATTAATTTCGGAAATTAAGTATTTTACCAGAGCATGAACGTCCTTAAGACACATGAGATGTGCAATATATGTGCACCTAGTTTAATTCGAATAATAAATACTACTACTACTACTACTACTACTACTACTACTACTACTACTACTACTACTACTACTACTACTACTACTACTACTACTACTACTACTACTACTACTACTACTACTTCCACCACCACCACCACCACCACCACTGCTGCATTAAATACAAATGCCTATTATCTACGGAATAAAATTAAGATATGGTAACGGTAAACAGGAGCACGGAAAATCACGTAACTGATCACTAAATTCACAAAATAACAGAAATAAAACCATAATGGGACATTTGCTTATTTGTTCACATAAGGTCATAGTAAATGGAGAGAAATACGATAGGTATATTTACGGGCACAGTCATGTAGGACAAGTTTAATACACCTTATATTATTATATGTTACTGAATATCATTGGGTTAAAAATGGTAATTTGTCATGTCATTTTGTAATTTTTTGATTTGCGTAGTCTACAACCCATTGTTTTCCATAACTTCACTGCATCTCATCATGCTATAATTCATATCACCGTCAATTTTGCCTTTGCAGACTGCAATGGCTATAGGGAAGCACAGACAGTATTTATTCCTTATTTCGACAAACACCTTGTACTGCAACGACAGAAATGCTTGGAGCAAGTACCCGAAACCTCTTTAAGTTAAAATCTATAATTGTATTCACATTAATTGCACTTTACACATACAGACGTCATGGTTCCAAGTTCTAATGTTATCTTCCGAATATTTGTAATAGATGTTATTAAAATAAGATAAAACACCAAATGTTGACGTAATATTTCCACATTACAAAGAGAATAGTTTTTGTGGCTAGTTGATGACAATATATGGAGTGATGACGTTACAGTTCCAAATTATAATGTTTTCTTCTTTCTCTTTGAAATAAATATTAATAAATCATCAGAAAAATTATTTTTGTGAGATTATATACTATACCAATGCTATATTTTCCCTGATCCATAATTAACATATAATAATATACTGGTCGATTCTTATTATATTGCGCCACATGTAATACTTTAGGGCAGTATATTTAATATATTTTATTACATTCCTTGTATTCACGTTGCATTTATAAGCTTACCCTACGTAAATGGCTCAAAATGCGGAGGAAGGCGAGAGAAACGAAAAAAAAAAAAAGGTATTTGTCACAAGTGAATGTATAGACGCTTGCCTCCTGACGGCACACTACCACATTTTCCCACTCTTAAGTCCTAATGTGTTAGTTGTACTATTCTGAATCGACGCAACTTGTACTTACATCCACGTTTTTGGCTATTTTTACTTTGGTTTTAACTAAATAATTTAATATGAGTTTTTGTACATGGAGTGAAGTATTTTACTTTTTCCAACTGGCTTCAACTGAAGTTCTTTTATTGTTGATTAGTTTTATTTACAGACCTTTTTTAACATCTCAGGTCATCAGCGTCCTAATAATTCAGGATATCAAACGACAAATAAATGTTGTTCAGAGGTCTCTTCTTTCAGGCTATTTACATGCCGTAAATCTACAACATGTGACGAACGACATTATTTCCCTTCCGAAAGAACTCATACATAGGATTTTTACTTCCGAAAAAAACCCATCGACCTTGGCCGGGATTGAACCCGCGATCTTGGGAAGTGAAGTTTACAGACAGCTCTTCTCTGTTCTCATTCTCAGCCTGCAAGGGAAAATCTGCCAAGGATGAATGGCCTATAATACCGTTAAGAGCAACAAAAATGGAAAGTAGCTGCTATGAGGGATATCTAAGAACGAGAACAGAATTCGCCTTTCCTTCACAGTAACAATGAAAGAAAGCAATCTGCACTAAAATGAAAATGACCCAAGCAGGACAGAAAACTGCAAGACTAAATTTAGCAGTAATGCTTATTAGGCAGATATACATCCGAAATATGATATTGAAATGTGCTTCTAAGGGCTGACAATTTTATATTTCAGCCTAAACATGTAAAATTCAATAATTTGCACACGTATTTTTCAATATTGCATACCCTATTCCCTGGACTCAGCGACTTACCCCTAACTATAAGGTTCGATGGAAAGAGATTTTCGTTGAAAGAGGATGCTACTGGCTATGTTGCATCGTTGAATAAATTTTTTCTGACCAGATGAAAAATTGCAAAGTAGCTGAAACAAGTATATAGACCTTGAATAAGGAGTTTTTAGGAGTAAAATTAATATGTTTACTATAATGGCAATTCCCCAAGTTTTTACTTCTTTTCAAACTATTCTAGTATATTTGAAAATGCATTAAATAGTTACTTAGAAATACCGCCGTCTAAGGAAGCTTTAATCGCCGAACATTTTATTATGGTAACCGTTCATTTGAAACAGATCTCTCTACCGCCACGGGTGGCCGAGGTCGTTAAGGCACGGACTCTTGAGCGGGATGTCTGGGGTTCGAATCCCTCCAGAACCGTCCTACCTGACTGGGGTTTTTACAGGTTTTCCTCAGTCTTCATAACTGGCAAATGCCAGGGAGGTGCCTAAACTTAGGCCTGGAACGCTTCCTTCCTTAAAAAAAATATCCTTTCCCAATTTATCATTTCATCTCATGTATCATCAGTGTCCACCGCCTGTGGTGCCTCAGTAGTGAAAACGGGCGTTAAACACTACTCAAAAAAAAAAAAGAAAAAAAAAAAAAGAAACAGATCTTGAATTTAAGACGTCGAATTCGAGAAGGGTAAAAACCGATTATGTATAATATGTGGCATTTGCTTACTCGGGCATGAGAAATATATAAGAAGTAATCAACTGAAATCTATCCAGGCCCATTTATTAATATAGTAGATGAAATTTTCAAGTACAATTAACTTCCTTTTGTTACGCTACATTTATGAAATTTATATATGGGTATACTCGTGTAGCAACTTTAATATTTGCTTCAAATAAAACACAAAGACAATATTAATATTGCTAGAAGTTAAAAAAACAAATAATACAAATCAAAATAATTCAAGAAATCGCAAAGGTGGATACGAGTGTTTTCAGTTTAGCTGTAATTTCCTTGTGAGTATACTAGTGGCCTCATTCCACAAGAATCATGAGTATGATAATGCAAGATGTTAGAGTTCGTTTAGGTAAGGCAGCATTGAGGAAAAGAGAAAGAGCAAGAAATTAATCATCGGTTGGCTTAAAGACGCGAAGCGAAGTGGGAGACAGTCTACTCGTGCAGAAACTTCTGTTGTCATTTCCGAGTGGCCCAAGAGCACATAAAATCAACTAGAGAGAGTGCCGCCGAATTACAAACGGCACGATTAAAAATGCGTGACAACCTGAAAATTAAACTTTTCTAGAATGTGATCTTTAGTGAAATAACAGGTTGGGATCTTGACAGGCGCCCGGCTGCATTTGTCTTGTTTCTTCCAACATATACAAGGCAGAAAAACTATTTTTGTGTAGGAATGTATCCTTTACGGTAGTTCAAGAAATAGGAACATTTTCTGAATTGTACCCAAACATACACATCCTCTAGCTACTCAGTCCAAATTTTAAGGTGATATCTCAATGATGGCATACACAACTTAAATTGTCTTCTTGATATTAACAAATAATATTCTATTGTTGGCAATGCAAGGCTAAACTAGTAGGTTTCGACCCGCAACATTTCATTTCTAAGTTGCGGATAGCAATCCATAGTTATCGTAGCATAACGCCATAGAGCGGTAGCGATCCTTCGCTGCTGTGCTTTGCGAGCATAGGCTAACTCTGATTTTGGGTGTATGTGTCCTCCCCTGTTCTAGACCTAAAAACAAAAATGGAATTATTTATGGACCTTGGCATAGAAATGTATTTTTTCTCTAAAATTACCAGTAATAATCGGATATCTTTTGACATGAAATTAACAGATATTCCTCTTTTATTGAATATCACTGCTTTCCCTACCATTTTCCTGATTACTTCAACACTGCAGTAAAATTTCCTTACTGAGTATCATCATTCATCACACACAATGCTTTTCCAGGTTTGGAATCAGACGAAGACAAAACTCCTTTTTCTTGCATAAGTTTCTCTACCTTCCTTGCAATGTGCGGTTAGTTACTCCAAATTAATTTTTAATCTGCCTACAGAACATAAGTCTGACACAGGTGTCAAAATCAGGAACGTTTCCCTTTTTTTTAGGTGTTTCAAATTTGTTCTTCTGTTGCTAAGTCACATCTAAACAATCACTGAAACGATTTTCTTCCTCTGAAACATCTTTACAAGTAAGAAATGACTATTTGTAGATTCTTTTAATCTCAATCTATTGTTTGATATTTTTTATAATATTGTTTCTTCTTCCTAATTGGAGATTTTCAAAGGGGGGCCAAAAACGTTTAATTAGCTTAGAGAAGCATCTCATTTCTCATAATTCAACTCTTTAATATGACCAGGACCTAAATATCTAAATCCTGAGCAGGAATTTTCTTTTCAACTTACTGATATCCTAAGTTGGAAGTGTTCTCCTTTTCCAAATCCAACATAGATGAAGTGCTAATTTTCATTTACGGTAGATTTCATAGTTTAATGAAATCATCCAATCAGTTACTTTTCTGAAGTACTTACTAACCATTGAACAAAGGAGCAAAAGTATAATCGAATGGAGAATAATTATTTTTATGATCAAGTTATTCTAATTGTAATTGTGTCATTGTGTTTGCTAGTTGCAGCTAATAATCATTAATATATTAAAGCGTTTCACCAAAATAATCTTGAAGCGATATGTTAATGGAAACTAACTTTAACTAATTATTTTGAATAGTATTCAAAATTATATTACAATGATGAATGTTAATTAGCATATTCTTACTCGTCTTCTTGCATTTCTTCTTGATTTTCTTCTCATCTTCTTGTTACATCTCTTCCTCTTCTTCTAATTTTTATCTTCATGTATGGAGAATAGAACGTTCAAATTTTTACGAAGTAATATCAGGTTGTACATTTTTCTCTTTTGTCTTAAATCTGTGTGATGCAGTTACAAATTTTACCAGCACCATTGCTAGAATGAAATTATAGTTTATAGTTAGTTATGTATAATTTATATAGATTAAGGTGGGCATGGGTTTAGTAATTAATTTCTGTCGGTTTTCTATTTCTCTTCTTCTCCTTAGCCCCTTTCTGTAGTATTATTTGCATTTGCCTGCAACATCTGGGGAACTATTTTTATGGATTCTGACACAAAATGGCTGCATTTGGTGAAGAATCGTCAATACATTACAGTTGTAAGGGAATCATAGAAACAAGAAACATTTTTGAATCATCATCTAAATGCTTTATTCCAAACTGCTGTACCGGCTTTTGGTCACCAATTCCGTTAGCTCTCTATGAAAATAGCTCCAGCTTGGCATTGCCGGGTTTAATTAAATGTTTGAGAATCATTTGTGAAGTAATCAACCTATTATTACAGTATTCAGTTTTCAGGTAATACATCAGTGTCAGATTTAGTGGGATAGTAACGTTCCTTAGCTTCCTGTAACATGTTATATGATGGAAAAACGTTTCTACCTTTCTGTTTAGATAATAATCCGATATGATATATGGATAGTTCCTTAATTTATTTTCCATGAATGTCGGTATGTCGAGAATGGAGAAGAAGGCAAGCTACGTGTTATTTCAATTTTTAAAATTGTAGCATGTTTGTGTGTAGGTTGTATAATTTTCTCTAAAGCGGATGCACAACCTCTTTTCTGTTTATCTTAGAGACATTATGGGGAAAAGCACGATTTCATTTTACGAATATTCTTTAACCAAAAAAGCAAAAAAGGATTCCACATCCAGTAAACGTTTCTGCGTCTATCTCCATCTGACACAGGAAGTTTTGATTGAATTTCCACAAAACTCGGTTTTAGCATGTGTAATGACATTTTCTGTGAAAATTAGTTTATAATTAGAAATGGAAATATTTTTAAAATATGCTTTTGTTCTCTTGCATTATATCCAGCAGTTAGCAAAATTTATCTTGCAAGTGCTCACTACTTCCTCAAGAGGCCACACAAGGTCCTTATAGCACTAATTCATGTTCTACATAATAATTGCATACTGAAAATAACATTTGTGCTTGCGCTTTCATTAACTAGAAAGTCAAATTACTCACAGCGAGTGAGAGTTTTGCCTGTTCTACCATCTACAGTTAAAAAGCCTATATTTACTGTTAGAGCATCCATTGATAATAATTTGACATGTATTCCATATCTCTTCGCAAAATGTTTGTAACGGTTTTATAGGTTCCACAATAAAGACAAATGCAACCTTTTTTAAAAATCTATAAAACTTTCAAATATAAAATAATATCGTATTATTTCATAGATACGTTATTAAAATACATTTACTTTCCATTTAAACAAGTGTAAAGTATTATAAGAATATAACTCTAAAGTGCACATATTTAGATAATGTATCCATGTAGGTGCAAAAAATTAACAGCAGCACAAAAATCATCTTTTCATTTCGAGTTTAGACAACGTCAGACGCCCACTGGGTAATTAACCATATTAATTGTGACTTTGAAAGTTTGCTGTTCCGGGTCGTCTGTTTATTTTCACTTTACCGGTTTATGTTCGTGAAGAGTAATTTCTATTTGCTGTTTTCTACAGAAATAAACATCTATTTATATATCTGTTACAATTTAACAGATTTAGTCCCCTTTCTGTCCTCCCTATTTCAAATCAAGAAATTATCGTATCACAAACCAGATAATTTAAATTGAACAAAACTTAAAACACTTTATTTAAGAAAAAGATACTTTTGTATATAGTGGTCCTCAGTGCTTTCACAGGTCACAAAAAGCTTGAAGGATAAACATATTCAGCTTCACACGCGAATGCACTTTTGAAACAAATTTAAGTGCACACAAATAGAAACAGATCTAAATTGAAATAAGAGAAACGATGTTAGAGAAAGAGCACATGAACAAGTAGGTAGAAGTTGGTTTCCATTCCAAGGACAAGATATCCCACCTCTTATTTCCCTCCACCCTCAATTTGTAACAAATACAATAATATCATTATGCTCATTTATTGTTCAGCATATATTCTTATCTACGGAAACGATAGAAAAATAATCATGAAGCATTTATTTCTTGTCATTACAAAAATAAAATTGTAGTTGTATTTCATATAAGCGTATTACCACCTTGAAATACAATCTGAGTTGCTTGAGGACATTAGTAAACTTTCTATGGAAGCGTATAACTATATAAGTGGAGTAATAAATTTTCAACAACCCACAATTATGTCACTTTGTATATCAATTGAAAGCCCTATTTCTACACTTTAAAGTGACATATGAATCAGATCATGTATGAATTTATTAACTATCTGGGCTCACATTTAGTAACAGGGACCAATAATGATAATTTAATGTTTATTTGCTTCAAAATACTTTAAAAGGAACCCTGTAAATTAAATACATTTAAACCTAGAGTTAAATAAATCAATCTAATATACGTACATAGCGAATTAAATTTAGGATTATTTGCATGCCAATTAACTTGATTAATTAAATTTCCCCTAAGTAAAACATGTCAATTTAGTTTGATACTCAGCAACCTCATTAAATACGCCAAACTAATGAAATACAGTACAACTCAATTATGCACATATTAACTTAATTAAATGTATTTATCCTAGCTAAAACATGTCAATAACTAAATACATGGCAGCTTAACTATAAACATGTTAACTTAATATAATGCATTTCACCAAACTAAAAACCTGTCCATCTGGTTTGATACACATCATCCTAGTTAAATATGTCAAACTAATTAAAGACATTTCAATTTAACTTAATTAAATTCATTTTTCTAATTAAAGCATGTCAATTAAGTTAAATGTGTAAACTAATTAATTACCTATCAGGATAAATTTACACACATTAACTTACTTAACTACATTAATACATTTAATAGTATTATCTTTATAAAATATAATTCATCATATGTAGATCTTGACACCTACCAGTTTTAATAATAATATAAATTACTTGAGAGAAACTGATATATTACATTGAATAAGGAGATATTATTTAAATTAGTTCTGAAAAAACTTAGTTTTGAGCACTAATTACATTCATATCTACTTATAATAAGTATATATTTTTACGCATATCATTTTAGGTTACTTTTAAATACAGTCAGAGAAGAACAAATCTCAAAGACAAATGTAAGTAATTCATTCCAGTCATTTATTGGTGTATTTATGAAAGAGAATCTATATCTTTTGTCTACAATTGCTTTTAAAATTATAACCGTTCCGCCATATTATGTTGATTTTTCTGGTCTAGTTATGATGTCCCCCCTTGCATTTGGATAACTAAACGTTTTTTATAATGACGTTATCTTCGCTTTTTTCGTCTCTCTGCTAGTGATTCCCAATCTAATACTTGAACATTTTTAACCCTATTTTCTATTTTTTCTCCTACGAATGGATTTTTTCTTGGATATTTATTTGATATTTTTATATGGACCCTAACCAGGATGCCCCATACCCCATTAAGGGCCGGATTAATGATAAATAAGCTATATAATAAAATTTTGGATTGGTTTTATTTAGTATTCATCATAACAAAGTGTGGCACCTTCCATGATTTCCCCTTAACGCTTTTATGTATTTTGTTCGTTCCATGCAAGTTAATACTTAAGTAAACTCCTAAGTATTTACAGCAGTTTTCCTGGGGAATTTCTACTTCAACGAGTGTATAATTAACCATAGTTTCTTCTCGGCTTTTAGAAACTGTTATTCTCTTATTCTTACAACATTTATTTTCATTTTATATTTAACCGCCGAGTAGGACATTTTATTAGGATCGCTTTGTAAAATGTTCAAATCGGAGTGTCATTAATGTTTATATAATCAATAAAATCGAGGGTAAATAATGTTACTTTGATTTTGTATGTAAGCAAAAATAGTTTATTATTTTTAGTAAACCATTTCCCCAAAGCAGCTCATTTACTCTTGTTTGAAGTTGGGAATTTATGGCCATAAGCCCTTTCCAATTTACCATAGATAGGTTTAAGTCTCCAGAAATTATCGTCTTAGGTTCGTGTGCTGTTGAATTAATTGTTCTTGTAATTTGTGAAAGTTAAATAATTGAATTCCGAAGCGGTTTGGAACATGCTAACACATCTATTTCTCCTTCCTTAATTTTTACCTGCGTAAATAATATTTCAATATTATTAAGCACCGATAAGAGATTGCTGATTATTCCTAACTTAGTGCAAACAAATACGCCCCCTCCTACATTATCGCTCTCCCTTCTAAACACTCTATTGTTTGGTTTAAAATTTTCCGAATGGCTTATATCATTCCAGAAATGATTCCGTACCTATATTTACATCGGATTTGTAAACTCCTATTAAAATAGCAAATTAAATTATTTTATTCCATATACTTTGGCAATTACCCAGCAGTAACCTCATGCGACCGATTCTTACCTTACTATTCTTAAAGTGTTCTCTATCGTCAATCTCCTCGGTGGTTAGATTCACGGGTCTCCGCCTCCCCCACTGGATAATAACGCCGCCGCTCTCGGAAAGAGCGAGACCACACCTGCGGCTCCCCTTATGTTGAGATTTGTTTGTTTGAATGATTTATTTATGGACGCTCTTTAACAGCTCAGGTCATTAGCGTCCCATTCAACTCAGGGCGTGAAACGTCCAACAAATTTTGCTCAGAGGCCTCTCTTTCAGGCTTGAGGTTCTTTTTCGTGCCGTAAATGTACGACACGGGACCCACGGCTTTACTTCTCTTCCGAAGGAAGCCATACTTAGGATTTTTACGCCCCGAAAAAATCCATCTGTCCTGGCCGGGTTTGAACCCGAGATCTTGGTTTTTTTTTAGGTTATGTTGAGATGGATACCATCTTTCTCCAGGTTAGTCATATATGTCTCTCTTCCGAGTAGCTTTATTGCAGATAGTTATGTTGTTAGTCTTAAAGAAGTAGGGTAGGCAGTCCCGCAACACGTGACTGCATTACCGACTTGCATAGCTGCATAACCAAGATGTTGTAGACTGCTTCCTTACCGACCTTGGGTGATATGCAAACCCCCGCGACATAGACCAGTGGGAGGTGCTTTTTAATTTATTAACAGATTACAAAAAGGAATTATACATAGTTGGTGGCAATTTGATTCCTTACCGACCAATTAAGATTTGGGTAGAAAGGGATTATTTTGTGGGAATTGAATTCCTTACCGACCTTCAGTGGTGTCTGTAAATATCTGGTGCGAAGAGGATTATTTTATTTATTTATTATAATTGACGGGAATTTGTTTACTTATCGACATGCAAAGATCTGGCAGTAGGGGAATTAGTTTTAATGATTTGACAAAATATTAATTAAATTTATGTGGCAAGCGTACCTTCATGGGTGAGCATTATTTTACTGAATGGCGAATGTGAAATGCGAGTTTGTAAAAATATCAAAATTTTAAAATATTTCTCATTTACATTAAAAAATAGAGATGTAATGGTTAAATTTTTAAAGTTGAAAAAATATATTACTATGCAAAAAGGTTGTTATGATGCAAAATATGTTATAATGAAAAAACTGTTTTGACTCAAAAAGCCATTTAATTTTGTAAACATACTATTTTCCGCGAAAAAATTATATCCCTCCTGGGTGTATATTACTGTTATTTTGAAAAAAACCTTAATTTGTGTAAATGTGTGTTTTTCCAATATTTTAGGGAAAATATATAACATCATATACGAAATACCGTAAACGAATTGCTGTGGAGTTGTTTTGTCCGTGACTTCCAGCGATCTACTATGCATACTGAAAGCCGTGTGGCACATGTTTGATACCTCCAACATTTTTCTACGTGTTTAAGTACTACTAAAGTGGACCTGTTCGACCAAGACTAAATTTTTTTCACCGTAATGGATTTTCCTTCTCTCCAGAGTCAGCAATTTCTGACAAAAAAAAAAAAAATTTCTTGCCTGCTAAGGGATTTTCAATGTTCTCCCTCCCCAGGGTCTGCTATTAATGACAAAAAAGGTATTTACCTGTTAAATACATTTCAGTGTTTTTACTATCAAGGGTCAGGTATATCTTATCCGCTTATTGATTGTTCAATTACTCCTTTAACGTTCTCGGGTGAGCGGATGCGGAAAACCAACTCATTGGCTGGAAACCAAGAGATGGAAGAAAATTATTACACATGCGCAGTTGTGAAAACTCCGCTTCGATTGGCTGAAAAGATTAAGTTTTCCTATATAAAAGCAAACCACATTAGCAGGATTTATAAGTTTGAATCATAACATCTCCAAAAATTGTTGCTACTGTCAAGCGCTATGAACTTGTAACTTTCATAATATTATGCTACTATTTTTACACATACATAGCTATATGTGCAAGTGCAAGCAAATCTAGCATATTTATAGTGTAATTGTTTGTATATGTTTATAAATGTTTAGTTTATAAAGTAATAATTATTACTATAAAATATATTTTATATAAAATCACATATAGTTGAATTTTTTCATTTTTTTGCCTTTATGCTGCTTTATAATGCATATTATAGTATCAATTGGTGTTATTATTTTTAAAAGATACTATATTATTTTACATGTTACCAACACCATGTTTTAAACAATGGGCTAATGTGTCAAGCTTAGAAAATTTGCTCTACAAAGAACGTTAACCAATGTCACTATTTGCAAACCTCCAGTTGTAAGTGCAAACGAATCTAGAATAGCAGGCAAAAATTTAACCAGTAACTTGTATTGCATTTTCACTTGTATTATACCTTTTATAATTAAATATACTTATGAATGAGTTCTAATAATCTTACTTTGTGTCGCAGTTTACGTTTACTTGTTTTTATTCCCCTCGACCATTTTATTCTCCTTGCCGAAAGGTAAGTATTTCATTGTGATGTGCAATATTTTTTAAAAGCTTGTTTATTTATTTCTGTGTCTACGTAAAACTCAGTTATAGATGGGGCTACCACAATAAAATAATAGAAGAATATTTGTTTTTTATCACAATAAACCAGTAAATAAAATGCACCTGTTTATCAAAAAATGTATACAATGTTTACCTTTGTAATGAATGATGTTTAACGCCCGTTTTTGCTACAGAGGTACCACAGGCGATGGGCACTGGTGGTACATGAAATGAAAGGATATATTGGGAAAGAATTTATTTTTAAGTAAGGAAACGTTCCAGGCCTAAGTTTAGGGTGCCTCCCCGGCATTTGTCATTTATGAGGACTGAGGAAAACCTGGAAAAAAACCTCAGTCAGGGAGGACGGTCCTGGCGGGATTCGAACCCCAGACCTCCCGCTCACGAGTCCGCGATTTAACGAGGCGGTTATCTTTGTAAAAATATTACATTGTGTAAAAATATTTTCACTCCACGGTTCACTTTTAATGTAGAAAATCGAAACTGTAATTTTGTAAAAAATGATTATTATGATATAATTAAAGAGTATTTTTACTGCAATGGTATTTAACCATGTAAACAGGTGGACATGTAGTATGGTTTTAAAGTATATTTAATAAAGTGTAAAAACAAATATCACTTATATTGACATAAGCTGCAGGTAAAATGCTAAAGTGTGTAAACCTTTGGTAATCTCCAATATTTTACAAGGTGGTCGTCTAAAACATTTACGGGTGGAGAGGGGGAATGTCGGTTTCTAGACAAAATATGAAATCCGAAGCTATCATTCTTGTACGCTCTATTAGTTGTTGTAACCTCGGGGATATATGCCGTGATCCAAAATGCCGCAAAGCTTATTAGTTTCGTCCAGTTAACACACTAGCGACTCAATGATACGCTGGGGGGGGGCAATTGCCATGATTGATACAATAATACCAACTGAAGAGTTATTAGGAATTCTCTCTCTTTCTCACACCCATACATATACAGCATTTTATATACCTAAGCTACCACATCTGCATAAAATGCATTCTGCTTTGAAAAAATGGAAAAAATATCTATATATGTCATTATTTGCCTGAAGTAAAAATGAATTAAGCTTAAAATACCATTTTTAGACTGATAGAATGGTTATATGATTTGCGAAGTGAAAGTTAGGGATGTTTTCATAGAGAATTAGGGGTGAGCGAAAACACACTCACACTCTTTAACATGTCATAAAAGTTCAAAGGAATGTGATGAATGTACGAAATGTGGATCGGGTAAAGTCAGATTTTAACCTTGAGAAAATGACATGTGCAAGCAAAATGTATTTTCACAATGATTCACTATTACTACGGTGAATGGAGAAGGCAAAACATACAGTTTTCAACTCTTGCAACTTAAGTTGTTTAATTTTAATAAAAGATGTTTCACTTACAAAAACACCCTTGATAGAGCAACTGAGAGGATAATTTATTAGGGAAGGACTGGGCAAAAACACACGCATACGCTTCCTCCAGGTCATAAAGTTAAAAGCAATGAAATGTACAGAATCCTGTTCGGCAAAAATCGGATTATAACTTTGGAAAAATACTATTATTCAAGTAAAATATTTTATCCCATATTATTTACTATTACGAAAAAAATAAACAAAGAGTTATATCTTGAAATAAATTACTAATTTAATAGAAAAACTTAACCAATTCATGGTCAATGACGATGAAACAGCTAATGTTCAAAGGCCAACCGGAGAACTATAGGGGAGTATCCCTATCATCATTGTTCATTATTGTATACTGCGAGCTTTTGTATGGAGGCTTAAGGCGATACGAAAACTATTAAATATCTACGTATCATGCAGATTTTAAGGAAGTGCTTTTTTGCGGTGGATAATATACTCGTTTTAGAAAAGCAAAAGGATATAAACTTTAATAATATGGGATAAATTATACATCGTATTTGTTGATTTTAAAATAGCCTTTGACAGTGTTCCGAGGGATGCTCTATAGTAAAAATGATCAGAAAATAGTTTCGAACAAATAAATAAAAGCTCTTGAGCAGATATAGAGTGAATTAAAATTCGGTGTTAAGAAAGACCAAACAAATTGACAGTTCCTCCGATCCACCCGATGAAATATAATTATGATATATATTTATGAAAGCCCAAACATATTCCGCCATTGATATTAGTAATATAAATATTACGCATATACTTGTTTCATCTGTTTTAACTTCAATAAAAGAATTGTATAAAAGATAAAGCCACTGTTTTTTTTTCCATTGCCTTCGCTTGAATACGCAAGAGGGACATAAACCCGACACAATGGATAAGGGTTAAGTGTGAAGTGCATTCTTTTTAAAAAAACAGATTGGCATTGAAAGTTTTATAAACATGGACTTTAAATACGTTAAAGATGTCTGAACCCGACAGATTTTACACTAGTCAATGCCAACAAAATGTTTTAATCTTTCAAAAATAACGAATGTCACGTGTAATAAGTGAACTTAAACCGTGAATGGGAGATGTATATTTGAACATTTAAAGACAGGCGAAAAGCTTGCATGTGGCTTTGCAACTCCATTACTACTGTTAAGCCAAAGATCACTTGATATGAATTTGATATATGAGGGAGCGTTTGCTCGGCAGAGGCATTCATTAAGACTTATTCCCCAGGAAGCAGTTCGCAGAAGCAGTTGTCGCTGGAGCAGCTAGTTTGAATTTGCTGAGACAAGCAGTTGTAAGATCTACACACGGCTGGAGATAAGCGATTATTTCATTTTCAGTACACAGTTTTCACTCTTTTTACACTCGGCGAGACAGGCATTCTTAAGTTTAACAAGCGGCAAGATACTAGTTTTAAGTAGTTTTAAGTTTTACAAGCAGCAAGATACACGCAGTTCGCAGAAGCAGTATGCAGACTTACATTTTCACACGCCGGGACACTCATGTGCAAGTTTCACAAGTAACATCTGATTTTGTATCGGCTTAGCAAGGTCTATCGTACGCAAAAATTTAGGACATAATGAAATACCAATGAATGTATCGCGCGCTTATTTATACTATTTAAATCCTCCCCCAATCCGGTTGAGAACGAAATCAACAAAATAGCATACTTCACCATGAAAATTGTCGTTGAATTATAGGCAACACATTCGCCAAACTGCTTCAATCACAATGTTAGGCCACTCGAAGTCGTCAACAAATAGCTTCAAATTGGTGCCCCACCTGAGACATTTAGCCTGAGCCTACTAAAACGCTTCACAATTTGGCGCCAATGTGGAGATACACACAAACAGTCTCATAATTAGGCTCCATTTGTAAGACATAATAAACCGCTTCAAAATTCTTTACCCAACGTAGGGCCAATAAAAACAAGATCCACTCACTACCTAAACGTCTCATAATTTGGCGCTCCAACGTGTCGGCTCGATACTGCTTGGAGAGATAAATCGACGCCACTGCACGGAGATGACGCTGCTGAGAGGAGCATAACGCTGCTTGGATAGGCCTGAAGCTGTGGAGAACCCCGACCGTGGTTGGAGAAGCCTAATGCTGCCTGGAGAAGCCTAACGCTGCTTGAAGGGGCTAAATATTCCTTGGAGAAGCCTATTGCTGTCTGGAGAGGCCTAACGCTGTTTGGGAGACCTAATTTTGTTTAAAGAGCTCTAATTCTACTTGGAAAGGCCTAACACTGCTTGACGCTATTCCGAGTGGCGAGACGATGTTCCCGTGAGAAGACGAAGAAGAGCAATGACCGCGCAACGTCTGGTATCGAGATTGTGGAAGATTAACACAAGATACAGCGGAAAAATAAAGCATTGTATACAATAACAGTATTAGGTCAAGAGTGAACAGAGTTGCATGATTAAATATATAAATTTGTATTTTGTATATTTAATGCTTTAAGAAATAAGAAAATTGGCACAATCGCACATAGAAACAAAGCAGAAAAGGTAGCTGAAAATGTAAATGAGGTAGGCAGGGTAGACATCGCCAATCAGGAAGCTAATACAGATCAAGGTAGCTTAGGCATGAAGAAAAGGTTTAGCCTTGATGAAGAATCAGTTACTGTAGCAACAAATAGGAAACCAATTTTGATGACCTTAGTAGAGTCCAAACAGATTTATTAGAAATATGCTTAACCATAACCAGAGATAATCATAAAACAAACTTACTGAACACCGAAAGGAATTAGCGAAGAAATTTTATGAAAACCAGAAAGAGTTCAAGCATAAGCTTATCATCAACCAGAAGGGGCTAGAAAATAAATTAGTAGCAACCAGAAAGAATTAGAGAATAAGCTCATCATAAATCAAAATTAATTATACCGGAAACTGGATGGGAAGTTTGATGAAAGTATGAGCATTCAAGAGGAAATAAATACACAGATAAGTGAAAGTCAAGAAAGATGGGATCGGGAAATTAGCAATGTTAGACCTGATGTACAAAGTGTTGGGAGGAAATAGGTAAAATCAGAAGTGAACACAATCATCTTAGTGCATATGTGGCCACTGATATGCAAGTACGACATGCAATCATGAATAAGAAGTGTGATGAACTGAAAACTCATATGATTGACGTATTCAGAACATTGAAATTTGTTGCGCATGCTCTAGGTGCAAATCAGAGCAAAATGAACCAAAAAATCTCGAAATTACGAAGGTCTATAATACAGAATAAACAAAGTTCTCATAATGGTATAGATTTAGTAAATGTAAAAGTTGCCCGTGGAAAATAGAGGTAATACCAGTAATGTAGTAAAAGGTACATCAGTTGCCGACGTCTCTGTTATAGCAAGTCTAAGTATGAATACAAACTTGATATCTTACCAGGACCGTCCTAAAGTTCACAGCCCAACGACTAAATTAACGGGTTGACACCTCTAAACTTTTGTGGGAAACAATGCTATTACCCTCGTCAGTTTATTCAGGAGGATAATTTCAGAATAAAAACAATTCCGGAAGATGTGAAAATTATTTTCAGGACAAGAGGTCTCAAAGGGCAGGCTTTAAATTGCTACATATTGTTTTTAGCTGAATGTACCAGTCACGGAACCTTTAAACACCTTTGCCTAGCTCGATACTGGGGACTTTTGCACCAAAATTTGGTAAGACTCTCAAATGGAAAATATAAACCGCAACGTATCCTGAACATGGTGGAATATTTCTTAATGATTTGAAGATGGAGTTAATTACTGAATTCGCCAGTGTCTGATCAAGAGCTAATCGCACTAGTATGGAACCACTTCCTAGATCAAATTAGGGATCACGTTATTGTAGCTAAACCTTTAAATTTTGCATAAGTGATTGATTTATTAACACATTTGATGTCCAGCACCTAATAGATAATGGTTTTTGGGAAAATGAGCCTACTTTCATAAACTAATAGGAAAGGGACCGAGCCAAATAAAATAGCCAACACTATTTCCAAGCGGGAGCAATCCCACAAAAACAATAGCGATTCGCAGGCAAATCGCAAGACCAAAGACCGAGTATAAATGATATAAATACTGAATTCATAATGGAATTAGTGGAACTAAACCGTACCCGGAAAGGACACCCCAAATGGGTTAGCAATCGCCAAAATGGGCAGGAACCATGGGAAAATGAACATCGGCCTTGCCTTGGCGGCCACCACGGCGAGCGACAGATAGGCTGTCAACGTAAAAGAAGCACCGCAAATAGATCCTCAAGTCAAACTGAAAAAGCGGAGGTGTATAGGGTTTCTGCGCACCAGAATAATAGTGATTCAGCCGCAATGAGGAGCAGAAATAATGGACCGATTGTTGACAGACTACAGCAATACTTGTTTTCTGTCCCATAGAGGCCCGAGTAGAGGTCGAGAATAATGAAAATAGAGATGATAGCCAAGAGAATAAGAGAGCCTAATCAATGTGCTAACAAAGAACACCGTACGAAACCCGTTAGACGAAAATCAAAATGCGAAAGGGGAAAATGATACTCCGAAGAGCGAAGTAAAGATTAAGAATTTCCATTTCGAAGCCTTAGTAGATACAAGAGTGAGCAATAGTGTGTGCAGCAAAGCCTTCCATAACAAATTTATTGCTCAAAATGAGAAAACAATGTCCTTACCAGTATGTAGTGTATACTGTGCAGTTGTAATGGGCAAGCAACAAGAGCGAGTAAACTACCAGATAATGCTTCCAGTTGAAATAAACAAGGAAACTTTTGAAATTATGTTTCATATAATATTGCGTTTAGTAGCAGAGATGATCCTTGGATGTGACGCATTCTGCGCCTGGAGAGTACAGACTTTGGGCGGATACTATTATTGCGCCATTTACGCAGGAAAGAGCGAAAAAATTGTAATTACTCGGAGATAAAGCGCGATCTGCAGGACAACTATTTTTAGTATATATATGATTAGATAATATGATCGTCGAAGTGTGAAATGAGGCGGATGGAGCCCATGTGGAATAAATAAATATGAAGTTATTCCTTAAATTTATGTTAACTATAAGAAGTACTGTACATTTCCACACATTTCAGAAAGTATATAGAGAAATGAAATCATGCCAGTAATAGCATGTGTACATTAAAACAAAAAGAGAACATGCTAAAAATACTGCACGAAAGGACAGAGCTTGCGCAAGGGCTTATTAAAAGGCAAGAAGACAAATTAGAAACATTGCCACAGAACGTTGACAAAATATAACGGGACACTGTAAAATTACACGGCATAGATCTTCACAATTGGAAATACATAACTTCGAAGATAATGGGCGACAACAGGCATCCTTAAATATCGGGACACATTATTTTATATGAAATATTTAGATTCTTGTCACATGTAACTTACATCGGAAGGAAATTTTATGAGTATAAAATAAATTATTTGCTCCTAATAAAGACAAAAAATAAATCAGTTTATGAAGAGGTTGTTATAATCGTATGGAACCTAGGTTTAAAGGACCCTGCTATATTATGAATGAGTTTAGGCATCATACTTATGAATTAATCATATTTGATGTTATTATTGATGTATATATTTAAGAGTCAATTTGAATAGGACAATGATCGACTATAGTCATTATGTAGTCATGCACCAACTATGATCACATAATTTTAATTGTAATTTAGTAATGCACTGTAATCAGTAATATACTTCTAAAAAGTGATTTCATGAACAGTAAGAGATATGAAGTAAAGTGGAATCATTCCAAATAAGTAATGTAAAATAAATTGATATAACGTGCAGTGCATCCAGGAATGCACAAAAATGTAATAATAAACCCCAAAACAACGAATCGGTTGATCAGAAATATATTACAATGTATGTAAATTAGGATACACTAAAACAAAGAAATTAAAAATATATACACCCGGGCCACTAAGGGAACAATTGCCACCATGATTGAAATGCCCTAATAATATTGTTCATATTTTGTAAAAAAAAGTATATATAACCTGTATTGTGTGATTTGTACAAACTTTTTGGGGCGTGACATTTTGGGATCTTTTTCCAAAAGAGAAATAATTCCCAAAACCGGGGCATATGAAACGCAATCCGACCGCATTAATGTATAATTATAATATATACTTATATTTATGTTTGCCCAATCATTATATTTTGGCATAGACATTAGTAATATATATATATATTTAAGCTTTACTTCAATGAAAGAAGTGTAAAAAAGAGGAAGTCTGGTGGTTTTTACGTACCTTGAATAGGCAAGGGGACCATATAACCAACACTAAAGATAAGAGACATGTGCGAAGTCCGTTATTGAGAGGAATTTCAATCAACGGATAATAAATCGGAAGGAATTTTAAATTTGTTAAAGGAATGACAGGAGTTGTACTGATAGCCTTTATACTAACCAATACAAACAAAATGTTTTCTTTCAAAAACAGCAAATGGCACATGCAGCAGCAGAACTTAAACCAGCCAAAGGATAATGTATATTTGCATTTTTAAGGATAGGCGTGAAGCTTGCGTGTACTTTTGTGAACCCTTGGCAAATTAAGCCAACTATAAGTGGATTTGAATTTAATATATGAAGAAGTGTTCGCTCGGCTGGGGCCTTCAATTTGAATCATTCCTCAGTAAGCAGTTCGCAGAAGCAGTTGTAATTTCGATGTTGCCGAGGCACCTTGTTATAAGATTTACACTCGGCTAGAGACAAGCAATTCCTAAGTTTTTAGTATACACCTTGCTCTCAGTTTCAAGTTCTACACGCGGCGAGACGGGCATTCTTCAGTTTACATGCAGCAAGATATACGCAGTTCATAAAAGCAGTTCTCATTTAGCTCATTCCCCAATATGCAGTTCGCAGAGGCAATTGTAAGTTTCAGTTACTGAGGCATGCAATCGTAGATATACACGCCGCTAGAGATAAGCAATTTCTCAGTTCTCAGTACGGACGCAATTTGAAGTTTTTCACGCGGCGAGACGCAAACAGTTTAAGTTCCTGACGCGGTGATAAACAACTCATTTAACAGCTCTTTATTTTCAGAAGCAGTTTTAAGTTTTACAAGCGCCAAGAACTCGCAGTTCGCAGAAGCATTATAAGTTCGAGTTTCCTTTTCATTAGCCGGAGCACTCATGTGCAAGTTTCACACGCGACAACCGAGTTTGTATCGCCGTAGATTGGTCTGTTGTGCGCAAAACACCAGAGGATGCGAAAGATTTTGAACATAATAAAATACTCTTATGTCGCATCGCATGCTTGTTTACACTACTGAAATCCCTTTCCCATCCTCTTGATTGCGAATCAACAAAATAGCATAATTCTCCCTGCAATAATACCGAAGCGACCATTCGTCAAATTTACGAAGCTGCTTCAAAATTGGGTATTACAACGTGAGGCCACTTGACGTCGACATAAATTTGTCCAAAATTGGTGCCTTACTTGAGGCACTTAGCCGGTTCCTACTAAACCGTTTCGTAATTTTGCACCAACGAGGGGCCAAAAATAGCCAGTTTCATAATTAGTTTCTAATTCTTCGGGCAGAATAAACCACTTCAAAATTTCTCGCCCAACGCTGAACCAACAACAACGATAATATCCACCATTGAACCATCTCAAACAGTTTATCGGAACGTAGATCAACTAGTAAAGCAGTACGTAAGGAGTGTATTCTACCCCCGTTATTTACTAATTTATTTGTAGATGAACAGGAAATGAGTGTCCTGAAATGGACGGTACATGCATTCCTGTACTTTGTATGCTTACGATATAATTCTTTTATCTCTTACAAGAGATGAATTGCAAAAAGGCAAAAAATTCTAGAAGATTAATGCTTGAAATGGCGCATGTTAGTAAATGCTAACAAAACCAAAACAATGGCTTTTAAAGATAACTGTGTTTATGGCAGAGTGGAAAATGGCCCTACAGTGGACAAGAAATACAAATTATTAGAAATACTTGCTATTTGGAACTAATCTTTAATATGAGTTTGAAATGAAATATAAACTTATCTGTAGTTAATTATAAAGAATGAGTTACTACGTGTTTTGATTCCCGCTCCAGATATACCAGCAGGTACACTCGAGAGGATGTACAACGCTATGATTAAGCCTATTTTGGTATATGGAAGTGAAATATAGAGATGGGAAAAAACAGAACATTTAAACATAGTTAAAGTCAATTTTTGGAAAAGGGTTCTTGGGCTTACAAAGGAAAGTCACACTCTGGGGTCATGAGGAAGCTGGATGCTCTGAAGATACGATTATGTTAAACAAAACGGTGAAATACTTCCGTACACTAATGCAGGAAGGCTAGTCCAAAATTCACGCTAAATGTTATAGACACCAAATGCAAAATATAACACTACGTTTTGTGCTACTGAGGTAGAAATGGTACTCAGAAGGATTGGCGTGGATTCAATATGGCAACGAGGAAATGAACGCAATAAAAATATATGGAAGAAAGTTACAACAAGGCTACAGGATGTCATCAGGCAGGAAATGAAGGTAGAATGTAACACTAATGTCTGCTTGAGTCTATGGAATGAAATGAAATTAACCTGGAATATACAGGTGCATACTTGATCGTTCTAGAGAGAAAGAAGATATCAGTTTAGAATAAGAAATAATGGATAGTTCTTGTAAGAGTATCTGTCCATTTTTGTGAAGGGGTTGAGGAATTGGCACATATTCTGAGCGAATAGACCTACTGGGAATATTTGAGAAAAACGCTGTTCTCAGAATTTTTTAAAGCAGGTTAGAGGTTGACTGGCTTGCTGGGACCAGTTTGGAAACCACACCAATTGATTGAATATAGGCATTTTCTAACAAATGTACGCTAAACTAGAAGTAACTTATTTTCTTGTTAGAGCGCAACAACTAACACAACTACAACAACAACAACAACAACAACAACAACAACAATAATAATAATAATAATAATAATAATAATAATAATAATAATAATAATAATAATTTTCCTTTCAAACATCTCTAAATCCGTTCTTCACATTTTTAATTTTTTATTTATTTAATATCATTAATATTGTTTTATTTTTTATTTATTTTTCTAACGGTTTATAATACTTAAGCATGTACAGTCTATGACCCACGCAAAAATATATTTGTAATGTGTATACAGAATTTATAACAATAAAGTTACACCTACTATTACCACCACCACCACCACCACCACTACTACTACTACTACTACTACTACTACTACTACTACTACTACTACTACTACTACTACTACTACTACTACTACTACTACTACTGCTGCTGCTGCTACTACTACTACTACTACAGCTACTTCTACTACAGCTACTACTATTACTATTACTTCCTTATACCAGACTGCTTCGGTACTGGGGGTGTGGTCGAAACGATACTTGGCCCCCCAAACCCAAGATCACGGGTTCAATCATGCCCAGAATCGATGGATATTTTTGCGCATAAAAATCCTAATTAGGGCTTTCTTCGGAAGGGAAGTAAAGCCGTGGGTCGCACGCCATAGATTTACAGCATGTAAAAGAACCTCAAGTTTGACATAAGAGGCCTCTGAGCATAATACATCGGCCGTTTCACGCCCTGAATTGAAGGGACGCTGATAACGTAAGATGTTCAGAGCGTCCGTAAACAAACCAAATCAACAACCCCAGACTGGGTGAAGTGGTTTTCAATTTTGTACAAAGGCACACGTTATCTAAAGCAATGCAGATATAGGTTGAGGTGGTAAATGTAAGTCTATGTTTTGTTGTTGTTATTATTATTATTATTATTATTATTATTATTATTATTATTATTATTATTATTTAAGGACGCTTATTAACAGTTCAGGTATTTGGTGTCCCATTAAATTCATGATGTGAAATGGCCGATAATTTTTTTCTCAGAGGTCTTTTCTTTCAGACTTTATGTTGTTTTACATAACATAAATTTACGAAACGGCAAAGCGATCTTCAGTCTAAAAAGCAAGAATGTCTATGACTCTTATGTTTAAGGTTTATTGAAAAGATCTGTTTTATTTTATTTATTTCTTTATTTTTGACGAAAAGAAAATGGTAACGAATGCTTAATATGCAATGGAACATTAAACCGGTTGAAGTTTAATTTGAAATGCCACTAAACTTTATATCCCCATAAAGAATACGACGGATGCAATGATGAGCAGCGCTCAATAGCAAAAAATATAGTGTAGGAAAATATATCAAAGAAACTACTAACTTCCACTACAGCACAGACATTATTGTTATTATTGTTATTATTATTATTATTATTATTATTATTATACTATCAACATCATATTATCACTATCGCTGAAACGTGAATATCACAAATGGCCAAAGATCTATAAATAGATTACTTTTCTAGCACTGATATTATTAGTTTGTGTACACCATTGTTTCTTATGTGGTATAAAAATAGTAATCTGTATTTTCAACCCCATTATAAAACGGAGTCTTATCAGGTCAACGAAATAAAGGCTTTACCGAGAAGTTCAATCATTTGCTATTAAACAAATGAATTATTTATTTGCTTAGAGGAAGTTATTTTTGTTTCCATAAGATATGCGAATTTAATATTTATTTTATGACAATTTACAAAAATGACTTTAATTCTAAAGTTTTGTCTTTATTATTTTGAAATGAAAAAATTGAAATATTAGTTTAATATTTTTGTTTCATAAGAAATATGATATCAATAATTAATTTCTGACTTTGAGAAAAATGTGTTTAATTTTATAGTTTTGTATTTTGAAATGACACAGTTGTAATAGTACTTTAATATTACTAAACATTTAAATAGTCTAATATACATTTATATGTAGTACCATAATCATTTATTAATTTCACTCTGGTGATGCACGCTACTGACCAGGCTGAGCTAGCAAAAAGTGAGAGCGTTGTATGCCTATGTTCAAGGAAGAGCTAGAGCCTGCCTGCTCTTGGCCGAGAGGATTGTTGGATTATAATAATGAAAATGTATCAAAACATTAAATTGATAACTATGATGCGTGAATAAGAAAGGCAATGATAGTATTTTAAAAGGAGCGTTTTATATCTATCACAACCAAAATTATTACACAATACAAAATTCGAGGACATGCTCTATACAGGAATTTTTCTACAATTTTTTTCTGCGATTTTAATTAACTTATGTAGTCTCAATGAACCTCCTTAATTTGTAACTCAGCATTTTCTTTCGTAGCATATAGAGTGAACCACATGAAGTTAATACCTCTTAAGGGGGCTAATATAACTACATGCGGACACTTACTCAAAACACTTTCATGATAACTGGTGGCATCTGGGGTATTCCTGCGGATAACTTCATAGTTCTATAATTTTTAGATATGTCCTCAACAAATTAAGCCAAATTTTGCTTAAAACGTTTGTTTTATAAAATGAAAGCTTGAGAAGTTATAGGAGTTTGGAGGTGCCCTAAGGAGCTTAATCACACGTTGTGAATGAGAACCTCTACCAACTATCAGTTTCAAAGTCATCTAGAATCTTAAAAACACTTTAATAATTTTGATTGCTTAGCTCTTATTTATTTAATATAACACTAGAGATAAACGTGATTTTATTACTACATGAATGCAGGAGAAATTGTTTATGCGTTCAGTGAGCGACATAAGATGTAAATGTCCAATTTGAAATCGTAACGGCTAGAAGTACGACTACATAATATCGGAAATGTGAAGAACATGAATCGCAATCGCACGAAGATGAAGTCAAAGGTGAATGATTGGAAAGTTGTTAATTTTCTTGACACTGTATCCGTAAATCCACAGATAAGTCAACGTGAATAGCCAGAGACTGTGGAATCAGCCGCACTTCAGTACAACGAACACAAAAGCAGGAGAAATGCGCTTTATCATTTCATGTATGCTTGCATCAAATATCCAATATTTTATTCATAGTTGCACAATGCACTTGCAAAGAATAGGTCACTGAAGAGCTTATTTATTATGACATACCGGACTTGCTAATACGCAAAATATATATAATTAGTAATTTGAACTACCCAAATATCCCTTTTATCATATATAACCGAAGAGAATATATAAACAAAAAACGAATACTTTCAACTTGTGGCATTATTACTACCTGTAGGTTGGCAAGTGTTACAGAAATTTTTTGGATGTTAATCGTCATTTTCTGTTCTTGATGAAAACAAATTCTATGATTGTTTTTGTTTTGTAATATATATTTTATATGTAATTCCAAATATTTAACTCTTTTAAATGCTTTTCATGGATTTTTTTAAAATATTTTATTATTTTGCAGATATCTTTTTGAAATAACTTTGTCATTCTCTCTGCTATAAAAGCTGTTGCTTGCCGTTTTCTTTGTGTTTGCTTAATCTAGTTTTGTTTTGATGTGGTGAAAATTTATTTAGTTTATCTACTGAGTTTTCTGTGACTCTTGTAGGCTCTCTGTGTTTACAAGCAGGCAACATGTAAAAGAAGCTAGAGTGTTTAAGAAGAGAGAATTTATGCTAATTAAGTCACGAATGCCCAAGAAAAGAAACATGATCTGAAAGACAATTTTACCTTCCAGCTCCACCACCTATTCCTGGAAAATGAGACTAGCTGCTCAGAAAGAAAATTAGTTAACAACAATAAGAACTACATAGGCCAAAATAATGTAATTATTAATTATTAATATATAAATATACACAGTTTACATTTTACAAACACACACACACATATATATATGTATGTATATATATATATATATATATATATATATATATACCAACAAACGTAAGTGAAGAAAACGAAAGTGGTAATATAGTCATATGTGAATATTTTATCTATGATTATTAGTGATAGAAAAAGCAGCAATACAAGCAAATCTGTAAAATGACTGTATGTACATGAGGACAAAATTGTGAGATTAGGTTTAACTTTTAAATGAATAATTAAATTTAAATTGTATAGCTATGAAAAGAACATAAGAAATTTCCAAATAAAGTATTTTTATATAAATTTGAGACTTGTGTTGATGCGGTGGATACTGCAGATAATTGCACAGGATACAAATTAAGAAAAGAAGATCATAAATGCATGAAATACTATGAATGATCAAGTGGTGGCATTGCGGCTACAGGAACAGGGGTAATTTTTGGAAGATATGTACACAAATATGAACCTTGAGGATGATGAATGCAAGTCATATAAATCTGTATATGAATCCAAAACATCATATGAACGTAAGATATTTAAAAACTGGAATGTGTTGACCACGTGCAGTAGTCTTTAGTTACTCAATCATGGAATCTAAAAAATACATGAAGAGCATAAAGCTGAATGGCGGTAAGCCAAGAGGAGAACCTGGGTGATTGAAATATGTAGAAATTGATTTGTTACAAACTTACTATGGTCTAACAATAGTAAACCCTGATGATGCAGATTCCATCTAGGCTTCATTTATTCATAAGGCTCCACAAATTTACAATCACATCACCTTTATCCATATTTCATGGTGTGGTATCGAAAATCAATCTGTACGGTGCTGCATACCAACATAATTATTCCTTACTCTACAATTTCGTAGAAGCAATAAAGTAAATTTATAAACATTGAAGATCTGTTAATAAAGTTTGAAAGGATACAAACAAAATATAAATGAAAGCTTTAACAATTGCCTGTAAGAAATATCACCAGATTTTTTGTGGGGTACAACGCATTAAATAGTATAATTTATAATATAGTTCTACATTCAGTGAGGGAGCCAGTGAGAGCTAATGACATGTTGAGGGTGCTACATAAATTGGGCGTGAAAATTAGCTGCAACACAAAAACTACAATGGAGTACATTGATCAACAACGCGTCTGTAATGCTGAAAGGGCTTCAGAGGCGTCATCAAAAGGATCCCCGGTCAAAGGCGCTGACTAGCCAACCAGGAGGCTACATGATGCTGCTAATGATGGTTAATCTTCTGGCATGTGTTAGAGTGAGTAATGGTTTTGGTTAAATTTCAATTGAGATTATCTTTAAACAACTTTCATAAACATATTCCTATATATTGCTTTCTCAAGCACTATTATAGCTAAAATTTTGCACGCATGTGTAAAATAACTTGTTAAAACACCGAACTGAAACGATATTTGTCTCTGTAACAATTTTATTAAACTTAATACTTAGTTTTAAAATTTCGATTGTAAATTTAACTTCATTCACTTCAAAGAGAAAAAATAATACCAACGTCTGTTAGTAGCTAAATCCCAGCACTACAGTGACATTATTTTAATTAATACAAAAAATCCAAATCTGTGTTTAAGGTAATATCCGAAAAAATATAAATAAATATATTTTTTAAATGTTTCCTTTGATTTTTGATTTTTAGAATATAACATTTTTCAGACAAATTCTAATACTATTTACATGGCAATCCATAGAGAAATGCATATATATGGATACTACAGTAATGTTTTAATCTGATAAACCAAGTGCTACCAGAAATGTGTATCTTTGCTGAGTTCAGTGAATGCACAGTTAAGTCATACGTTTTCCAGTTCCCAGTAAACTGATAAAAAGTAATAGCTTGAATTAATATTATTTATAATTATCTAGTACACAATTATCGTTTCAAACATCCTGTAACTGCTCAAAATATAATTTGAGAAAAAAAAATCTTTAAACAAAAGTTTCATCATTTGCTGACGAGCTTCAAAAGTTCCAAAATTATACCACCCTTTCACTAAAATGTTTGAAGTTTTCATCATCACTGGCACCCCCAGATAATGTCTGTGTATAGTGTTGCCCAGGAAGTTATCATGAAGGCCCCTTCCTTCGAAAAACGCAGGAAGAACCAGTATTTGATTATACTAATCCATTCAAGAGATATCCAATTGTAACACCAGCCTGTATATTTCACCAAACTTTGATAATTAAGGCATTAATGTTCTACTAAAATTTAACCCCATTTTTGTATATGCAATAGAAAATTGATATAAAAATAGTATCACATTCCGCGTAACATAACTTTAAAAGTATGAAAATGATTGTTAATTTAGGCACCTGGCTCTGAGCTTTGTAGGTATTAATTTATTACCTTGACTTATACGAAGTATGTACATTACGATCAAGTTATAGTTTTAATGCTGGTAAAATTTTATTATTTAATTATCCGGGTCGTGAATACCTACTCGTTTACTAGAATTATAATTATCAAGGTTTTAATATCAATCTTCAAAAAGAAATATATTATTTTGGAGTGAATTACCCTTTCAGATATTACTCTACAGGAATTTTTTTGTATTTAAACTTTTTTTTTGTTTTATTGGACTGATTATATGATTATCAATTGTAAAATTATCTTATTGGATCGTCGATGAAAACAATATAGGAGAATATAATAATAATCTAATAGTCAATATTTACTTATTTAGGAGTTTAAGCACAACTTTCTGGGTGATTAGAGTGATTTAACTTAAACCGGGCCTTTTCACAGTTTTGTCACCCATTTCACTTTACCTGGCGGGTGAGCAGTCAGAGCGGCAACTTCCTGAAAAGCGGGCTGTGTGAATGGTTCAATTTCCCGCAAATTCATCTACAATTACAATGAAAATATGCATTAAACTAATGACAGTATATGCTGGAAATGATATCCACCTACATCCACACATTTCTGCCATTCGTTAAATAATTGCATGTACATTTCACATTCATTAGTTCATCTTCCGAAATTGAGTCAATTCAAACTTAGCAGCAAACGACGTTGCTGTTGTCCACGAATTGCAGGCAGGTCATTTGATATTAGCTTAAATGTCTGTAATTGGTTGCTACCGAACATGAATGATAGAGAAATTGATCCACGCGTAATATTCTTTACTGATGAAGCATACTTTCATTTACGTGGTCATTATTCCACGCCAAATATCAGGTATTGCAGTACAGAAAATCCTGATTTCATGCTCGAAACCACCTTGCATGAAGATAACATCTGTATATGACATGCAGTAAATGCCTACAGAGTAATGGCTCCTATCTTTTTGAGAATATGTAGGAATATGTATAGAGATACAGGAATGATATACTAATAGTATACAATCTTCATTTGTGGGGAAAGTTGAAAAATTACATGCATGGAACGAAACCTCATACATTAGAAGAACTGAAAGAAACTTTCAGGCGAAAATTTTATTGAATTTTTTTAAAATGAACTGATTAGTATGAATGAAAATGTAATGAATATTCTAGAAATACAGAAATGGAGGATGACAACATTTTCATTATCTTTTATCATAGGTCACCTACTTACTGTCTTTGTAATTGCGAGAACTTGAATCAGTTCCAAAAATGTTCTACATACGCTTTGCCGGGGGTTACCGCTCTGACTACCAACCCATTAGCTGCCGTGAATGGACTACAAAATATTTTTATCAGAGGCTAGATAATCTATAAAATATAATTCGGTATATAAAGGTTTTTTTTAAAATTGTATTAAGTTTGGAAAGCCTTTTCACTCTGACTCTTATGTATTTACTAAACTCTATGGACATTCTTTAGACAAACATTTACATATATATGTGAACTATTAACTTAGGAATAGTATGTATTTACAGTTATCATAAATTAATGAAAAACAGCGATTTTCAGGTTTTCTTAATTTTGATCTTAAGCAAGTAAATTTCATTAGCAATGTCTACACATTTACATTTATTCATTGAGACTCTTTTTATAAGAGACAGTTTTCTATCAGACTTGGATTCTTCACCCAACATATATTTGTTTGCTTTAGGACTTTCACCTTTCAGTGGTTTCCTTTAGTTTCTGTACTTCTGTCTCGTTTTCTACTATGCCTCTTTATCCCTTTTCTGCATGACTTTAATGATGCTTTCATACCAACTCATGCGAGTTCTTCCACGCTTCTTAGTTCTACTAATGAAACCCCAAAATCAATGAAACACAACCAGAAGCAGTGACACAACCAGAAAAACGAACAGAAATCTCACGAATCTGTAAATCATGGGAGACATAGAACGTTTTACATCAAAGGAATGACTAACAGCAATGTAAATTTCTACTCACCCTTAGAAATCAAGGATCATTAATGCGCGTTTGTGGGGGGGGGCATAATGAACACCGTTAATTGTTTATACATTCAAATTTCTCTGTTATTTCAGTGAACGATTACGGCTGCTACAAACCGCTTACAGTTCGTAATTTTCAATATATTATACTTAAAATATAAATATTGACACGTGCTGTTAAAAATTCGAATGTAGTTGTTCCTGTTTTAATCAGGGTCATCTTATTAAAATATGGTGTTATTTGATTTTGTAGATGAAATAAATTAACGCTATTCAAATTTGCCAAATGTAAATAGTTTAAAAGAAATCATAAATTTTTGTTGAATTTTTTTCACTAAAACGGGTTTTCTCAAACATATAAAAAATGCCATGTTTTAAGGTCTGCACAAGAAATCTGGGGCCACGATGGTAGAGTATCCCCTTGAAAATGCTATCACATTTTTAGGAACCCTCAAAGTAAATAAGAGAGAAATTCCAGTTAAATTCCATGTTAGTAAATCACCGGGAAGTAGATTATAGCCTTTTTGGTTTCCGTAAAGAATGGATTCGTATGTACCTAAAAGAAACTAATCTGTGCTACAGCTATGAAGTAATGACAAGAATGAGATTGTTAAGGAGAAAAAAACCTACAGTGATTATAGAACTAAGGGCGATGCTGATACAATAGATCAAAAGTGTGCATTTTACTATACAGCGCGGAAAACAAGAAAATAGTCCCTTTCCGGGTTTTATAGACGAATTGATGTTGCTGGCATTAATGCTCATTTTATTTTCATTGCAAACAATTCACTAGGCACAGGCATCAGAAGGACATTTCTCACTAATTTGGCATTTGCTCTAATTGATTAACACATGAAAATGAAGGTGTATATCCCTTCCATTCCAAAAGACACACTGGAGTTTGTTTCAAAATACCGATTGGAATATAGAACACCACGGGTTCCTGATAAAAGAAGAACCTGCCCATGTCAACAATGTGGAGCGCATAAGAACAACAAAACCATCATACGTTTTCTTCTGTGTAAGAACTTCGTTTGCAAAATACTTAGTGATCGGCATGTAACAATGTAAAGTGGTGAAAGGACATCTGGAAAAGATAGCATAAAATATTGTAAAAAGAAACTATTACATGTTCTAACTCTACATTTTCTTCCTATTCGTTTTTTCTTTTGAAATGCATAATTAGGCAGTAAAGAATACATTATATTTGCGTCATTCTTTTAATTAGTGTTTATGTACAATATTTGAAGAAAAAGTCCAGAATATAACATTATATACTTCATTTTCCTTATTTATTAATTCCGTCTATTTTTAATAAGTTACACATCCACAAAAGCAAGAAATAAAAAGCAAGAAAGAATGCCGCCTCACGCCCACATTCGGCAAAAGAATAAGCCATATTTCCCCATAGTCGCTTAGGCGAATGCTGGGATTGATAATTACTTTCCATAATTTTTTTGCTCAAGTGTCAAGCGAGGCGGGCTGGTTCCTTATTGTTAGGCGATGTCTTCTTTCTGGCAAAGTTCCTGCCCTGACTGATTCCTTATTGTTAGGCGATGTCTTCTTTCTGGCAAAGTTCCTGCCCTGACATCTGCTAGGGTGTTCATGGGGCCTCCGAGGGATCCCTGAACACTGCGTGTTCTACCTTGGTGAACGGGGGTTGATTCTCGCGGGGATCCCTGGCGTCTGGGAGTTACCATCTGTGCAAACGTTAGGGACCCTGCCTACATCTTCTCGGTTTCCTGGTAGGCCGGTGCATTCTCCATCTTATCCCTTCCTCCCGGGGAAGCCCTTGGGGCTTATGTACAATGAGCTTGGTGCGCCAATTCTCCTCTGTGGATCACTCTATTCTATTCTAACACGAGGTACACCAATTAGAAACTGCATTTAGTAACTCTCTCTGTTATTTTGTTTTAATAAAGGAAAGTAGGAGTATAAAGCGTATGAGATTCACATTTTATAGTACATTACCATTCTTTAGATTTTTTCATCCCTCAAGACCATTTGAAAATTAAGCCATAATGAAATTAGTGATATTACATAATGAAAATTACCATCTCTTTGATCTATTGGTTAGTCCTGCTGACTGCTTGCCGGGAGGCCCGGGTTCGATTCCCGGTACTGACCTAGGACTTTTCTAAGTTAAGGGGGTTTGGAACAGGGTCCACCCAGCCTGGTAGGAACAATAGGAAAGCTGATTGAGAGGTGGCGTTCTTCGATGACGAAAGGCGCGTGATAGACGACCGGCGGGGTGCCGACATGCTGATCACATGCCCCCCCCCGCATATTTCCCCTTATAAATGGAATCGTAAGAGGGAGGTAGAGAGTGTAGAGGTGGCTGCAGCAGGCCAAGGTTTACCTCAGGCTGTAGCGCCAAATGCGAAGATGACAGAATAAAAATGAAACCGATTTATACGGTTTATTTGCGTAATTAACTATATAGGCTACCCTGACCATGTCATGTCAAGAAAATAACTGATCGCATCATGACGAATGCTGAACTGCATATATATATATATATATATATATATATATTAGAGTACTCTATTTTTATGTGTATATATACACATAATATAGAGTACTCTGGGAATAACGTATTTCAATTAACAATAACCAGATAAGCAGAAATTCATAAACCATTTAAACAATAAAACAAATATCGCAATATTTCAGCACCTTGCTTATATATATAATATGGTGGTAATAAAACAAACGTTACCCATTTTCAAATAAGAATTAAGCCACTAATTACCATAAATCAATGAATCTTAAGGAATAACTGAAATAAATTTGTGTTAGAATAATTATCAATTTGTTACATATATTAAGGCTTGTCCATAAATATGTGTGTTAAAAGTGTTTTTTATTTTATTTATACTCTCAAAAAGGCCACATTTAAAACTGAATCTTTATTTGCGACTGTCTGGAGCCATTTGCAAGATCGATTTTGTATCGCTCAGGACCCTTCCTTTATAGTTGCCTTCAAAAATCCTTGAGTATACAATGTAGGCGAGAAACTCGCTTTCACCCTTGAGAAAATGACTTCTAAGAAATGAGGAACCTCAAAGGTCAACGAATCCACACGTGCAGGGAAGAAAGAAGAATTTCAGCTACTCAGGAGGAAAGTTTTCGAATCTTGCTTTCAGAAGCTTCCAGTAACCGAGCTCTTAAGCCATTCAAAAGATAGGATTTAAGACGCGTCTAGAATGTTCTAAAATTTTAATTCTCGAAAAGTGACGCTTAGAGAAATTATAATTAACCCAATAATAAGTTTGCAGCATTTAATTGATAGTTGAGTTTGTAGTAGACAGGAATCAGTCACGAGTTGTGGACAAGCAGTGAGAGATCTCGACGAGTTTCGTACAGTAATAATTATATTGGTGCGTGAGTGAGATATATTTTAGTGAAAGCCTTCTAGTGAGAAATCATAACAGTGATTAAATCCTTATAAGCTCCACGCACTTTACAGAAACCCTGAGAAAAACACCAATTCAATAGCGGCCGAAGATTGTGTGTATATTGTGAGCATCGCTGTGGCATTAACAAGAACTTAAGACTCATCGGTGGGGCTGAAAACAAAACAAAATAATTCCCCAATTCCCACATATAAAACCGCCGCAAATACTAATAAAATTTGCGCAATCGCCGTGTGTACTTCTTGATCCGGCATCATACTATTGACAAACGAAGCGGTCGCAAGATGCGAACCTGATTTTTCTCACTCTCCTGAAACCGTTACGCGCATTCTCAAGTACGAGTCTTACTCCGTACTACTCACAAACGATAACAACAATATTCCGGTTTATATTTTATTCAACCTCGCAGTTCCAGCCTTTCACAATTTTTTGGTCCTATGCAGTCCACCATTAAAGTGCCGTATTTTTACTAGTATGTCAAATTTTTAAGCACTAATCAATGAAATAATTTAGAAATAATACGAAGTTTCTCATTATATAGAATGTTTTCCGAAATACAAAGCCAGCCTTCATTAACGCTGCATGCATTCTTAAATGCTGTACTTATTCGTTGCTTACTGTTCTCTTGTTAGTACTATTTTTTGTGTTTTCCTCCGAATTCATTGATAAAATAAAAATTGCAGCCAGATATATGCATTTCTCTAAACATTTCTGTAAAAGCAAATGACAGTAATTTTGAAATCCAATGTCACGTCAATTGGTTTTCGTTCGGCAATTTAAATTAAATTTTGAAAAAAAAATCATCTTTAAGTTTATCTGGTTTTTGTATATATCATAGCAAAAACTCCTAGTGCACTCTTGTCTCCACAGAACTCCCAATATGAATATGGATAGTATACAGCTGCACAAACTGTGTCCTGTTACTGCTTTTGAAAAGTTCCGTCCATAAAGCAGTTATCCGCATTTTGCAATGTTCCTTCATTCGTTCCGTAAAAAATTACATCCCTCAGGTAGGAACAAATTCGCTTCATTTAATATTAGTTCCTCTCTAATTTTCAGTTCCTGAATTTTATTCTTCGTCTTTCTTTGCTTTTCAACATGGTTAATCTAAAACTGCTGAATTTCTGTATTTCTGTTACTATTTTATGGTCTTTGCTGTAGCGAGAATTAAATTCTTCTTGGTGTAACTTCGCAAAAACACTGTCCTCTCCTCGGGCGTTAAACACAGCCCATACTCTCAAGCCGCGCTTCGTACATAAAGATGTCGAGCAGGAGGCGTGGATGCTTGAGTATGGAAAGTATGGGCTGATAAGCTGCAACTGAACAGTAGCTGCACGGCGCTTATGCACTTACAGGGTGAACTTGATTCTTCTTAGATAGTATGGTGGCATTATAAATTATTCTGAGCTGTCTAGAAATTAATCCATCGAGGATGAGAACGACAATACACTGTATGAAAATAAAACTATACAATCCTAGTAAATAAATGCATGCTTTGAAATGCATATTACAAATAACTGCGGAAGTGTTATGTGTTAATGAGGCTGCAAAACTGCTCACTTCTGTTTATCCCTTCCTATTCCTGTCCTGGTCAAGATAGACGTGTAAAAGTAGCTCTATTTTAAAACATTGGACGTAGTATATCGCATTACCGAGTTTTTAGTCCAGCAATCAAAATGAAGAGTAATACTTTATTCCTTTTGTTGATTTAAATATTTTAACCAATAAATACATCGAGGGCGTTCAGAAATAATGCATTACTTTTGTTTTCTCTTTCAAGTTTTCTGTTTTTATTTTAAATTCAAATATGTGGTATTACTCATCAATGCTTTTTCTACAGATTCCTCTGTTTCCAATTATTGTTTTTTCAAATGTATGGCTTGGCATCATCTAGATGTCAGGATATGTATACCGTCGCAATATCACTGCAAATCTGTCCCTTAGTCGCCTTTTACTGCATCTATGACCTCCCGTTTCCCCCTAAGAGAGGACTGAAGAGATAGAAATCAGAAGATGCAGTTTGTGTCTGTAAAGTGTATTGAATCGAAGTTCAGTGCTCTCTTCTCGGGTGTGTACACTTATACGTATGGCTTCATGTATTTGCCTAAGAAAAATATGGTACATCTTTGTAAAGGCAGAAAGTTTTCACCATCCGAAAATGTTGTATATAGGATAGTAGTAGTAATAGTAGTAATGGATGTTTTACTGTACCGGCTTTAGAATACATTCAAATATATAAAACGGTCGCATGGGCTTTACGCCCCTACATGCTAATATTGTCCTTATAATAGTCAAAATGGTCACACTCATTCGTACATACACACATATATACATACATACCTACATACAAATATACAATTACTTCCATATATTTACGTTTTCTTTTATAATTTTATATACCAATACATAAACATGAATGGAACCCTTACTCTTGAGCCCCCTTCCATTTTACTCATACCCTCTCCTACCCCCCTCTTCATTAAAGCCATTAACCTTCTTTGTCGGATCTTCTCTAGAAATATTCCCAAATTGTGCGAGCATCTCGCATGCACCAACACTTACCGGCAAATATTCAAACTTCTATTGTAATTCAGAAATTGGGTGATAAATATTTATTTCTTAAAATGTCCGTTTCTCTGCATTCTGCCCAAATACCTCTCCAGGTATCGTTTTCTTCACAAAATGGGTAAAATCTTTCCCCGAGATCATTAACGGTTTCGCTTTCTTTCCAAGCCCCTAATCTGAACCATGCGAGACCACTTCTTTCTTCTCTGCCACAGATATCTAAATAATGCGCCCTTCCCCACACCGGATGTATTTGAACCGGCAGGTTAAGCGATATTTTTTCTACGCATTGAGACTCAATATTTTCCCTATTATAATATAGTAATTAAAATCACCAAAACATTTTCACTGTAGATAGAAGGGTCTTAGAAGTAATTTGAGATAGGATAACTACGGTCAATTACTTAAAATGTCGAAGTTATGGACTGTTGAAGTAATTCAAATCTGGGGCTTAGGAATTTACATTAAAGCTAAATACCGCCCAAATCTATATTAAACTTAATAATAGAAATAAAATTGGTTGACTTTAATCAATGCGTTAGCTTTATACTAATCTGGAAATTTTAGGTTAAATCCTGATAGCACTAACTGGAAAAGATTTTTTTTTACGCACCTGAATTACGCGGGAGAAATGAAGTATATGCTTTTATTTTACCCGGCGATAAAACACACCTCTTGTGAAATTAAAATTATTATTCAGTCAATTATAATAATAATTATGTGTATGGTGATAAAATAAGAGTTTCAAGGTGTGCCAGATACTAATGCATATTTTTTATTAAAGTTACATTGCTGTTGAGTAGCATATCAGTTATAACTTATTACCGTTTCAAGTAGAACGTAATAAAAGTCAGTGGCGTGCATACTTTTTTGAAACTTTAAGTCTTAACATGTAAGTAACTTTTAATATATTTCCACCATCCCAAATAAAATGTCTAATACCCTTGTAATGGTATGCAATTATTTCGATATATTTATTAACATAATATACAGAGAGTGCCAAAAACTATACACGCATTTCAAGCAAAGAAAAACTGTGTTAACATAACAAAACTGAATTCATACAAACAGAAAATAATGAGCATTAATCATCTTAAGATTATTAAAGTTACAACAGTTACAACAGTTGTCAAAATGCCCATCATCGGCGTCGATACACTTCTGAGTACGTTGAACTACTGATTGAGCAACGTTTGCGAAATTGCCCTCTGTGATTGCAGCACATGATGTTTTAATTTCTTACCAAAGTGCTGCCAGTGTAGCTGGTCTGACCAGATCTGCCCTTGTGAATATTGCATACGGCATGATTCTCAAATTTGTCCCGAATGCGTGTAATTGTTACTCGGGTTGGCGTTTCTGTTCTGTACACACGTCTCCATTGCCTTTGAACTTCAACAACATTCTCGGTTTTCCGATACCGCTTTAAAATTGCTTTCCGCTGTTCAAACGATAATCTTGGCTCTATTTTGCTGTAGCACCGCTAGCATAACGTAACATGAGTCGCATCTGTTTACAGAACATCATACGATAATCTTGGCTTCATTTGTTCATTGTTTATTTACCTGTAATATAACAACACTATCATAATGGGAGTCACGTCTCTTTACAGAACATCTTACTTTTTCGGTCCAACTTTGAAATATATTAAATAGATATCTACTGTGAAAGTGTGTATACATTTTGGCGCCCTCGTTAAATACTTTGAATCTAAATATTTACAACGAAACAATTCAGGAATTGAAATACTCCCTTCAGATTTCAGAAAGTTTACCGTCATGAAAATTTGCCACGGGGTTTTTTCATGAGTCTTTTTTCCAAAACGTTTGATAATACCATCTCACAGATTGTCTGACGAAACCATATTTGAGTAGCATCGTTACAATGAGTAGTTTGACCATTAATACCAGCTTTAAAATTAAAAAAAACTCACAATAACCAAATTGAAGAGGGGGAAAATGTAAGTTTACAGAATAAATCCTTATAAGGCTATAATGTTTAAAAAAATAATAACTTGTTTAAAACCAGGTCACTAGCCTAAAAGGAACGTTTAAACAAGTTGCTATTTACACTACACACATGGACTTAATAAGCTTTGAAACAGTGCACATCAATAGATTTTTCAAATGTTTAGTTTATCACTACTCCTACATTTGTAAAATATTACTTATTCCATCCTAATTCATGGAGTAGTGAATATTAAAAATAATACTAATAAATGTGTTTGTTTTTGTGACACTATTTTATTTACTTTTATAAGAACCTCTGAAATTACCACAGACTTACTCCTTCTTTCAGTCCAAGACAATAAGAAGCTACGTACTCATAACCGTATTCATAATAAAGTTCTACTACCGCCTGATCAACGATACCTGCATAGAACTTCAGTGGATCTAGGCTGCTCTATTTATCACCAAATTAGCAAGTTATCTACGTAACTTCTTGACGCTCCCAATCTTGCATACCAGTGCAAAATATATGGATCAGTAATATTTAGCACTGATTATATCGCTTTTTCAATAACAGTACTCTTAGTTATAGTTTCTGATTTCTTTCAGAGTATTCACTTTCTTAACTCTAATGACATCTAGTTTTGTAATGAATTAGTTAAAAGTTTGAAATCCCAAATTATCGAATCATTGTTTAAGACATGGACTGTTCTTAAATTTGTATCAAGCACATTAAAAGTTTCAGATTCCGCTATTTCAGACAGCTTTTGGAATTATTTTTCTTTAACTTCAAACATTCCATCTGGAGTAATAAATCAATATTTCCTCCTGGAAAAATATTTAAAATGCTCTTCAAATTAGGAAGAGAGTATTTTAGAAATCATTATACAGCAGGGTATGGACAATGTGACAATTCCAATTTTGTCCACTTCATCCATAGCAAAAAAGTCTAGCAATTGTATAGAAAGATAATTGAAAATTAAGACTCAATAACAGCGGAAGCCTTCTCTCCAACACGAACACCACTATCGATTTTATTATATTGCTTAGGATTTGTACCGCCACGGCTGCCCGAGGTCGTTAGGGCACGGACTCGTGAGAGGAAGGTCTGGGGTTCGAATTCCGCAAAGACCGTCCTCCCCGACTGAGGTTTTTTCCAGGTTTTCCTCAGTCCTCATAAATGGCGAATGCCGGGGAGGTACATTAAACTTAGGTCTGGAACGATTCCTTCCTTAAAAATAAATCCTTTCTCAATATATCATTTCATTTCATATATCATAACCGTTCCATCGCCTGTGGTGCAGCAAAAACGGGCGTTAAACATCATTCATTTTTATATTTTAGGATTTTTACCACCCGTGAGAAGACAAAATGTTTTGCTTATACTGTGTGAATTTTTTGTTTGCAATGTTTAATCTCTCTTAAAAGAACTGCAAAACATTTCTTCTGCATACTGCGTTTGTTCCGACATTACGAGTAGACCGAATGCACTTTGGACAGAACATGCAACTTTTGGTATAGTTTTACATATAAAAATCATCCTTTTGAAGAAAAAGTACCATAGCGCCGTGCAAGGTATTACTAAAAATAAGAAATTGTCCAAAGTTGGATTTACTGAGTTCTGAAACAAAACTTCTCACATTATCTCAGATGACATGCTGCACAAGAAATCGTCCCTTTAGGCTCGTGATGTGCAAGTAACTTTGAACAGATGATGGCTGTCTATTTATGATGATTAACGGTTTCCTCGAGTGGGCTCACTTAGTATAAATCTTTGATATCCCATCTGATGGATTGTGTGATGACACTGTAGACGGAGGTATCAAGTTGAACAACGAATTTGGTTGTTATTCGACGACGGTCTCGAATTTCGGCACCTTTCATCATTGCAGGTATGACTGCAGTGTGCGGCTACTCGCGAGCATGGATGATCAGTAAGAAAGCTTCGGTCTTCTTCCGATGTCAAAAGCCTGATGACTGACAGTGCTCTATTTTGAATCTAACTTTTTCACACAAGCTGCTTGTTGCGCTAAGATTTGGAATCAGAATCTGACAAGAAAGATTAGAAGTCACGTCCGGAACCATTTATCTTCGGCCTACCTGGAGACATCAAAGATTGTTATAGACATTTATATCTAAGAGACAGTTTTCTAACACTTTAATTTCATGGTTTATGGTTATCCACATTGTTAGTATCAATTTAAATTTTCACATAGACTATGTTTCCGGCTTAAATTTGAAATTAGTTTCACCGGATAACTACTCAAAGGCTTCGGATCTCCTGTTAGGGATAAACTTTCATCTTCGATGTCTTCGGAAATATATGGACTCAAATGGAAAATAAACACAATTGTGGTTGGGCAAGAAGGCATTACAAGTACATACCAGGACCTCTACTTTTTTCTATGTGATTCTGCTTCCATTACCACCACGCTATACACAATTTTAAACGCATCAAAATAATGACGATGGTCCCATTTTCCGCCAAAAGTAACTGAAATACCATCATTTAGGCTTACACTGCAGGAATTGTTATTTTTATAATTTATCATTATGGGTCTATTTCGCAGTATTCAGTGGTGTTTAAATGCAATTTAAAATTCAAAGTTTTCGCCGAGTGCTATGCCGAGCATCATTAGTGGATTGAGTGAAAGTGTCTGGAGAGGCAGAGAGGGATGCCTTGCTTATGGAATCCGTTACTAATCAACAAACAATTGCACCATAATTCTTCCGCTACTCTTATCCTCTCCTATGTCTAACGGTTCTGTTTCCCAGTGCCACTCTTAAACACTTTCATTCAATATACTGATGATGTTGGTTGCAGTAACCAGCGAAAGCTTTGAATTGTAAATTTCCTTTAGCAATTGCGACAATATAGCCTGGTAATGATAAATTTTAATGCAAATTCCTTTCTTTGTTTATAACGCACACTCTTAGAGACCCCATTTTGAAAGTTAACTGCAATACAACTACCTAGCGGAAGAATATAAATTTACATGGGATAGTGTGCGAAAGTGCAAATGTACTGCGGGTAAAACATTTCAATTTTTCCAACATAAAATGACCCAGAAATAAATGGTTGCATAATTTATTGAATTCATATAATATTTCGTCATTTTGTTATTAAAAGTTCCAATTCTATCTTACTGTTTGTAGATTTAATGCCTTCTGTTCATCGATAGTTGTGTGTGTGATTTGTAACGGGCTTAGGTACTCCATCGATAAATGCATTGATTGCTCACATTTCACTAAGGAATCGAGTATGTATAATGATAACCTCAACTATGTGTTACGACAATGTTTATCCTAGCCAGGATCAATGTATTTTTTCGGAAGTAAAAATCCTAAGTGTAGCTTCCTTTGGAAGGAATACAAAGTCGCGGGTCCGTGTCGTTGATTTACCGCATAGAAAAGAACCTCAAGCCTGAAAGAAGAGGCCTATGAGCAAAATTTTTCGGCAGTTTCACGCCCTGAATTGAATAGGACGCTTATGACCTGATATGTTAAAGAGCGCCCATAAATAAGCCAATCAAAAAAAAAAAAACAGAAAAAAGAGAGAAAAAGATGATGTACTGAATGTACAAAACGAAAGAAGCAAAAGGTATGGAAAATCGCTCGCACCGCCTCAGTTTAAATCCTGAAAGGAAAACTGTGCTAATGTAAATCATAGACTGAAATTTTTCTCCAACGAATCCTTACTGTGCTTTTACTCTGTTCCTCATTAACAGTGTGAATGGTAAAATGGCGCATTAACATAAAATTTTCTTTAACAATTTTCATTTTAACAATGCTTCACAGACAGTAAATCCTTTTTTCTGTACATTTGTTTAACTAAGTATGTATTTGTGCATTTTACATGTCTGTAATTGTTTCATAAAATACCATTTTTACATTATTTAAAAAGAAATTCCTTTTTTATATACCAAATATATAAACAATTATTTGTAATACTTAAAATTTAAACATCGTTTCCCGAAAAGTAGCTATTTATTACTTACCTTATGTCTCTCATTGTGTATATTCATTCCTAAGAATAGTGATACTAGAAAAATGAGATACCTTACTAACCCCATTTTTGTGCATCAAAGAATTTCATCCAATGTAGATGTTTTAAATTGAGATGGCGACTATTTTAAAAATAGCTCCTTTCAAATGCATGCTAGTGTAAGTCAGTAATTTAGATATAATTAGTTCTACTATAGTAAGTAAAGTAAACATCTTTGTAAGATTCGCCACTTTTTCTTATGCTGCGGACTGCCAAAGTTCTGACTGTATGCAATATTGAAAGAAAGTAAAATGAAAACATTGATACTAGTGCAAGGATACGAAAAGGATCTAGTGAAGAATTCTCGTTTTTCAGAATCTGGTTCAAGGTACTTTTAATGATTGTGCAGCAAACTATCATATAAATTGTTGTGATATGTAAATTCAGCTGTTGCTAAAATCACTTTAAATTCCTTGCCCACTATAGCTCTGCTGTGTGGTAATGATAATGAGAGTTGTACAAGGCTCAGGGAATTAAAGCTTACAGAGAGGGAATTATTTTTAACAAGGAGAATTACATGGACCACTTAGAGGGAGAATAGGTGCACCATTAAAGGAGTTTGGACAAATTCATTGCTTATGGCTCTCTCAGCGTTGCATATATTAGCATCAAACTATAATCTGGAAAGATGTAAAGTGGGAAAGCACACATTCTCAAGGAAAGCGCTTCCACTTTATTTGCAAGCCGTAACAAACAAAAACCATTGCATTTAAACGTTAGGTAGAATCGGTGGTCCTTATTTGAATCAGAATGTAATGTAAAAAGCACCTGAACTTAGTGCAGATCAATCAAGTCTTGAAAATTCTTAGGCTATTTTTAACTGTTAGGTTAATAAGAGAATGTTCTGAGCAAATCAAAAAACTTAATGACAAGTACTCAGATAGTAATAATAATAATAATAATAATAATAATAATAATAATAATAATAATAATGTAAAACTAATCAAAACAAGGATGGATATACTAAATAACAGGAAAAAAGCACATGTTAAATGAGGCAGGGCAATTCTAAATCCGTACATACAAATATGCATGTGAAATATTTAATCGTTATTTTTGATTCTTCATATTCAAGTTTTCATACTTCATTCAAGTTCACTAGCTATTCACTTCTCCAGAAAATTACCTACGCTATAATGAATGAATAGAACTGATGAATAGAACTGCGAAGATGTTGTGCTTCTGTAGTTAGTAATGTTGTTAAAATCACAATTTATTTTTGGAATAGTAATTTTTAACTGTCCAACTTTCTTAAAATATTTTCATAAAACATTAATAACGTAAAAACAATAACATTGATTCATCGGTTTGTATATGAGCACGTGGGAAGCTATACATCCATTTTCAGATGGGCACTTGACTGTATATTGAATTAGCTGTACTTTGCTTAGAAAAGTATTTCATAAAAGTGTATTATAAAAATATGGATGGAATGATTCCCAAATTGTGAGGATTGGGGGTGCAATGGAAACATCAAGCATTTACAGAATGGGCCTAAAGTCACTACTCATTGCAAATCATATTGTGAGGAACTGAACAAGTATATACATTAAATTGTAAACTAATATATTATTCAGACTACTTGTTACATCGTTTCATGTATAGGTTTTGTATTTGCACCTTGCTGAAGACAATCTAAAACAATTTACCATTCATTTCATGTATCATTTTATTGTAAACAATGTTTTAAAAATGATCATTTCCTGTTTTCAATTCTTCATTTTTATAGCTTAGACATTTCTCTTTCTCTAATTCCAAATTAAATTTAACAATTGGCATGAATTATGGTGATCTAGAGGTATTTCTATTGCTCCTTCCCTTCCAATAACTTTGACAACTAACACTTCATCTACATAGTTTTGCATAAATCTTGCCCTATGTAATGTAGCACCATCATGTTGAAAAATGTTAAAATTGTCGTAGTATGTCTATAGTCCTGGAATGTTATAATATTTAACATTACCAGGAAATTCACTATAGTGGCAGTACGATAAGAAAAAACTGAAGTCGGTTCACTCCTTGACATGAGATATCCTATACGGCTACAATAGGTTAAATTAACTGTCTTACAAGAGCAATTGTATGATTTTGTGTACACCAAAAATACAGTTGTGTATACTGACATTACCAGATAATTTTATGGTTGTTTAATTACTACAGATTATTTAGAAATCTCAGATTTACCTTCTCACTACTTATGTAACATACCCTAACAAAACTTCAGCTTACGATCTGGATCGATTTTTATAAGATCATATATGAGACTATACATATGTAATTCTTTAATCTAACCTAAGACAAATTTCCGTGAACAGATGTTCTTGAAACTTACTTTTAGAGGGAAAGCTAAGGACTTTGGATAATCCCTTGGAAAGCACTAAGCATTCTCAGTCCAATATACATCCACCTTTTCCAAAGCGTTTACGTAAATTGCAGAGTGCCTTGCTTCTTAATGATCAATATCAAAATTATTATTCACTTTCGAATTACTCAATTACAACCACTTTATATCAAATTGTTACAGAAAAAACCATTTTAGTACAATGTTTCATAACATGAATGCACACAAGCAAAGACGGTAAAAGCATATATTTTGTTGGATGAAAAAATATGCCAGTGTTTATAGCGCTATGAGGTAGGTAATCATAAACTGATGAGACTATACACAACAAAATCTCTTAATATTTGCAATAAGCAATACATTTTGGTTCATCCTATATAATAAGTTTCGGTCATATACCTTCAATATTGCAATGGTTTTTTATGGGTGGGAGATGAAAAAAAAGTAAATAGACGAGTTTTAATTAATTAGGATATTGATGGTATTTGTAGAATCAATGAAGTTCTTATTCTCTCCCGCCTCAGTCTCGATGCCACACCTAGATTCGGGAGAGTGCTGGAAATTTTGTTAATTTTTAAGGTCATCGGGGGAAATAGTCGGGAACTGGGAAAAGTATAAAAGCAAAGTTTAAGACTGGAGATGGCACTATTTATTTACTTTTGTCACTTATTCAATATTAAGGATCGCCTTTCTAAGTTCTGTTGAGCAGTTCTTAATTCTCACTTTCCCTAACCGAACTATTGTCTATCATAAAACTCCCCTTTATTGCTCTTCTTTCACTTTCTGTGATTCAAAATGACTTTACTCCATATAGCTAAAATTCACTCTCTCTGATCACTATCATTTACACTCCACTGATCGCTCGAATCTTATCCCCTGATGGTTCAACTCTTTCTCTCCTTCCTGATGGCTCAACCGTCACTGCCCTGATTTCTCAAAACCATAATCTTTTAACAAAAATCTCCTCATCCAGTCCTTAGACCATCCTCCTACCATTTCGACAATTAATGCACTTAAAAATTTCTCCCTATTCGCCGAGGGGCGTGCATATACTTATTCTAAGTTTCCTGGTTGTACCTTTCATATGCCTTAACTTTAAGCATTATTTCCTTCTTTCTCCCCTTGGTTCCAACAAGACGGTATATGTGGTTTATTTCACCCTCATAATTTGACTCTATTGTATTTTATGTTTGCCTTTCGGAGTGTAACTGCCATTTACCAGATTTACTGGAAAACTAGGAGAGGCCACCTTTTTTATACAAAGAATCAAATACAAAGGAGACATACAAAGAAAACTCGTGGCCATCTGTTCTTTGTCAAATACACAACACATTCACTATCTATGTACTCTGATTTATTTGTAAAGATTCTGTCTGCCAGGTTTTTCTTTCTCACTACCCATGATATATCCAATAACAAATATACAATACACAATTAACTTAACTACTAACATGAATACACATAAGTTGTATACACTAATTGTAATACTAATTATAATATTTGTAATTGATTATGTTAACCTTTTATAATATTTTAATTGGGGACGGCATCTCATTAACATTGCTTCAATATTAGGAAAATATAATTTATTCTGAACTGTGTTTTTCCTTCAAATCAACAAAAAACGTTAAGTAAAATCATAACATTTAATGGTTGTTTACTCAAGTGTAAGTTTATTTATTTTTTCTGCTTCTCCTAAAACATGTCTGGGTTCAAAGTAACCATGGTGCTTCATAAAATTATGTAACTTCTTGGTATGACAAAGAAACACATATTTATATTTATTCCTTTATTTAAGTGGTTTTATTAATTTCTATTAACATATTATTAGTTTTCATACCTGCAATAAGTTATTATAATTACAAATAAATATTTTTTCAATAAGCAAAGAAACAAGTGGTGTTTACCGTTGTTCTCTGCATATGAAGAGCAATAAGAGAGAAGATATCTACTAAATAAAAAGATCAATATTGGCTAAGATTCCATGTTTCCCTCTTTTCACGGACTCCCCTGCGTATGTCATTACAGTAGAATTGTTAAATTAAGCACTTTTCAGACGTCGGAACTAGTGTGTAAGCCTCAATATCTACATCTAGCACCATATTGTTTATATTTACATTCTGGCTTTATGAAAAAGGGCTGCTCTTAAACATTAAAGTACTTGTAAATGAGGAAAGGCTCTTGCGTTTGAGTTCAAACATAAACATAAACTATCGGAAATGCTCTCTAATACTCGTATATATTTAGTAAAAGCACAATATGTAACATATACATCTGGATATTTTTTCAGTTAGCATTTTAATGCTAAAAACTCAGATATTTTGTAGAAATTACATAATTATGTTGTAGTAACTAAAAACAGTACGTGTTTCTACATATTTCATTTATAGATGTGACTTTCAAACAAAAACAAGTGTTGGCTAAGATTAGGGAAAAAATGTGACATCGGAAGCGCGTTTCTGAAGTTGTTGAATTAATACATGTTGCATTACGCATCTATATAATGTTTTGAAATAAATATCTGTAATTTACTTTATCTGTTGTGTTAATTTACGAATAGCATAGTACTATAGCTTGAGCTTTTTATAGTTAAAATAAGGATATGACATATCCTCTATAAACTTGAAAATACTTCCGTTTCTCTTCATCATTAAATATAATTTTAAGTATCTAGCCAACATTATATGTTTAGTGTTGCTATCTTCATTAGCCATAATGAAAAACACTTCTGTTAATGTGGGAATAAAGTTACTCCAAGACTGCGAAAAAATTTCTTGCAATCATCTGGGTGAATGATGTTAAATATAATATAAGATAATATAAAAGCTTTGTGATCATTTACCATACACTTTGCAGAACATATATCGCCCTATATTTCAACTGTATTATTTCTTCATTTGGCTGTACATTTTTAGCTGTATTTAGACATATGTAAGGTTTGTTGTAGAAATATTGCATTACTAATACTAGTTACCGATTCGAAAGCATTACTTGTACTAGCCTTTAAGTTGAAGCATTAACTTGCCATAATTATTGGTGTTTTCTGTGTTTCCTCGTAAAATGTGCATAAGATTTCTCTCTTTGTAGAATTGGTTTATAACAGTATATAGGTATTTGCCGCTTGGTTAAGTTTGTGTGAGCTCTTTCTCTGTTGAGAATCTTGTCTTCCTCTCAAAGCTTTTGAGATTTTCCTTCCTTCTCTTGTCGCTAGGTAACGCCATAGTTCCCTACTCCCTTTCCTTATCGCTCTAATCTGTCGAAGACTCGGCTCTCTTCTTGGGTATAAGAAAGTATGTTTGGACTCCTGGATTGTCCTTGCTCACGAATGTCACCTGACTGGAGGGGAGCTAGTGTTCCATCGTTCTGAGACGATATTTTTCAGTAAGACTTTCCCTCAAACGCCCTTTTTTTGAAGTTAGGTAAATTTGGAGTGTTGCTCTTTTTTGAGTTGAGAGAAAACGCGATAACTGAAGAAATATTTATTTTTTGTATGCATAATTTTTATATATATCTTTTTACTCTCTATTGCAGAAAAGTTTTGATTGTTTACGTGTAGGCTTTTAATCTTGTTTAGTACTATTATGCTACATATTATAGCTGTTTTCTTAATAAATTCTTCCTCCTTGGTTTGGTTATATGGGAAATATAGTTAGAGTTTTTTAAATGTTTGTTTTTAAGATAGATTAGTTTTCAGTTGTATATATATCACCTTAAATATATGTAAAATTAAATTAAAGCTTCATTCATTTACAATTTAAATCTAAAAATTATTATTCAAGGTATATTTTGGAACAATTGATATTTGTTTTATAAGCAAATGACTTATTTTCAAGTTGAATATTAGCAACATCCCGTTAAACTGTGGTGTTTGCTGGTTACTAATGCCCGACCTGTTGGAGTACTTTCATTCGCTGTTAGATGACTGTAGAGTAGTCCGCAGTCCATTTAAATACACTCATCGGTGGACTACATTACACTGGATTATTGTGAAGAGAGAAAAGGGATGAAATGAAGATGGTGTAATGGTGGAATGAATGGCAGGTGAACCCGAAGACCCCAGAGACAATCTGCCCTCGTCGGCCACAAAATACTTTAAGCCTTCTGGTATTACACCCGGATCATTAAATTGCTATAATTTGGATATTGTCAAATTCGATGAATATATCAAATATATTTATAACTTAAACTTTATACACCATGCTTTAAATTTCATAATGATATATAACACATATACTGGGTTCCTTGTCCTTGTTTCTTGTCCGCATGGCAGTTTCTTCAATATTTGTTATTGCTAATTTTCTTCAAATATTATGTATTATATCTATGCTTTTTCAAGGTAATACGTTATGTAATACACTTAAAATGCGCAACTTTCAGACACAACAATAGCAACAACGGCAAAGCATCATATGCAATAATAAATTCTGTTTACTGGCAAAACAGTTTGTGTCGGTAAAATTTGAAAACAAATTGTGCTGGTTTAGAGCGTACTTATGTGGTTCCGAATGCCCTATTCTTTTCCCTCACCCATCCTTGTTTCCTGACCACGTCAGGACGTTTCAATGATTAGATTCTGCACGAAATCTTCGTGAGAATTTCAACCACTAGCCCGCTGAGGACATCGACCTGTGTGGGAGTCACATCTTTAAACCTCAAAGGGCAAATCTATGTCTCGGCACGTATTTTCAATAAATATTTCTAGCGAATAAGAGGTTAGAAGGATCTGTGGAGGCATCCAATAGCTGGAGTTTTATGAAAACGGCGCCAAAAAGTGCCATGGGCAGCGTCATGGTAGCTAGATTGATGCTACCTATATAAAATAATCTGCACCCCGTTTTGGCACTACTATTATACTACTATTCGTCTAATTACTCAGCTTCTATGTGCGTAGTTCGACTCATATCGCAAGAAAGTTTCATCCAAGCTATGGCAAAAGAGTCCCAAGTATCAATTTCAGTACTCATTTATCAAAGCGTTTGCTCGCAACTGTTGTATTCGCAACGGTAGGCTAAGCGGCGAGGTTCGCCAATCGACTATTACATTATTCAACAATTAGTAAACAGCAGTTTCATCATATGTCATGTGGAGTGTTCCATTTCGCTTGTTAATTCCCATCTTATCGTCGTTGAGCCTCCTCAAAGAAAATCAGCGAAATACTCTTAAAAAGGAATCCCAGAGAAAGTGTTGGCGGTTGATGTGAAGCTCCTGTCATTAACTTGTACAGCACTACAATCTACCACCGACAACCTCATAGCTCATATTTATTTACAGAAAGCACTATTTTTGTTTTAGGCTGAAATATTTTTAAAATATAATTGTGGTAATATTATATTCAAAAAGGGCTTAAATGTTATGTTTGTATGATGCATAGTTATTGGGATATTTTTTTGTTAGTGTCCTCTAAATTCTCGCAAAAACTAAATACGTGCTAATCAAGCAAGATGAAGTAATGCTCCTTTAAAATGCATATATAACCAAAATAATCGCGCACCCCTGCATTACGAGAGAGTTTATATAAGTATGTTAATGCCTGCTTGTGTTCGCTTGTATTTAAGTCACTAAAAACTACTGCAAGAAGTTCCTTCACAAGTTAACGCAAAGTGTGTGTAGTCAAAGTAGAAAGAGTATGTATGATGAATAGAACTAAGATTTATGTGTGATGAAATTGAAAATTATCAAAATATGGTATTAAATATAGATAGCAAAATTTAAATAATGCAAAATACCTAATGAATGTATTGTTTTATTCCAAATTCCTTATATTAAAAATTCCAGTTAGAGTCATCACTACTTAGCAAAAGAAGAACAATTTAACCTTCTTTAGTATTAAAACAATTATGAAGTTCGTGTGTTATTACAAATTGATTCATCTTAATGCTTCTATAACACACGTGCATTTACAAAACACTGCGAGGCTAAACGTTCTTTTAAATATTCAAATGTGAAACTATATCTATTGTCTCTTAAAATTGCACTAGTCAAAACTCCACTGAGCATCACAAAAAGAAAGGAAGGCCCTCTAATCCTAGCAACATCTTCTATAGTTAAATACAATTCTAGTTCCACATTAATTCACCACTTAAAATTACACTGATATTGCACGGTTCACTATTGCCTAAATTCTTGGCTACCATTGTGTTTAACTTCACTTTCACCACTTTGCGACTTTTCCACTGCAAATGAAGAAAGATTTTGTCACTATCGCTATTGTTGAAGCTTTCAGAGAGGGGTGTGTTGGAAATCCTTTTGCGCAGTTGTAATGGCCAAAATATTTTTTCGAATGTATGCTGTATTATTTTTAGGGTATTATTACAAGATACATACTTTGTGAATTCAATTGAAGAAGCGCTGTCAAAGTCTAAAACACTGGAACAAATTTCCAATGATTTAAATGTTAACTCCATTGTATTCTACTGCCTGTAGCCGCTAGTTATGATTCGTTTCTTATGACACACATTTCGTGAAAAACAAGGAAAAATTTTGAAGTAATAATGATAGTAAAATACATTTTAAATTATGACCAGATAACAATGATTTTGAATCCACAAAACTAGAAAAATGTTTAAAATAAAATGATGAATTATGTAAAGATATATGTTTTTTTCTTAAATATATAATAATATTACTTTTCCGGAAATATGGACAAATGTTAAGAATAAAGTTGTTTTAAATCTTGTTTTAAAAGTTTGAAAATGAGTAAATAAAAATATATATTTTCACAAATATAGACTGAAGGTTGATCACTGAAACTTACTTTTATCTGTAAAGTTCTCGTAAGCACATACCCACTTAGCTTGGCAATGCTGCTATGCGTAGAGCTTAGTTCAGCTTCTTGTACCAGTAAATTTTGCGCCTGGTATAGTAACGCCTCAGGCGACTGACTCGGGCAGTGGCTTCTGAATCCCAGGGTGTATTCTGATAGCGAAGGTGGGCTTACGCAAAGAAGAAGAAGAAATACACACAATGGAAGAAAAACTTTCTTGTACTCTAAGAAAGAAATCTAAGTGAGCAGAATTTAAAATGCAACACTAATTGGTTTAATGGCCGTATCCTTGATCCCCTGGTGTTTAGCGCTGCTAGCTCCTTGCCGGGAGGTCCCGGGTACGATCCCTGTTATATTTCGTACTTTTCCTCGTTAACAAGCCTTTGCTTTGTATTGTACTAACTGTGCCCAAGATCGCGTAGTTAGCTATTGTAACCAAAACCAGCGTTATCACGTTCATGCTTATAAAAATGTAATTTCCGTCTAAAGATCTATCTAGTATATACCTTTTACAGCAGGTAATATATGGGAGATATTATCTAAAAATGTACCTAAAAGAAGTCAGAATCTATTCCGCTACCATTGTAACTGCATCTTCTTCTCATTCAAAGTAATTATTATCATGTATCATCACTGTCCATCATTTTATATTCTTACTCCTTTTTTTCCACATGTACGATGCATTTTTCATCTAGACATATTCCAAGGTTTTCATACGCTCTTACACTCATTTTTCTTCCAAGTATCAGTTATTAAGCGAACCCAAACCAATTATGTATTGTTCAAAGGGCAACGGTATGGCGGAAGACGTAAAACTAAGCAAAAGGCACTTCATCAATGACAAAACTTCTTTATATATTTGTCTTTTGAATGCTCGTAATCAAAACGGATTTAATATGAACTGAATTCGGTATTCCAATGTTATGCTGATACACAAAATTTAGGATTTTTTCTTTTCAAAAATATATATTTGAAATGTTCAATTTTAGCCAAAAATATAACTGGCACTATCCACAACAATCGAGCATATTCTATTTCGTAACAACTTTTTTAAAAAGCATTCTTTGAACAAGATTTGAAAATGTTAGCTCTCATATCGTCATGACTGTATACATCACCGATGTTCCTTGCTGATAGAGTAAAAGCAATTTACACATAGCAGAGTAAAAGCAATTTACACATAGCCTTATCGAACTGTAACAAGAAAAATTACCCCAGGTCTCATCCAAGAAAATTTCAAGATAAATACAGGATCGAAGTTGAACTTTTTTTTTTTTAGAAACTGATAATCCTAAGATGCAATGCTTGGGATGACCGCAACAGGTGTTTGAGGTAATTAAGGTACGGACTAATGAGCGCGAGGTCTGCGGTTCGATTCCCGCCGGTAACGTCCTCCCTGACTGAGGTTTTTTCCAGGTTTCCTTAAGTTATCAATAATAGCAACAGCAGAACAGGCTCACTAAACTTAGGTCTTGAACTTTACCTTTTTCCTATCTTAAAAAAAAAACCTTTCCCAGTTGATCACTTCATCTCATGTATCATCAGTGTCTACCATCTGTAGTGCCTCAGTAGTGAAAACGAACGTTGAACACTATTCGAAACTTAAAATCAAATTTTTGCTTAAGCTCCCGAAACGTTGTTCTGGTATGGGCAGTGTCAATTTTTATTTTCTTTTTTTTTATTCATTATACGTTGGAGATAGCTCGTATTTGGAATATAGATTATAACTTGCCATGATATGCAAAACTATCTACTTTTCGAAATGTTGCGTTTACTTTTTGGCTTCTTGGAACATTTCATACCCCCTTAACTATTTACCACCAGGAGTGGTCGAGGTCGTAGAGGCGCGAACTCGTGACCGGGAGGTTTGGGTTCGAATCCCGCCATGACATGTGGTTTTTTCCTGGTTTTCCTCAGTCCTCATAAATGGCAAATGCCGGGGAGGTACCCCAAACTTAGGCCTGGAACGTTTCCTTCCTTAAAAAAAATTCTCTCCCAACATATCATTTCATCTTATGTATCATCAGTGTCCACCACTTCAGTGGTGCCTCAGTAGTAAAACGGGCATTAAACATTATAAAAAAATATTTTATTAATATTCTGTCTGGACGGATATAATTTTTTTTTTCTGTATTGAGAATGTCCCTATTTCGGTTTTAAAGACACATTTTTGTGTATTACATTCTTATTTCTGACCCCTTTGAACGTCATCACCACATATCCAATGTTGAACGGAATGGGAAAATTTTGCCTTGTTTGCAGTGGCTTTACCATCCATTCTATAAGTGTTCTTTCAATGTCTCCACGTAGTACCTAGTCACTGTGTGTCAAACGAACATACCGCAACAGCGTAATATTAACATCAACTTATGAAAATGTTTGAACATGTAGAGTTTACCCTTTTCTTGTCTAACATTAAAGGATAGTACATGTTAGGTATCGGCATGCAGAGGGAAGGCAAAGTAAACTTCGTCCAAACACATTGTACATTTTTCATATGCATGAAACTATTCCCTGCCAATCAGCTGAACTTAAAGGTATTACTTATTACTTCTACTGACAAAACTTGCAATTACTGTCAAATATACTCGTTTTTAAGTTTATATTCTAATTTCCATTCTTCTACTGTTCGCAAGAACGTCATTTTAATTCATTTGGTTTTTTCATTGTACATTTTCTCATCATCTACATCTCCGAACTATGTAGCAATAGAGGAACAGCTACCATCTTGTATTTGAACATAATCTTCTATTTCACCCTTCTTTTCAAAGCTCTACTGATCGTTTTATAAACATATATTTCACTTTGGTACTTCATTATAATAAGTAAGATATATCATAGTGCACATAATTTGCTTTATGATAGTATTATTTAAAACCTTTTTTATCTTTATTCTTGCGGGATACCTTTACCTTGGTTATGTCGTTGGGTATTATAAAATGATATTTTTACCATAACCATTAAATTTATTCATTTTATTTTAGTTCGTTATCTGATTTAGTCCGTATGGCGTTGTTTACCCTATAGTCCAAATAAGAATATTTCGTGGTTAGTTTCTGAGTTTCACTCAGGAATAATCACACACCCACACTAAGCTACTCAACCAAAAATTCATTTTGCCTTCAGGAAGATTCTCAACAGCCAAAGAGATATCAAGTCTCTATATCGGATCTCATAACCAGCAGTTTTGTTCCATTCGTTATTTGTTATTACTCAATAGTAATTTATATAGTATTCATCGTCATATTAGAAGCTCGAAGGGACTATCCTCCCATGTGAAACATGCATGAATTCTTTTGAAAAGATTTTAAGCCAAATGCCAAAATTGATTCTTCAGAAAATTGTATACTGCTTCCCGGACATTTTGCTTCAGCGTCTCCATGGGTTTTATTTCAGATATATTAGTAGTTTTAAATGGCTGAAGATGCAGCAGCTCAGTGATTTTGACAGCCACGGGTGGCCTAGGTCGTTAAATCGCAGACTCGTGAGCGGGAGGTCTGGGGTTTGAATCCGGCCAGGACCGTCCTCCCTGACTGAGGTTTTTTCCAGGTTTTCCTCAGTTCTCATAAATGGCAAATGCCGGGGAGGTACCCTAAACTTAGGCCTGGAAGCGTTTCCGTCCTTAAAAATAAATCCTTTCCCAAAATATCCTTTCATTTCATGTATCACCAGTGTCCATCGCCTGTGGTGCCTCTGTAGCAAAAACGGGCGTTAAACAGAGTTCATTCATTCATTCATTCATTCATTCATTCATTCATTCAGTGATTTTGTATTAACTGCCTACAAAATCACTAACCTTCTAGATTAATCTTTAGAGACGTTCGAGGAGAAGTCTCTAATTGGTAGTCTATTTCATTAAGCCTCCCCTATGTTAGCCCCTCCCCTTTTTGTGGTCTCGATTTCTTGTCAGTGAAAATATCTTGGGTTCTAACATTGTTCACCATTCTGAAAGTTGCACTTCCACATGGAGATGCTACTCTGAGAAATGCAGCAAGAAATTCTCTCCTGTACATAACAAGCAAAAGTAAATTTTAATTGTTCTAGCTTATATCTCACCATTCGCATACTTCACAATGTACAAATATTCAGTAGGAAGTCTAACACACAGTTCCTACAAAAATGCAACTGCATGAGATGATAACGACGACTGAGCAAGATCAATTGCGGGGCGGCGGAATCATAACTCTAATCTTACCCGTAATCGCGTTTCCTCTTAAAGTTAACCAATTTATATTAATTTAAACCAACTCTGATTCCGTAGTGAAGTTAGAGTACGGTATTAGGTTAGATATTACACAGAGACTACAATTACTGCTTAACTGCCTGATTCGTTTAACAATATGTTATTTAACTTATATTTATTTTTATTATAGCTGCATCATAATGCATACCTTTTAGCTATTCCCGTGTCAAGAATATTCTATAGTGAGGAGGAAGCAAATATTTTCTCTTTCACTTGTTCTATTGTTTAGCGATGGAATAAACCCTTAATACACACATTTAGAACCTAATTATTTTCCTAATGCGCTTATTCGATTGTATCAAACCAAGTAACAATGCACCTGTTTGTTCACTTTATTGGAGGAATTTTTCTTGTACTTCGCTGCTTTATTCCTTCAGATATTTATATAATGCCAACTCGTTTATTCATATAGGTTTTTTTTGTTTCCACTAGTACTTTAACTTATGAAATATATTTTTGCTATGTTGTGATTGCTTTAAAAGAACTCATTTACTTGGCAAATTATTCATTTTTTTTTCTGAGTGGTTGGACTACCCTCTTTCGCCGATGAAACATAGCGAGAATTATGTGCACAATTAAAAGGTTTATATCTATAAACATAGTATTGGCTCTAAACACAAAGAAATACAATAGATTAATAAGTAGAACTAAATGCACTATGCACTTTATAAACGAGTTCCACTGTACTACAAGGCTTGAAACAAGCAGTACTTTAACTATATTTAATAGAGATGGTAAGAACAGACAAGTGTTGCTACATCCTAGAGGCAGTATCAGGCAATCCAGGAAATTAGATCGATATAACGGTCACAGGCTTTAAAACAATTATTGGCTCCGTCAAGGCAGTTCAAATTTTTTTGCGAAAGTCAATCATTTGTGTATATATATTGATTCAATTAACATGTTGGTTTCATCCGAAAGAGTAATTTAAAGAAATATAATCTTCTGATGATACGATCTCAATAAATTTTGAGAGGACGTGTCGGAATCAAGTATGAAAAGATTGCGGCTGTTTCTATATTTCTTAAAGAAACATCACTTTAGTGACTGGAGAGAACTTAAAAACTATTTTTTGTAAAAGTGGAAGATTCACAACAAAATTTAAATATAGGAGGAAGAAGAGAAAATGCAACAATTTTATGAGTCATAAGAATACTTGTAATTATTAGTTTAGCAGAAAATGAGTGTCTTTGAAACTTCATCATTTTTATACATCTTAGAATGTTTGTTTCTACCTGAAAGATTTTTATTTGTGACATATATTGGTGTTAAATTATTTTGTGCCACGGGTATGCGATAAGAACAGTTAACTCTTTGTAAACGGAGTAACAATGTAAAGTTAATTTCAGAAGCCTCCACCCTACTATGTCAAAATTGAATCATTATTTCTGAAGAATAATAATATTGTTTTTTTGTTAAAAGCACCATATACATTCTATCAAGTCTATTAACCCAAAGGCCCAAAATGATCAAATTATGCCTTAATTGCGTTTCCTTTATGGTTTTTGTCTTGAAAAAAAGCATTTTCATTATTTATTATTTTTTCGGAGAGGGAAGGTTTGAAAACAGACTACTATTCTCAAGAATAATTTAAACTCTATAAACTTAGTACAACCATCATTTGTGAATTCCAAACCTTATTGTTATGTTTAGCAAATTTTTCACTCACATACTTATTTCCGCTTCTATATCTGAATTTTTTCCTCCCTCTATTTAGGAAAATGTATGATGACGATAATGGGGAACTGTATATTACGAATATGTATATATATATATATATGTATATGCATTATAAATACAATTCCTTAAACTTTCTACTATGTAAATTAGGAGCATTTTAGTTAAGTACAACATATGAACTAACACAAAGACGTTTCTCCACGATTTTTCCCCAATTTTAAACAACAATGAAAAATATTACTCTTGTACCATAGTTGTAGCTTGTTCTCTGTATCCTATCACAATTACTCTATCTTGTCCTAAAAATTTGGCAATCTGCAGCAATTTTTAATATCAAATAACTTTTAGTATAGATGAACAGGAGTTTTTCCATTAATTTGAAGGCTATCTTTATCCTGGATCGTAATGGTGATTCCATATTTAGTCCATTATCAAAACACGTCTCTTAAAATTTAAACAATTCAACTTGAAATTATTACTCTCATTAGTTTTTGGGCAATTTGTAGATAATCTTCTCTTATCCAAATCATAAAGGATATATGGTGATAAAATCTTCACGGTTTTTCGCCTAAATTTAAGCTCAGTTTATTTATTCTTCAAAGTATACTATACATGGTATCTTTGTTCAGGGGGTGGTCACATAAATAAATTTGACAGAGCATATGTACGCCATATCCATAGGTGCCGACTCCCAAAAGGGGCTGAGCTCCACAGTATTTCTAAAGGGTGATGAAAAAACCAATATATATTTATTTATTAGTTTGAATGTGCTAAATTTACTAAAACGTATGAATATTTTTCTGCGGATATTGCCTAAAAGATGTTTATTACTCAAGAAGTTACAGGGCGGTGATGCGGTTAACATAAATCTATTTTGTCCGTTTACGTCTCGTTCATCATTTCATTACAATTACGAACATATTCAGTATCTTGAAGAATTGTCAGAAGCAGACTCCTCAAACGCAGGTTCTGAATTAAATGGTGTTTGTCTTTAAATGCACTCATTTAAGGTGTACTTCTATTTGTGTGTGTGTGTGCTTGCGCTTGCGAACTGTTTTGCACCATTGGTACAGCTAACACTGTATTACAGAAGAAATCACTGAATTTTCAGAAAGCACACTCAATGCTTCAATGCCAGACAGATACCCTGTCACATATTAGATCCACCTGTGATACATTTTTGAAGAAATAATGTTCTCAATTTATTCATTTACAACAACCACAACTATCACTTCAAAGGCGCACTCCAAAACGATTCGATTCTGGAAGTTCTATTTAAGACTTTGCACCCCTAAAATTTTGTACCGTCTAATGCTTTTTAAAATAATTTATGTTTAAGTTAAATGTATTGTCTATATTCCAAAATTTTCCTTGACATTTATTAGTTAAAATTGAGCAATTCATCACAAATGTAAAGGGTATATTACAGACATTGTCTATTATTTATAGACTATTTCAATCCTGACAGTAGACACATCGCAACATGATGATTGAAATAAAAGGGGAATAAGAATTCTTTACATAACCTTTCCTCAGCTGTAGAATTTCTAAAAAACGATAACTCTGCGCCCATATTTCTTCCGGAGATAAATTCCTACGAGTAGTTTTAACTATTAGGATGTCAACTTGTATACCTGTAAGACCAGTCTTGAGTATTACAAGGTTGAATAACTACCTGAGGTCATCAGATGGACAAAGCCGTCTTAATGCAATCGCCATTTTAAACTACAACCATAAAATAACCACCTCTTTGGATCTGAATATAATAGCCGCCCAATTCATTGAAAGTTGCGGAAATAGCAGTTTCAATAGTTTATAATTTTAATTGTTGTTTTTGTCTTAAGGTGTTTTTATTGATTTTCGTTTTTCATTCACTAATTATTTTAAACAAATCTAATAATAATGTTATGAAAAAAATACATCGATTTTATTTCAGTTCATTACATGTAAAAAGCTTGTTACTTTATTTTAAATTGTATGCTTACTAATGCATATATTTAATATAGATATATGTTCAATTATATCATAGTGAACCTTTACAAAATTTGTGGTTTTGGTTGAAGTCGTTGAGTGTATGTTTACAATTATCGCAGAAAGCCCCCAAATATGTTACAGACGTGGGCGCCTGTATCTATATCAGCATACCCAAGTAAATTTTATTCCCAAAAATATTTTAAAAAATTGGCTGTTAATAAAGATTTTATTTCTTAAATAAACATATTTTTTCCTAAAAACAACTTTTCTGGCCTTTGTTCACAACAGAGGTTGTAGGCAATGAATATACAAACAATATCTTAGTAACTAGTAGGTACTTTGAAAATTATTTGCGATTTTGCCATAAACTTGCATAAAGCACCAATAAATTAAAAATTATATTCATTAATTAAAATAACACTATTGGCATCTATTATCAAGTTTATTTGTTACATCTCGATAAAAACTGTGGCTTCTAGACAAGATAAAATTTTATATTATGACATCAGAATATTATTTGTTATTGAAGATGTTCTCCTCCAGGAAATTGTCCAGGCGATTGAATGAGTGAAAGTCATTTAGTGATGAATACACTGGATGAGATACATTATAGCTCAGTTCAATCAACTTCTGGACTGTTATGTGGCCGATTCATTGAAGCAGAAGAATGGTGTGTATTAAACCAGCAGCAGACCACCACAGTCGCCACGACCTTCCTCTATTGTATGAGGATGAGTCAAACAAAAACACTATAGTTGTAATAAAAACTCAAAGTTTCGCGGCATTGTCCAAGCAGCACCGTTACAATTGCTTTAAGGAATATTCTGTAGATGTCAGGACAATGCAGACAAGCAAATGGCTTCACAGTACCAGTTTAACGTTGGCTGTCCCACTTCCAAAGAAAAAGAGATTTCTGTTATTAGGCTTTGAGTAGTGAAGTTCTGAAATCTATTGAAATTCACCGACGAATTCGATACGATGAGGCATGCCGAAATGCAAACTTTGCTACTTCTAGCACATCTAGTAGTGACCACAGAGCAGTTGAAGCTATGGTGATGGATATCACCGAGTAACGGTGCGTAAAATTGCAGAAATTTTGAACATTATTCATGGCTCAGCTCACTACATCAATCGGTTATGGATGTGGATTCGGATTTTTGTATGAAGAGGTACTTGGGCGATAACACAAGCGCCTGCACAATATGCTAGGATTTTGTACAAAAAAGGGGGGAGTCAACATCATTCGAGCCACTCGATTGTTAGTGGTGCCTCTTCACTACTACGGCCATGTCGGCAGCTTTCACCTTTAAAACAATTGGGGCCTGTTTGAATTGCAAATTTACGGATTTACCTAACAATTTCTTTAGCTACAAACAATAAATAAGTGTTTCACAAAAATGCTCCCTATATTTATAACATTGATTTATAAAATCGCTCATGATTACATTCTCTAGGTCATGAATTCCTTAGAATTCACTTCCATGCAAAGCATACTTTTTTGTCATTTGTACTTTCGTGAAGTAGGCCCCTGAAAGTACTCTCCCATTCATACTTCCAGACACTTTGGAAGGCAGGGAATAATTCTGATAATAGAAAACTCCTCCCACCAGCCGGCAATGGGACCCGGAACCTCCATACTTATAGGCTAGCAGGTTAAACACTAGACTATTTCATTAATAACATAGAGAACGAATAATGAAATTATACGACCATAATTTGAATAACTTCTGAAATTTAATTCTTGTGAAGTTAATACAAATTCACGTCACTTTAAAATAATGTTGATTGTATACTTTAATTACTTTACTCATCGTCCAGACGTTCTTCGCATATTGTTCGGAAGTAAGTTTTTACTCGGTTGCGTAGTGGGTTCAATGACCGTTCCATGGTACATGTAGCAGGAAGTGTTGGATCAATGGGGATGCAGGAATGATTAGCACGGTTGAACGGGTAAGAATAGATGAACAAATCAATGTACATAGTGTTTTGTTTTTCTTCATCTTTATTATTTCATACTTTGGATAGTTATTGACCTATACCAGAATGTTACCGATGTAGTACAGTTCTTTGAACCCTTTTAAATAAATTAGGTAAATGTCGAAATGAATTTATTTTCAACAGTAGAGAACAGAGTACTATAAAAGATATTGTGTTCTTATTGCATGAGGTAAAACAGTTTTTCAGGGATGTGATTAGAGAGTCCAAATTGGAAAGAAATATAGTGTATTTGCCCAGTTTCTCCATATCTCCTCGAAGGTGGGATCGGTTTATTTGTCTGAGCATTTTTCATGGCACAATCACTTCTTTGTTCAGTTCACTGAAAATATCTTTCAAGGATTTCACCAAATTGCTGAAGATTTCGACTGCTCTCTTTCTGTGAGCCTCATACAGAGTTAGAAGTTGCAACACGTATTCTTGCACTCCAAGGAGACCAATTCGAATTTCCTAACGAACATTGATCACGGGTTCCAACTGGGAAGATTATTTTTAACAATGTGTAACGAAAGCAGAAAATCAGAGCTTGAGGCTGAGCAAAATAGCATACATGCACACTGGCGTATTTTATTGCTTCCATCACCTGAGAGCATCTGAAAGTTTTCAATAATGGAAACAAAATCCTCTGACAATTAGTGAATGACTTAATAGTTCGTAGTCCTACTAGTTTCACATAGTGAAGGGAAATTTGGGGTAAATTATCTTCAAATTTGGCTTTCACAGAAAAATTTAATTATCTCTTTCCTGATGTGGTGTCTCATTTCCGGAACAATGTTCAGGTCATTGATCATTAATTAAGTTTATGCACTCTAATTAAACATTCAGCTTTAGGATGTCGGTCCTGGTGCTGTAGTGGTTACCATACTTGCCTCTTAAACCCAAGATCGCGGGTTCGAACCCGGCCAGGACCGATGGATTTTTTCGGGCGTAAAAATCCTAAGTATGGCTTCCTTCGGAAGGGAAGTAAAGCCGTGGGTCCCGTGTCGTACATTTACGGCACGAAAAAGAACCTCAAGCCTGAAAGAGAGGCCTCTGAGCAAAATTTGTCGGCCGTTTCACGCCCTGAGTTGAATGGGACGCTGATGACCTGAGCTGTTAAAGAGCGTCCATACATAAATCAACCAAAAATAATAATAAAAAAACCAATCAATCAGCTTTAGGATAAGCATTTACATTCCATTATACTTACCAGGCATAGCTAAACAGTCATTATATCCCTGCCCAACAAGTTTATTCATATGTTAAAGTTAAAAATAAAGTAATGGATTTTGCTACACAATAAGCACTCGGATCATTAAGTGATGTAAATCCAAGGAATTCTTCTCGAATAATATAAGTATTGCTATTGCTGTCTACAAAGCGCACTCCTATAGACAACTGTTCTTTCCTGCTATATCTGCTGACTCATCAGTTTAAATCAACGTCTTCAGAACGATTTACCTGCAGGGTGTTATTAGTTCATTTTGAATTTGGATATAGTTACATTTAGCATGCCCTCTACAGGTTTCAAAATTATGTTTTAAAATGGTGCACCCTGCATCAGTTCTAAAACACAGCAGATCATGGAAAACAAGGGAAGATGATTTTTTCTCCCAGAGATAAGTCAAGAGTTGCACAAACACAAATGTAAGAAACTAAAGGATATATCTTTGGCCTCTTTTCTTCAATTTCTGTGCTGCTCCACCAAGAATTTATACTACTTACTTACAGCCTTAGGACGTCAAGACGACTTCATATGCTCACGCTCTGACTTATGGAAACTCTTGCATTTAGTAAAAGCTCGCACCATAAATAAATCTTGCACACGACGATGCACTTTCCATTGAAAATCACGCAATTTCGACACAAAGTACATTTCTGTTTAGTGGAGTACTCAATCCTAGATGATAAATCAATTAGCCATTGATATTTGAATTACTCATTTTCCACTGTTACGTCTGATTTGAAGTTTTACGTTGAGGAAAGTACCCAAGGACTGTTGATAAGTTCATACCTTAAGTAATTTCGTATTTACTGAATGTTATTTACATAATATCCTAAGTGCGGAGCATTAACAACACTACCTGCAGATTAAGTGCTAACCTCACTTATTGATTATGATGGGCTAACTTCTCCTTCTGGGTTAACACAAACTCGGTCATCATTAGTTGTGGTGGCTATAGCACTAGAAATCGGCAAAGAGTCATCTTCGCGTATCTTCTTTCTTTTAAAAATGTCCTAATATCCGTGGAGATGGTCATGAGATGTATACCAGGTGGTATACACAACATTCGCAACTGGTGCTGCCATCTTGACAGTAGTTTCAGTAAATTTTTGTACCGCTAGATGGCAACACTAGCACATCTGATGAGTGAGTGTTTAAAGTTCTATGCAGATGGGTAGATGTGTTGAGATTCTATTGTACTTTTCTTGATACTCTGTGTGCATTTTGTGGCGATTCTACGATGGATCCAGTATTGGAACAGAGAGTGTGCATCAAATTCTGTGCAAGTCTCGGGAAAAATGCTACGGAGACCCTCGCAATAATTCAACACAAGTATTTCGGGGACAAAGCATGAGCCGTACACGTGTGTTTGAGTGGCATGCTTGTTTCAGGGCCGGCTATTGAAGACGATGGTCACACTGGTAGGCCCATCAGCTGCACAAAGCCTGACATTGTTGCCTAAGTTCAACACCTCGTTCGTAAGGATCGATGTCGAACTGTCGACCTTGCTAATGAAGTGGGAATTGGTTATGGGACATGCCAACGAATTTTAACTGATGAATTGTGCACACATGGTGTCGCTGCAAAATTTGTGCCAAGGATCCTGGCTGCTGATCAGAAGGCGCAGCGTGTTGAAGTTTTCACGGAGCTTCGTTAGACCGTATCCGACGACCCAACTTTGTTGTCTAGGGTCATCACCAGTGACCACAGCTGGATGTACGCTTATGACCCTGAGATGCACAACAGTCCTCCCAGTGGAAGACCCCGAATTCAGCAAGCCCAAAAATAAAAGTGAGACAAGTGAAGAGCAAAGTCAAGAGCATGCTCCTCGTTTTCTTTCATACCAAGGAGATTGTGCACAAAGAACTCGTCCCACCAAATCAAACAGTGGATTCCACGTACTACTTTGACGTTTTGCGACGGCTCCGTGAAAATATGCGGAGACGACGGCCCGAACTTTGGCGACAAGGGAACTGGCTGTTGCATCACGATAATGCGTCCTGTCACAATTCCTTGTTCACCAGGAGCTTTTTGACGAAAAACAACATGACGGTTGTCCCCCACCCACCGTACTTGCCTGATTTGGCACCCTGCGACTTTTTTTTTATTCTCAAAACTGAAGATCAAGTTGAAAGGACGTCGGTTCGACGCAATTGAGAGGATTCAAGAAGAAACGCTGTCTGTGCTAAATACCCTCAAAGAACAAATAAATAAATAAATAAAATATGTACACGCCACCCTGGTACCTGGCTTCCTAAACTAGGGCGGGTTTATAAAATGTTCCATTTATTATTATAATTATACAATTCAATGATCTTTTAATACATTATTTTACAGATTTTCCTAATAACTAGATTAAAATAATATTATAAACGGTAAGAAAAACCTGAAAGTAATTAAATTGAACCAAAATATAACTTTACTTAACTACTTCCCACATTAATCTTCCGAAATCTACAAAAACTACCAAATTGACAATATTACTAGGAGCCAGTAATAGTTATAGCTGGTGGCCAGCTATTCTATCCTTTAAATTTATTCTATTACTATACAACTACACTGCTACCAACCAAGGGTTACCAACATTATGTACTGGTATCCAGTACCTGGCGAAAATTCTCTTGAATTAAACATCAGACTTAATTGTTTCAAATATCCTTAATTTATTACAATCATAATAGTATACTTCTCTTTAACAACTTACTTCATTTAAAGTTCATTAAACATTATTAATGTTTCCTACTCATTTCATTTATTTGTCCCAACACTTGAAGTGATTAAACACTATCACCTCGCTTCCACAATCACTGTCCATATTTTCTTCCCAACCATCCCTTCTTCCATCTCGCTTGATCCTCCTTGTCCCCTGGTTGCACCATTTCTCGCGCTCTGCGTCTCCTCTCCGGACACCGCTTCTCCATCCTCCATCTCCTCCCGCGGCTCATTCCCGTGTATCTCCAACACCCTTCCATCTCCTTCTGTAATCTTCCTTCTTCCACCTTCTTCCCGGTGCCAAAACTCTATTAGGTAAAAGCCTTCATCTTCTTCCCCATTCTCCACTTCAGGTTGTAAATCAAAATTATCCCTGTCTATTATAAATTTAGGTATTTTCGTTTCCGTCATTCCCTTCTATCTTACCTTTAACTTCTTCTAATATTCTCTTCCTGTTGATTTAAATAATGTTATCTTGTATATTTTCTATTCTTGTTAAGTTATTTGTGTTTGGGGCTTGTCTTTGCATACGTATGCGTTCTGATCTGCTTACCTCGTCCTCAGTTATTTCATTACTTCTTATTATCTGTTCTTGTGGTATTACCTCTTCCCGTGCTAGATTACTTATTTTGAATGCGGCCTGCTCGAGGTATTTATATAGACTCTTGTTACTAAGTATATGTGCCACCTGATGGCCACTTAAAATGTCCCTTTCTTCTCTCGCTTGTTCTAAATAGCGTGTACATTCAAATAACACGTGCTCTGGGTTATCCTGTGTTTTGCAAAGTTTACATATATCGTCCTGTGTTCTATTAATTTCTTTTCCAATAAATTTTGTAAGGCCCGTGTCCTATAAGGTAATGTTCATGTAATGCAAAGGTAAGGTAATGCATAATAGTATCATGCCTTAGGTAGGTTGTATAAATTTTAGTTTTAATCTTTAAAAAATGTTGCTAAATATGTCGAAAGTTCTCCTGCCTGCCTCGGCATTTTCCCATTCGTGCTGCCATTGTTCTTTTAATTTATGTTTTATTTCATTTAAGTTGTTGCAGAGACTGCCGATTATTAAACTTACTTTCTCCAAGTTGCCTTCCTTCAACCAATCAACAGCACCTCTTGATTTAATGAATAAGTCAATTGGCCATATTCCTGTGACTACTAAAAGGGTCATAGTGGGTGAGGTGCTTAATCCCCTGTAAATCTTAATAACACCTTCCTTTGTGATCTTCTTAATAGAGTTTTTACTTGGACATTCTTCATCCTCAGAGCCCAGACCCCTGCATCATACGTCATTATTGACGCAAAAATGCTCGTGTGGTATGCTGTAATGACGTTTAATGGAATTTTAAAATTGAACTGAACTAATCTTGCTAATTTCATCATAACATTTTCGGATTTTTTCCGTACGTATTCAGTGCGTTTCCTGAAGTTTAATTTTTTATCTAAGTAAATTCCCAAATATTTTGCTTCTTTTTGGCGTCTTATATTTTGGTTGTTGTATTTTATAAATATCTCTTTTGAGATTACCTTTCAAAAGCATCTAGCCTGATTTAGTTGCAACGACTTGGTGTTTAGTTTTTCTACACCAATTACTTCCTTTATTAGTTAATTTATTCGCTCTTTTTTCCATATCTGCCTTATTGTTTCCTTCTATCAGAAACAAAACATCGTCAGCATACGCGATGGTTTTTGCCACATTTTCATCGTTGTTTAGTTCGTCTAAAAGAGTCTCCAAAACTATGCCCCAAAACATTGGTCCTAGGATCGAGCCTTGGGGACATCCCTTAGTTATATCTCTGTAAATTGTTTCTTCACTACCTTTTACATGAACCCTTCTGTCTTTGGAGTAATCCATTAATATTGCGTATAGGCCTTTAGGGAGATCTATTTCCCGTAACCTCTCAAATAATACCGGCCACCATAAATTATCGAAAGCGCCGAAAATATCAATTAGAATTCCAATTAAGTATTTTGAATTTGAGTTATTGGCCATTTCTAATAGGTGGTTTATTGCGTCTTGAGTCGATTTTCCTTTTCTAAAGTCTACTTGATTGTTGTTCATACCTGTCATGATCCTAAATTCTTTTAATCTTTTACAGACGAGTGCTTCTAAGATTTTTCCAAAAGTATTTAGGAGACATATAGGTCTATAAGATTTCGGTTCCTTAGTATCCTTGTCGGTACTTTTTTTAACTTTTCCTGCTTTCCAGCAATAGGGAAAGTGCCCTTGCCATATACAGTCATTAAAAAGTCAATATAATAACGGTGTAATTTTATCTTCCAAATTTGTCAGAACTTCATTCATTACTCCATCCGGGCCTGCTGTTTTATCCCTTTTTAGCTTATTTATAGCTAACTTAATTTCCAACATATCATAGGAAGAATTGTAAAGAAAATGGTAAACGGGAGGATCTAAAAGGATCAAAGCCATATTCAAAAGGAGAATTTTAGAATAATAAATTAGGCTATTATTTCTATATATGGTGCTCATATCTACTCTTTTTTGAATGTGATGAATGCTCTTATCTCATGCTCATGCTCTTATCATTCTGGGGAAGTAACTTGTCCAAAAGGACATTTACAGAACTTTTCTAATCTGTAGTCATTTCACCATTGTCCTTTTTATTATATTTAGAATATCAGGCTTCTTAATTTTTCCCATGATAATTTTATAGGGCGTTCCCCATATATTGGTGTCTAATTCTTTTTCTACGAAAGTTTTCCATGAATTTGTCCTTGTTTCTTTTAAGGTGGTTTTATATTTCTTTTTAGCTTCTCTGTATTTTTTTAGGTTGCTCTCCCTTTCTTCCGCAATTATCGATCTTTGATAAATTATTCTTAGTTTCCTAACTTTGCATCTTGCTTTTTGCAGTGCATCCGTCCAAATAGTATCAAAATATTTTTTGGGTATGGTTATGGGAAAAGATTTCTCCATGGCCTTTCGTATTGTTAGGACAAGGTTATTGGCATCCTTATCAATAGACTCTCCTTCGTATTGTAACTGTAAGATTTCAAATTCCTATCTCAGAATTTTCCAGTTTGCTTGTTTGTAATTGTAAATTTTCTCTCCTCTTCCTGCTTTAGAGTTTGGTTTTCATGTGCAGTAATCGAAATAGATTAACCCATGATCATTGGTGATCATATCTTGACCTACTCTCCAATTTATTATTTTATTATTTGAACTTAACTTACATAAAGTTATGTCAATGTTGGCAGTAGCACCGGCTCTATTTTCGAAAGTAGGAGAGTTGTTGGGTTGATTATTGACAAATAGATTTAGTTCAGAAATAGTTTTTTCCAGTTTTTCTCCTCTTTCGTCTTTGATGTTACTATACCACCGGTCAGATTTGTCATTGGCATCGGAAAATTTGCTCAAAATTTTTAAAAATATTACTGACTTCTTTTATTTTTGTTATAAATGGGTCGATTGGATGGCTGTATTGAAAAGATTGATTTTTTAGAATAAATTTTCCGCTGTCATGTGTTACTTCAATACAGGTTGTATGTGTGTCTCCTAATTGTGTTATATTGACTATTTGTAAATTTGGATTATATATTATAAATGATGCCATAGGATTTTCTCCGTGATTAATAATCTGTGCTCTTGCTGGGGTATGTGCTACTTTGCCTTTAAAGGAATAAGGTTCCTGAATGCATAATAACTCTAACCTCAGTTCTTCTGCAACTTTATTTAATTCCAACATCACTTGTTTTTGGCCAATTTTGATTATTCTACGCTTGTCGTAATCTGAAATGTTGTCTTTTAGATAACACTCATCCAGAGTTAGCAGCGGGCTGATGCTCGGTACCGGTCCTAAGTTCTTGATCGGTTGCTTCCTTGGGATTAAAACTGGGTTTATTATTCCTTCCTAGTTGTTTCATAACAGCGCCAAAATTGCTTTCTTTAATTTTGTTTATTCTTGTTTTGTGTGTGTTTTGGATCTTAATAGGGTGTTTGTTTTTGAAAGAAGCATTAGCAGGATGTCTGGGCATTGATGGAGAACTAGGTATTTTAGTTTCAGTCTTCGGAGTGCTTCCGGAGTAATTTTTGGAGTAGTTTACACCATCGTGCCGGATTTGAGCATAACAATTAGGCCAGCTTTGCTTAATGTCGAAAACTATCCTGCCATAACAAAGTACAAAGTGTTTATATACTTCATTGAGATCCAAGTAATCGTTCCTTCTTTTATAGGTTGTGTTTAGTAGTTTTAATAATTCATTACGATCCGTTGTAATGTTTTGAGTTTTTAATTCCATACTGTCGATGGCATCTGGCACAGGGAATATTATTGATTCACCATTTTCATGCAACCTACGCGTAACGTGTCGCAAAGCGGCAGTCAAGGTGCATCTTTCCTTTAGTCGACTCAGCTGTAGCGTGACGTCAATATCCGCGTAAATCTGGTTAATGTCTGGAGTTCTTTTGTCGTCAGCATTTGTCGAAGTTGTGTTGTGCATTAGTAGTTAGAGTAAGTTGAATATTATCTGGCGCTTACTATTGATTTCCTCTACATCCTTTTCCTCTTCTAGCGCCTCGATTTCTATCACTCTTTGACATGAAGTCGCATCACTGCCCATGTCGTTCATTGAATTGACAATTTTTGCTTTTGTGTTTAATCTCGAATTTTCTCTACTTCTTGCCCATAGCGATTTTAAGAATCTACTGCGCAGCTTTTTTGTGAGACGAGTTGTTCAATCTCTACTTCTGTTTGTTCCTTAAGAACATGACTTCCAAGATGCACTTGGAAAATAGCAGAATCGCTGGGACGGGTGTATACGTGTGGAAGGAACTACTTCGAGGGTTACGTCCGGCACTAGTCTCAAAGTAAGTTTTCGACCAGATGGCTACACCAGTCCCGTATATTCTGGGTATCACTTCGTAAATGAAACACTTCAAGGATTATGCAATATAACGCCACAATTTGTGATCATCCGCATAAGACTAAAATGTATTTCAAAACTGAGCAGAATTATTAAAAAAACAATGATTCAGGCCTAAACAAGGATAATGTGCTAACCTGATTCTATGGTGATATATGCTTAATTGTTGTTGCAATGACATTTCTTCGTGGAAGAGCTTTCTTCAACTGCAGCTATTGTTTCTGCTGCGCCAGCATCCGCAAAAGCAAGCACAGTCAGTTGCTACTCTCATTGCACATCGTTTATTTCAGACTGTTTACAATAAATAATTATTAAATTGGTACACAAGTGTAGGTGTCAAACATGGGAAAATGTATAAAGATATGAATTACTAAATTAAAAATGCGAAATCACTCTATCATAAAAATTCTCTTTGAAAGACCGTGGTGCACATTTTAAGTACATTCATTTAGTCATTCATTCGTTAATTTACTCAATCGTTCAGTACTTAATTGTCTGAAACTTAAGTTCTTCATTGTTGATTTTAAAAGGGAAGGAAAACTCTAAGCTAAATATAAACCGCAATTAATGGCTATCATATTTTCCTGCTCAAACTAGATACTTTTCATTATTACGCATTCGACTTAACTTGACTCGTTTTATAAAATTGCTGCGTAAAATGTCACATCTCTGTGACTCATTGCTCAGTCTGTTTTATTTTAATCAAATATATTCATCTAAGCACAACGTTTATTGGTGGAGCATTGCAAGTAGAAACAGAGTAATGCAAGCCGAAAGAGTAATTGTGAAGCTCATGAAAAATTATAATTTTGAGTCACAGACCTAAGAAAGGAAATGGCAAGCTGTTGTTCTCAAATATAAAACTTACATTTTAAACCAAAAATTATAACATATTTTAAATATGGAAATGATGATGCATACAATGATGTCGATGACGGCGATAGTGATAAAGATAATAAAAGCAAGAAAGAATATACGGAGCTACATACGTAATATTGGCGTAATATGTTAATGCTTGGCATTTCCAAGGGAGATATTTGCCCATTCTTGCTCTTCTCTGCCAAAGCCTATGCTGCGCAGACAACAGAAATGAGTTGTTTTTTAGAGGAATTCATGTACATTTTAAGCGTTGAAGGACTGACTTTGGACGTATGGAGACTACGCAGAAAAATTATGCAGCTGTGTATTACTTCTGCTCAATAATTTTTTTTAAAAAAATATTACGAATTCATTTGATTCGCTAACATCATTTCAGTTTTGGAAGATGCTTCAGTGTTTCATCCATATTCATTCATTGTACCGATAATTTTCATTAGTTTTACAGAAACTATTTTCATCCCAATCCAAAAAGGATAATTTATATTGCGCAAAAGTACAGAAGTTCACTTTTAAAATATTTTAATCCTAGTTTATTTCATATATATTCAATTTATCAAATTTTTACAGATTGCCTATTTTCTCCAAGTGATTGCAAAAGTTGAATTCATAAGCCTGAGCTTTTTAGCGGGTTCTCGAGTGGTTTAACATGCGTTTGCTTAAACAATTTCCCTGAGTTGATCATCGTCAACTGTAATATAACACCTTGACCTTTCCCGTGTTCAGAGTTAAAATTCACAGTTCAAAACACCGCAAAATTGTCCATGCTTCCAAAACATTTCAAGCAATATTTACTGAAACGTGTCTACTTTTTAATTCGCGCAAGAAAAGTGTACACACATCCTTCTTTCCAACAAAACAACAAGACGATTAGTGCAACAAAACCATGGTCTAAATTTCAACAATAACACTAATAGAGTAGATAAGATTGAAAATAAAATTCCTAGTCCAAGTATAAGTGTATATAAGTGCATAATTTAATGTTTAAATTTATGATTGGAGACCGCGTGTTCTGGCATTAAAAATATAGAAAAAGCTGACCAAAACGCATTTAAATACGTAATTTGCAATAATAAAAGGCATTACACTTTATTAATGGCAATTAAATACTAATTTAATAACAATCATCTTAAAATGTGCAAAAATAACATTGTTTTAAGTTATTTGTTACAGGAAGTTCAGTGTAATTCTTTCGTGTATAATAAGAAAACAATACAAATAATTATTCATCTATATTAAAAGGGCAATGTTATTGGTAAAGAAAAATCACAGGAATTCTAGATTCACTTTTTAAATTAATATTTAACAATTGCTAAGCATAGATGCCACATGTTTCTTCAGGTTTTCAACATTGAAATTTTGCCTGTGTCCGATAATATACTTTTTAGAACATTTGCTAAACAAATGACTTTTCTCCTCAATATTTTTGTATTAGTAACGTGCCAATTGTTAAAGAAGAGTCTATTTCTTGTTAAGCATAAAAAGGGATGCCACCGGGAATTCTAAAGCAATGAAGTCAATCGGCACCTCAGTGGAAATTTACGATGGCGAATCAGGAATATTAGTTTCGTTTTCATTTCAAATGAACTGCATGTCAATTATGTCCCTTGTCGTGCCATTGTTCGTGTATTTTTGTAATTGGAACCATGGCGCTCTGTAACTGCAACAATGCTTACAAATCACTAATTCAAACTGAGATTGGCAGCTTACAAACAGATATCCCTCACTTGTTATGAAAACGAAACTATAGCGATCCACCTACTCTATTTAAATTTTTATGAAGGTCTTCTTATGAGGGTTGAATATGCTGTACATAGAGAATTCCCTTGTAAAACGAAATCCATCTAAACAAATGCTTTACAACACTTGCTTTGGAACAAATACTTACTTCTTATTCCTAGCAATGAAGCTCTAACTACAACAGTAGAAAAAAGGATATAAAAATTGAATAACAAAAAAACAGAATTAGGCAGAGTAGTATGAAGTAGATAGCAAAGTACAAAAAGACAAAATAAAACCACTTTATTATGTTTGATAGTTTACTAATATTATTTCGTACACTTAGATATTTTCTACCACCTGTTAGAGGACTTAAGAAGTGTTACCATGGCAAACTAAATATCGTCCTTTCAAATAGTCAAAGTACCTTAAAAGCATTTGCCTTCGGACAGGTTAAATCTAAACTGGCATGGAAATGCCTAAATGGCCTGCCTACCCTGGCATTTTGCAACAGTGTTGAACTGAGGTGGATGCCGGGACATCGTTTTATGGAAATGAAAAGGTAAGACAGATCAGGTGGCAATAAGGGTGCTGATGCACTCTGTTTTGGCCCTGAATCTGCTAAGACCACAATAAAAACATGGAATAGGAAAAAACACCAACTAAGGTGGCAAACCTATCCTGGATAAAAACAAGGTAGGAAATTCGTCCTAGGCCCAAGCAACACTCTTTACACATCTCTCCTAAAATTGGACAGAACAGGAATAAGGAAAGTAGTTGATTACTGACATGGTCACTTCCCGAAAAATATATGAAAAGTGGCACTCTATAAAGATGAGTCCATTTTTATAACGCTCAAACAGGATGTGGAATCTGCCTCACATATTCTGTTTGGGTACCCAATCCTGATAAGAAAGATACTTACTTCCTCTATAACCAAAGAAGACCTTGGAACGGACGATAACATTGGAACCAAAATACTGTAATTTGTTCAAGGAACAGATTTTGAGAAACATTGAAGGCCTCTCTTCCATTGATGTAGCACAATAAACATCATAGGTGGATGTGCCATAGGTCTTTTAAACTCCAACAAACCCCAGGTATTCATCTATCCAGTATCCATTCATCCACCCATGTATCCTACAAATAAAGTTCTAAACTACAACAATAGAAAGTTTATAAAAATTAAATAACAAAAGCATATATTGGCTGAGTGGTATGGAGTAGATAGCAAAGTAAAACAAAGGCACAAATAAAACCTTTATTTTTGACAGTGTACTAATATTATTTTGCACACATAGATCTTTTCTATCACCAATTAAAAGGAATTTGCCATTACTCGGTCTCTGTTAATATATAAAAAGCTGTCATTAATTTTCAAATGATAATTGCATTGAAATCATATATTATTTTCTATCTGTTTTTACTATTGGGGCATTGCAGGTAGTGAGCACTGGTGGATACATGAACTTTTATTGATTTATTTATGGACGCTCTTTAACATCTCAGGTCATCAGCGTCCCATTCAACTCAGGGCGTGAAACGGCAGACAAATTTTGCTCAGAGACTTCTCTTTCAGGCTTGAGGTTCTTTTTCGTGCCGAAATGTACGACACGGGACCCACGGCTTTACTTCCCTTCCGAAGGAAGCCATACTTAAGATATTTACGCCTGAAAAAGTCCATCGGTCCTGGCCGGGTTCGAACCCGCGATCTTGGGTTTAGCAGGCAAATATGGTAACCACTATACCACCAGGACCGACGGATACATGAAATGAAATGAGAAATTGGAACACGTATTATGAAAAGGAGATGTTCCAGGTCTGTATTCAGTACCTTTTCGCATTTGCAATTGACGAATACTGAGGAAAACTTGAAAAAAAAAAATTATCAGAGAAGACGGTTCTGGCGGTATTCGAACCGCTAAACTCCCGTTCAGGAGATATTTTCTGCGAGTTTGACCATCCGTGTCAGTAAACATTAAATCTATTATGTCTAACGGTGCATGTAAATATTACACAATTCACTGTAGTTTTATAATTATATATATTTGAAGAAAATTGTGAAGCCACCATATTTCATTCAAATTCACTTGCTCTAAGATACTAAGATACTAAGAAACTAAGGCTCACGCACTGTGCTTTTTGCTTTGACAGTGAGACAGACTAGTGAGGGTCATAAAAAACACTTTGCACTATTAAAAACAAAAGTTATTTTTGATACATGGCACTGCATTTGCGCGAATACGGAGCTAAAAGAAATGTTGCGTTTGTAAGTTCTGTGCTTGTATCCATACAGTGCGGAACGTGCGCTGTAGATGCTTGGAGACCGGTCGTTGCGTTAGAACTTCATTCATTCAGTCGGTCGGCGTCGCCACATAGCGTCGGTGCTAAAGTGCGTCTCTCTGCTTCTCAGCTCAAGGTACGTAGGAGACTTCGTCGTCGCGGCGCATATATATTATATGTACTAAAACAGAATATCACCTACAGATTGATGCATTAATATTATTCTTTTCTTAATTGTCATATATGAGGGGAGAGGAATATAAATATAAAATTTCAAAAGATAAATTTATGAATTTACTTTTAAAGGAAAAGCTCCTTGAGTTAATATAATTAAACCCGAAGTCTTTTTACTTTGTATAAGAACAGATATATGTTAAATTGCTCATATTTTTAAATATTTATTTGTTATAAAATTTTGCATACATAGATTCATTCTATCGGGAATTCCTATAGTCGGTTGTCAATATTTTTCTTTATAACTTACGTATACATCTAATCAATTATTTTTGTCATTTATGCAAAAAAATCAACATTTCGTTTTCATAAACGTGGGAAATGTATTTAAGAAATGCCAAAACAACGACGTATAAAGCATCTCTTGACTTAGTCTGCCCTTCTCGTTCTTTAAAGTGCTATTAAAGTTACGAAAACTTGTTTTTCGATAGGGGTTATATGATCTGTAAATGAAGTAAGGAATTGGGTAGAAGTTATAATGGAAATACAAACATAAATAACTCAGAATATATGCAGGCTGTTTTCATTCCTCTTGGTACTGAAGCTTTGTCTTAAATTTTAATGCTGATTTTCATTTATCGAATAATTCTTGCATATAAAATTTCAATTTAGTGGCTACAGAAATAGGATGTGATGTATTACTAAACTAACAAAGAAAAAAATATTTTCCCTCTACAACTTGTATCTTAAGGATACAAATATTTACCTCACCATTGTTGCAATTATTACATATATTTTTTTTAAATAAAGTTTTTATTTGTTTCATTTATGATTCCATTGTTATTATTAGATCTTATGTTATGAATATATCTAAAAGAAATAGTTCTTCTCTCGTTCTATACTACAATTTTCATAGAAATTGTTTCAAAAGTGTTCTAGTACCTCCATTGGGCAAGCCGAGAATATTTTAACATTTAATAGTAATAAAACGAGAAAACGTATATCTTCAAATGAATTTGGCTATGAAGTAGTGTTTTGGTAAAAACAGCTCGTCTTTTAAAAATACACGTTATTTCGTATGATTAAATGATTAATTGCATCTGTAAAAAAATTAATTTTGTACTTTCTCAATATAGCATTTTAAACTATTACGTGAAAAATAAAGTTTGAAAGTATGCATAATAAAATAAAGCGTTAAGCTGTAGCACCTTATCCAAGAAACGCATGAAAAAGCAGAGATGAATTATAGCATTGGACAATATTAAACATTAAAATATATATCGTATATACAACTGTTGGGCTACATTGGTGAGCACGTAGCTAATAAGTATTTTAAGAGTTGCACGAATGAACAGCTATGAGCTTATACGTTGTTACAACTATTTTGAGGAAAATTTGTTTATACAGTCCTTATGCCTCATGGAAACAAAAATAAATAACTGATATACTATATTAAGGTAACCAGAAAGTGTAAATCTAGCAAATAATGCAGCAGTGTATATTTTGCACGGTACCTCAGAAAATTTTAAATCCATTAATATAATTTTTTTGTGAAATATTAAGAAAACTTAACTAAAGAGGTTCTGCAAATTGTAATTCTCTAATGCACAAAGCAAGTTTTTTTTTAATTTTTAAAACAAAATTAAATCTTATTTCCCGGTAACCTAAAATTTACACAGAAATGGGCATTTTTCTCAAGATTGACAGTACCATCATGTTCAAAATTTACACTACACAATGAATGAAAATGTAGCATGTGGTAAATAGAAGTATTTAAATATCATTATTAGTTGATAAAAACCCATATAATAAGAAGTGAAAAAAATTCAATATTTCCCCCCAAAATTTTAAAAATTTAAATATTTTCAAGCAACTAACATAGAGACACCGCCATGGGTGGCCAAGGTGTTAAGGCGCGGACTCATGAGCGGGAAGTCTGGGGTTCGAATCCCGCCATGACCGTCCTCCCTGACTTAGGTTATTTTCATGTTTTCCTCAATCCTCATAAATGGCAAATGCCGGGAGGTACCCTGAACACGTACTTGCTTACATCTGGGACGTTTCTCCTTCCTTAACAAATCCTCTCCCAACATATAATTTCATCTCATGTATATTCAGTGTCCACCGCCTGTGGTGCTTCGGTAATTAAAACGGGCGTTAAACACCATTAAAAAAACTAGCATAGATAATATTCTAGTACCCAAGACATAACGTTATCTGCAGTTTTTGTAAAAAGAACATTTCCAATTCCACTAATAGTTTATAAGAAAATTGCATGACTATGCTACAGTGTTTGTAGTTTTTAAAATATTTTTTTTAAATTCTTTAATGTGGATTAGAAAATTCAAATTTACCAAGCATATTTAGTTAAATTTATTTTGTAATATCTCACAAAAGTTTCATATTAATAGGTTTAAATCTTTCTGAGGTACAGTGTAAAATGTATACTGCTGCATTGTTTGCTACATTCCTAGTTATCTTAAATCGTGAGTTGTTCTAAAAGGAGATATGTGAATAAATATATCTGTGTTCATATTTCTCCATCAGTAAAATATTAACATAAACAGTAATTTAGAAAACTAACATCGCTGCAGCATAAAATTTGCAAATAAGAAACAGGTACAGCAAAGCATTTGCAAAAGAATTTGTGGATACCGAGATAAAACTCTTAATTGGAATATTCAATGTACGAGGAAAATGAGAAGTAATTTCTCCCATCTTATATTAAAAATAATGTAAGTACAATTTTGTAAACGCATTCAGTGAATAAAAATACACTAGATAATTTTAAGAAACAGAGTGATAAGTGGTGATAAAAGTTAATCATATCAAATAAGACAATATTTCAGAACTTAAATAACCTTGCACCCGCACAGTTTTTATGAAACCAAACATTCCTATTGATAGGAATTAAGACTAAAACCTCTAGCCATAGAGTTTAACCCTTTCATCTTAGATAGTCCAATTGTGAGCAGTTTATACATTTATATTTTGCCATTGTTTAAATAATGTTAAATTTTAGTTCTTTTACTTACATATTTTGAAACACATTTTCAAATAATTACTAATTTAGCTTCGTGCAACAGAAGTTATGTATAAAATGTGGTATTAATAAAATTTCTTCAAACATTTTTATTTTATTACTGAATTTGCTGTATATTGCCCGCCAAATTGCATTTATAACAGCAAATGAGCGGAATTGGTTTCGCCATAGCACCGTTCTTTGCCACAGTTGTTCATCGTTGGTCATCAAATATACCAAAGGTTATTGTTCACTCATATACCCGTTATATTTCCCAAAATGTCTTTCAGGGTTTGCCATTGCTACTAATTATAGAAAGAGGGAGGCTACATTTTTCGGTATAACATTTTTAATCGTTGTAGGAACCTAATTTTTGTCATTATCTACCAATACACAAACAAACACACCAGATGGCCGGCTTAACCCGTTAATAAAACGAAAACAGACTAGCTCACAGTACATAAATTTGCCAGCGAATAAGTGCAAATATGGCGTCCAAGGGTATAACATGGTTTACATTAACGTACTGCTGGGAAATCTACTTGCATTTAAAATACGACATAAAGTTGCCAGTTTATATAGTAAATTGCTTATTAAGGGTGTATATTTGTTATTTCTTTTTGCCTATTCATTAATACTACTTCTTTTTCAGGTCATTATTAAAATTACCATACAGCGCAATGCTCTATTATGTATACAGTAAAGTGACCTAATTACAATAATATAAATACAATATGTTGCAACCCGATTATATAAATTAATAAATTATTATTAAAACTGTAGATTAATAGAGAATAGAAATTTAGGCAAAAATATATGTAGGGTTTGAAAAGAGCGGATATGCGACACATTTAACAGTTGCATACCAATGATCTGTGTAGCACAGTTAATACCGGTGGAGATGGCGGTCAGTGACTGACCTCCGGGAGTTCATATTGTTGCAGTAAGGGCACATAACTGATACTTTTTTGTAATTGTTATGGCTTAGGAACTTAATATATATACATTTCATTAGACACCCAAATTTTGATGAACAAAGAGTTTATAAAGAGAGTATTTAGAATTAGGTATTTGTTCATTTACATTTTACAAAGGACACAATATTTTAACAAATACATAAGTAAATAAAACTCACCAAAAACATATTATATATTTTATTTACTATGCCAATGTAATACAATAGTACATAGCAATTGAGCGTACATAATGAATCAGTATATAAACAATCATTAAGGTTTCTATTGTAAACATATATTAGCGCGAATGGATAAGTACAGGCCTCCACATGCTTTTGGTCCTTGCTTTTTGGGTATAAATAGCAGGGACCTTTCTTTGGAATATTTTTGGAGTTAATTTTCTTGCAGACTCCGAGTAAAATTTCGCTGCTCACTGCACCTTAGCCTTGATTTCAAACATACCCAAAGATATATAAAACCTTTATATACTTTGACTGAAGACCAGCCGAATTTTTTCAAATTTCTATATTTATGATGTAAAGTTTTCAAGGCAGTTCCTTTCAAATAATCTTTCCTTCCTGAATTTCTACTAGTTCCATTTAGCTCACTGCAATTTGTTTCATGAATTATATGCTTCAATGCCAATCAAGTTAAAAAGAAACACCATTGACTATTGCTGCATTCCTTGAGTATGTTTTTATGAAATTGTCAGGAGAATTCACTGTTGCTTCATTAAATTGTAAAACAATTTATATATCTATCTTATCGTCACACACTTCCGTTATGGTGTTTGTGTTTACAATCAAGTTATGAAATATAGCCTTATAATTGAAATGATTATTGATTTTAATGTGATAAATGTCAAGCCAACATACAGTGTGGACATGTACCAAAAACAATGACTATAACACAACAACTAATTGGCCCTGAAAAGTAATTTCTTCTATCATTTGTATAATATGACAACAATAAAAGTCATGAAAATACAAAAAGTTTCCTAGAAATTAAAGAGATGTTGTGATAAACTTTCTTTGGGATTAGTAACTGACCTCCTCCCATTGGTATGTAAAACGTTAATTGTTGAAACATTCAGAGAGAGGATTTCCGAAATCTCATGGAAAACAGCGATTTCTTTGACATTACACCACTGTTTACCATTTGATCTATGCATTAAGAAAACAAGCAGGTCTGTATTCCGCTTTCAGTAGTAAAATTAATAAAATATATTTATTTCCATAAGCTTTTACTCCTACAATTCAAATAATTTTTGTACGGTAAATACAAATCTAGGAATATAATCTTTCTTAATAGTCCATAAAAAGACATTTTTCATGCAAATTTTGTTGATACTGAAAGACCCACTTTTCCATCGGACCATTTTATTTACAGA
>CM060846.1:133702597-133990097 GCA_030762175.1 Metallyticus violacea
TTTCGCTATTTTTCTATTATTGGGGTTTAATACGTTATTGGAGATAATTGGCGGCAGTTGTATGCTCCAACGCACCTGATGTAAAAATTTATTTGGGTAGGTTTAAATTTATAAATGTAATGTTATATGGCTAACAATGTGTTCATCAACTTATAAAAATAATCATTGCAGTTATAGTGAAGCACGGTTCCGATTGCAAAAATTTAAATAGGAACAATGATGTGACAGGGAAAATTATTTGAATACCATTCGATTGAAATGAAAATGAATAGAGACCTCTTTCATAATCTGCAATTGTTAATATAAAATATTGAGGAAAGTGTTAGTTTATAAATAAATGTCTTACGTGTATTTGTGATTTTTCTTTTCAAATAATTTTTTTCTTTAAAAACATAAGAATCATTATTTAAATTATTTTATCTTTGCACAAATATATTTTCATAACACTTAAGATAACAAATAACTTATAACTATTGCTACAAATACACTATTAGAAAATGAAATGCGAAGATATGTATATAACACCATGAAGATGGTATTATAACAGATTCACATTTTATTTACACGCTTTATAGGTAGTATATAGGTACATGATCACTGACACGAGGGGAATTCGATCTAGGCCTGGACCGATGGATTTTTTCGGGCCTAAAAATCCTGTATGGCTTCCTTCCGAAGGGAAGTAAAACCGTGGGTCCTGTGACGTACATTTACGGCACGTTAAAGAACCTCAAGCCTGAAAAAAGAGGCCTGTGAGCAAAATTTGTCCGCCATTTCACGCCCTGAATTGAATGGAACGCTGATGACCTGAAGTGTTAAAGGGCCTCTGTAAATAAACCTAATCAAAAAAAAAATCAAACTGGCACGAGGACTTCTGCTTATTATGTTTGCAGAGGTGCTGAGAGAGCTTTAGCGCAACCTTCTCTAGCAGCAAGGTAGGCTGCTGCAATTCTTGCATGCAAAGGATCACACAGGTGGCGAATATTATCCTGAGAAATAAGTTTCATGCACATTGCACTTGGTGGCTCAGCTGGGCAGGAGATCGGGCCGTATGTCTAAAACATGTGCTCAACGGGGGAAAGATCTAACGATCGGGCTGACCAGGGAAATTGACAAATTTTAAAGCGCACATTGTGTTGTACTTAGGAAATGCGGATGGGCATTGTCCTGCTGAAATATTACATCTTCCTGTTCCTGCTAAAATGAATGGTAGCGGAATGGGTTGAATTATGTTTTGGATATACCTTTTACATGTCAATGTTTCCTGTATAAATACTAGAGACGAACCAACATTGTAGGGTATGGCTCTTATATAAACTATTATTCAGGAGTTGGCCCAATGTGTCGCTGTCATATATAATGTGATAGATGCCGTTCACAAGGACCCGAATACGCACATGAGTATAATTAGCTTGAAGGCAGAATCGGGTCTCAGCACTGAACACAACGCTTCGCCATTCTTCCCTCCAGGTACATCTTTCTTGAAACTACAGGAGTGAACTCCACGATGCTGAGGTGTGAGTGGAACCTTGCCATTTGGACTCGTGTTGGTAGACCAGTTTCAAGCAAAATTTTGCAAATGGTCCTAGCCAACACTCCTTTGGCGACATTACGTGTAATCTGTTCTGAGGTAGCCGTGGGATCCTCTAAGGCGGCTAATACTATGTGACAATCTTTGCTTGCATCCGTAATTCACCGCAATGCTCCTGTATAATCATCCAGTTTCACGATGTCCCACTATTCGATCTCATTTATACTCAGTTGTTCCTACAAAGGAAACTCGCCTTCGCTGCCTGGTATACTGTCAATGCCCAAAAGCACTCTGGAATACAATAAAGTCATAACAACATACAGATGCTAGGCTGGAAATAAACGTCATCACTGCTTTACGGTTCCATTTCGACGCCGAAGTCTCCCACAGCGCTATGTTCTAGATCATTTCATGTGCTGCTCTCTAGTAGTTCCATGTGCGAATATGGTCTCTCTGAATAATTTCCTTCAATTTTTTTTTTGCCATTAGTGTATACGTTGAAATTTATGGTTAGATATCCGTAATAGTGTTTAATTAATGCCTATTGTATTGCCTATAATACATAAACTCCATTTAGCCGACATTGTTCTATGCCCGAACATTCAGTCTCTAGTTATGTTATAATGAACAATGTGAAATTGGGGCCCGGCTTAAGATATCAGTCCATGCGGTAAAGGATGGTGCGTTTCAAATGGGCATATAGGTTCTCCAAGAAGTATCGTTTGTTTACCGTATACATCAGGGCATGATCAATGAAGCATTTCATGATAAAGGAGAGTTCCATTTACTGGTCGAAAATTTAAAATGATGATTGCGTTTTATTTATAACGTTTCACGGTCGTATTGGCTGCTGAGGCATCACAGGTGATACTGCATAGTGTTTCAGATGGTATCTTTGTCAGATTAGAGATAATGCCCATAGTAACCATTAGACTGTGAAAGTTAGTATGTTGAATATAAATTCTGTACAAATATAAAAAATAAATATTGAATGCTTGTTGCATGTTATTTACTAAAGATGCAACTTTAACACAGTATTTAACATCTTAATGTGTACAATTACCAATTTTGCTTTAATTAAGAACGATATTTAATTATGCATGTTGCTGAAAGACGTAAGCTTTCTTGTCACAATACTCGTTACACTATGTTTTCCATAACTAACTTCGAAGCAGTTTTCTTCTCCAGGTCTCGTTTTCACTGTTTTCTAGGCCATTATGCATAGACATGCATCGTAGCGTAAATTAATTTCATGCGCAAGAACTCTCACATATTTTATATGCTGCAGCGCTGGAGTCTCGAGTCTCGAGCTTCCAACACACCCTTGATCTGCTACAAATTGCACTTCCATTTGTTTCCAGTATTAATGACAGAAACTATTTCCATGGCCGTCATGAGCACACACATCCAACTAATAACAGATATTTCTGCTTGTAACATACACTTTCTCAATTCCACCCACGTAACGTTGCTAAGAAATGCCACAAAGTGGAAACGCCCATGCGACTATGGTCATCATGCACAGTGTTGTTACGCAGCCTTGTACACAAAAACGAGAAAAATTAAATGTTTGCTTTGTTCTCATATGCCCAATATGATAGTTTACATAAAATATAAAAGATTTTATTGTATTAAGTTTTATTTAATAATAATAATAAATTTAAATTTTTCACAGACCTCAGAGCTTCTTGTTTTAGACAAGTTAAAGTGGATATACAGTTTCCTCTGCCCCTTTTTGCATGCGGTCTTTGTATACAAGTATTTCAAATTATTTGCGTTCACACTTTCCCGCCCAGATTTTAACAACTTCGGTGCTACAAAACTTGAATAGTGCTTTTTGCCACATTTTGAAATAGGTATTTTTATCTCAGTACTGATTCACTTAAGTTAACATTATTTTGTAGCATTTTCCAAAAATTTAACCAACTTAAATAATCGTTTGGTTTTAATACGATATTAATTGAATAAATCAAATTTTAATTCTATGGCAGAAAAGATTGTGTTAATTAAATAATGCGTTCCGAGCATTATTTTGTAATTACCAAATTTTTGATATAATCAGGCTCTACGATAATCTCATACTCTAACACATTGAATGCAATTATTTAGTACGTTTTAATGAATGTATTTTTTTAATGGTGTTTAATGCCCGTTTTTACTACTGAGGCACCACAGGCGGTAATGAGTGTCCTGCAGCGTGTAAATTTGCTAATACTTTTAATATTTTAAATATAGTTTTATTTAATAATTCCAACCCTGTGGTTCGAATGACTTATTTGGAGTGATATATTGGCATATAATAGCTGTTGATTTATTGTCGCCAAGCTAAAGATGTAATAGGGTATAGGCAAGCGTAAACCATTGCCCTCGCAATTCTCAAACTGTGCTCTATGGATCCGCAGTGTGTTCCGTGAAGCTCTCCCAGGGGATTCCATGAAGCATTTTAGGCCTGTTAACATCATTTACACTTTGATGTATAGACGCAAACAATGAATTATTACAAGGTAACGAGAGATGATACACATTTACGATGTATGTTGACGAAAAGGAAATTAGAATGAAGTTCAAGGCAAATATTTGTTCCTGAGGCAACTTTCAGATAAATAAACTGAAACGTGTACCAGACAGAACACGTGTATGTACCATGATATGCAGAGTATACGGCAGGTATGCTAGTTGCATTTCCTACTTGTGGCGTCAGCTGGTGTTCATGTCATTTTTACTCGCAGCAGGGCTAGTTGGCTGTGCATTGCCTTTAAATGGGGGAATTGGGTTGCTGAAGCTTCATTTCAGTTGTGAAAATGGGGGTACTTGACTCCTAGATAAATGTTTAATCAACTTCTGTAGATTTTATACTTGATATAATGGTATCAATATAGTTCAAATTATCGCGACACCTATACTTCTTTGCACAAAAACTAGGCAAAGAGCCCTCCGATGAGCGTTCAACGTATCGCAACCTTCAAATTTCACTTCTGTGAACTCTTAAAAATGTTGCCAGCATTCTATTGTTCATTCTATTTTGTACCAGGTAGTTCAAGGCATCTTTCCAAAATGCCAACGACTGGCAAATATTTACCAAAGCAGTTCTTCAGTATTTCCACCAACATGCTTCAATGATTCATGAAAACGGCTGTCCTTGATATCATATGGTCGTCCTGGGTGTGTAATGGTAACCATACTTGCCTCCTAAACCTAAGATCGCGGGTTCAATCTAGGCTAGGATCGATGGGTTTTTTTTCGGGCGTAAAAGTACTAAATATGGCTTCCTTCGGAAGGGAAGGCAAGGGGTGGGTCCTGTGTCGTAGATTTACAGCACGTAAAAGAACCTCAAGACTGAAAGAAGAGGCCTCTGAGTTAAATTGATCAGCGTTTCACGTCCTGAATTGAATGGAACGTGATGACCTAAAATGTTCAAGAGCGTCCGTAAATAAACCAAACCAATAATTGACATACGTTTGCGTAGACTACTTGTACAACTTTACTTTGGAAAACGTTTCACGTCCTGGTTTTCAGTATGAAAAACGTGTACAGATCTCTCTAGTCTGTCGGTCCTGGTGGTGTGGTGGTAGCCATACTTGCCTTCTAAACCCAAGTTAGCGGGTTCGAACCCGGCCAGGATCGATGGATTTTTTCGGGCGTAAAAATCGTAAGTATGGCTTCCTTCGGACGGGAAGTAAAGTCGTGGTTCCCGTGTCGTACATTTACGGCACAATAAAGAACCTCAAGCCTGAAAGAAGAGGCCTCTGAGCAAAATTTGTCGGCCGTTTCACGCCCTGAGTTGAATGGGACGCTGATGACCTGAGCTGTTAAAGAGCGTCCATAAATAAATCATTCAAAAAAATTTTCTTTGAGAGCACCAGCGGTTGTCCACGGCAAGACTAGCTCTAGAACCGCCATTAGAAAAAAGTTGGTGCTGCTGATATGAATTATTGAATGTATTTAGTACTTCATATACTTTTGATGAGATGTTTTTTGGTAGTAAGTCTTTAGACAGTATATTTGCAGTGTTTCAGTTACAAGCAGAATGGACTTCTAAGTGAGCAGTCGAAGAGGAAGGTTTTGCCTACAGCAAGTTCCTGGAGTTAAAAGAAAAACGACACAAGAAGCTATGTAAATGGAACAATCAGTATATAACGCAAAGATACGTCTATTCATGAGACTGAAAATTAAAAAGGAACAACAGCAGAAAGTACTATGAACTGTGTAGCATTGGAAAGTATTATATTAATGCTACTAGTGATAGGAGCAATTGAAGAAAACCCGGTCCAGAAGAGATAAAGAAATATTGGAACATCTCGTGGAAAAAAAGAAAAAAAAATGGAATTTATGGAGCAATGAATAAGTAATAATTTATATAGATTAGCTATAGAAATAAAATAAAACATTGGGAAAAGAAATCCAAGGAATAAAAAGAGAATTAGACGAAATTAAATTAAGAATAGAAAGCAAAAATGAAAGAAGGAGAAGATATAATTTAGTCTTTATAAGAATGAAAAAGACCAGAAGTATTTTACCAGTAGAAGAAATTACACAAATACTAAAAGACAACTTGGAAATGAATTTAAAATGCTGGGAGATTGTGGAAGCTTACCGTTTAGGAAGACAAATTGGGAAAATACCAATATTACACAGTTCTCAACAACAAGGTTAATTCATTAAATCCTAAGGAAAACAAAAATCCTGAAGAGCTCAAACATATTTGTTAACAATGACTGCCACGTCAGCCCAAAGAGATTTGAAAAGAAATTTAATCCAGCGTATGACGGTAGCTAGAGCAGCAGGCAAGTTTGCATAAATAAGAAAAATGTAACTTGAAAATTTTAATTTTTTAAATTTTATTGTCTGCAATATTTACGAACTGATGTCTAGTATCTATACCAGGGAGTATTATTCAGGTGTCTATTATTTTATTTTACATTTTATATCCAATTTTAATTGATTGAATATACAGAGATACATTACTAAATAGCTAAATTATCTAAAACTACAACACAAATTTACGCAAACTATTTTACAAAAAACTTATCAACATACTACTGCTACTGGTAACCAATAGTAATTAAAATTTAACTATGCACAACATTGTACAATACGACATATGTTTTGTAAATATTTAATTTTACATTAAAATGTTCCAATATGAATTTTATAATGTTCAGTGTGCAAGTGCATTCTTATTCACTTATATGCACTTTAGCTGTCGCTCGGGTCTCCACCGGAACCGCACATTGGACATCAGCCGATCTCAAGCTCCAGCTGAAATTTGTGGTAGTTTAGATTAAGGTTAGGATTAAGGTTATAAAGTTACATACGTTGCTGTTTTTCCTGGTAGTGCAGAGTTCTATCTGCGTATTCTTCATTTACTTCCTTTTTAGTGCCTTTCATTGTTGATTGCTTCTTTATCAAGTTGCACTTAGAAGCTCTATGTTCTGAAGTTGTTCTCCTTCAACTCTTTTCGTGTAATTTTTGTGTCATATTACCACACTACTTCTGCTTTATACTCTTCTTCTTTTGGCTTCTTCCTACCTACCAGTGATATGCCAATTTATTTTCATCTGCTGATAGTTATTTCTTCTTCCTGCTCAGTTTCGATGTTGCTAATCACTTCTGTGATTTAGTTTCGGGTTCCATCTCCTTTTAAAAACCTTTGTGATCCTCTTAATTGAACACTTTTTGACTCATCTGCTGTTATTTTCCTTTCACTGCTGAGGTTTCTTCGGTTTCTAAAATTCTCCATTCTTACCTCAGATATTTTTGCGGCTGTTGTTTTGTAAAATTTGTAACTCTTTCGTGATTTCTTATCATATTATTTTTATTTTTTCCTGTCAATAATTTTCTTTCTTCAATGACCAGCTGTGTGTAACTGGGCCATTCAAATATTGCATGTTCCGGTATATCTTCTATTTTGCGTTTGTCACAATTGCTGCTGGATTGTAATTTCATTCTTTCCAGATAAATTTGATAAGGGCCGTCTCCCGTAATGAAGTGTACTAAACCTTTGGCGAGTTGAATGTATTTTAATTTTATTCTTTCTTTTATTGATGTAAATATTTTATGGATTCTTATTCCCTCATCTATCCTGTCCCGCTTCTGCCATTTCTACATTAATCCTTTTTTCATTTGATATTTGTTGGTGAGGCTTCTGCGAATTATCTCTCTTGTGTTTTGATAGTTCTGTTTTTAGCCAATAATTCCCTTCCCTTTGTCCAATCTGAAGATCTATTGGCGAGATGGGCAATGTTACCAGGATTCCCAATGTTAGTGTTGTTGACGTTGCTCCTGTACATCTAATTAGAAAGTTTCTATGTGACCTTCTTACCAATCTCTTGATTAACACTTACCTGAATTTTTCCCCAAAATCTGCTCCGTGTATTAATATTTCTACAAAAATACGCGTGTGATATACACAGATGGCCTCAATTGATAATTAAAGTTGTTGTTGACTTATCTTTGCTATTTTGAACATTATTTCTCTGCCATGCTCCTCGTGTGTCTTCGATGTTTTTAAGCTCATTTGTTCTCCAATTGAATTCATAGATATTTTGCGTTTTCTGATTTCTTTGTTTTTACCATTTATTTTTGTTTTTATAGATGGATTCTTCTTTAATTTTCTCTTTAATAACATATATGAAGTTTTAGTCTGGGCTATTTCCAGTTTGCAATCAATACACCAGTTATTTTCAATACTGTTTATTAAGTTTGATTAGTTTACTAATTCCTGTGTACTTTTCCCTTCAACGATGATAAGAAGGTCGTCTACATAAGCAACTGCCTCTTTTTGTTTTCATTTTTTTTAATTTTTCCAATAGACTTTATACCAGAATATCCCATAACGTGAGCCCTAGTATTGGGCTTTGTGCTCATACCTTAGTGATTTCTCTGGTTATTTTTCTGTAGACGCTAGTAATGTGCACCCTTCTGTTTTGACAGAAATCTTTTAAAGTGTTTTATGGGTTCTTGGAAAAACTTTTTCTGTCACAATTTTCAAAATTGATGGCCTCCAGAAATTATCGAACTTTTCAGCAATTTGGTGACTGCATATTTCTTTGTTGTTGTTTTTACACTTATCAATGCTGCATTAAAAGCGCCTTCCGTTGATTTTCCTTCCTTAAACCCAAATTGCTCAGCACCCTTTCCTTTCATAACTCTGTATTCAAGAATTCTTTGGGCTATTAATTTCATTGTATTTTTACCAGAACATTTCATAAGCAAATTGGTGTGTGTGAGTTAGGCTGCGTGACGTCTTTATCTTTTCCTTTTTTCATAATTACTGCATTCCTCTCTTTCCAACAATAAGGCACTTTTCCTTGCCATAGACATATGTTTAAACTTTTTTGTAAGCATGGAGTAATATTATGCTTTAATTTTTTAATTACTTCTGTTTTTATTTCATCTGGTCCCGGTTCCATTTTGGAATTCACGGTGTGTATTATTTGTCTGATTTCATTTTCATGGATAAATAAATACTTGTTGTTGTTTTTGTTTGGTAATTCTTTCCTTAGTTTTTTGTAATATTCTTTATCATTCAGAGTTTCATCTTAGCGGGAGAGACTAGTTGACTTGAACCAGTTTTGTCACAGTACCATCTACTTTGTTCAGTATGGTTAAAACTTCTGGAGCTTTTAGTTTCTCCATGACCAAAGGCTCCCCAAATGTTTTTAGATATTTTTTTCCACAAATGTTTGCCAGGACATTTTACGCGTTGCTTCCATTTTTTCTTTATATTTAATTTTAATTTCCTTATATTTCAATAGATTTTAATCTCGCTTCCTCCCACTACGGACGTTTCATAAATTTTCCTAACTTTTCTTACTTTGCTCCTTAATTTTTTGTAACGTTTCATTCCTAAAAGACATTCGAATTAATTTTGCATTTTAATCTTGATATGTTAGATTTAATTACTTTTTGAATTGCTTTGGTTTGTTATAATGCATTTTTATCTATGTTATCATTTATTTGTGATATATCTGGTAACTGGAATCCCTTATCTAGTTTCTCCCAGTTTGCTTTTTTGATATTAATTGCTTTAGCGGTTCTCCATGCTCCCTGTTCCGATTTTCTGTTGAATTGACATCCGTAATAAATTATATTATGATCGCTTGGCGTTAGAGATTGCCCTACTTTCCAATTGGTTATAAAATTTTGTGCTCTCCTATTTGCCAGAGTGCTATCTATGTTTTCTGTGGCACCTGCTCTGTTGCTGTAAGTCGATGGATTGTTGGGAACATTTTCCACTTTGAATTGCATTTCAGCAATTGCTTCTTCAATTAATTTTTTCTTTTATATTTTTGTTTGCTATACCACTAAAGGGAATGAGCATTAGCATTAGCATTAGACATATATATATATATATATATATATATATATATATATATATATATAAAGGGAATGAGCATTAGCCATATATATAATTGGTAAGTAATTAATATTAAATTCTATTTCTTTGAATTCATTTATATTGATAATATTGGTTAAGACATCCAAGTTTTATCTAAGTATACCAATTCAATGCAGTTGGTATGAAAATCGCACAGTTGTGTGGTTTTTACGACCTGAATTTCAGGTTTTATGCTGTCATGCAGTTTTCTTTCTCTTCAATTATACTCGCGATTGTCAGCATATGTATCTAATTTTGATTCCCGTTTAATCAGTATGGCTCTTTAATGCATAGGATATCTAATTTAATTCCTCTATCACTCATCTTAATTCAATCATAACCAGTCTGCTCCTTTGAGCATTAATTTGTCCTACTGTTATTACATCTTTGTCTTCCATTCGTATATATATATACAATCCACGCTGTATGTCCATGTATTGGTTGATTCTCTAGATACTGGGCATACGCCTGCTGTGCAATCTCCTGCAAAATGGCGATTGGCTGCCATGACGAGAGTGGCCACATTTTCTTGGACAGTATTGAACAGAACGGTATTAATGTTCATGAAGTCTGTTACTCTGGTGCTTACAGTGTGGTTTGGTGTATCTTCCTTGTTATGTTTGGTATACCAGCTGTCACGTTGGTTCATTTCTTCAAAACTATTATTCTTTTCTATACTGCTATTATGAATTTTTTGTATGTGTAGTCACTTATAATATTTGTTTTGTTCATTATGACTGGTATATATAAATATGACATTTTGGCTATTTTTTTAAATCTATAGTTATTCTTCCATGGTACATTACAACTTTTGTATACTTCTTCTAAACCCAAAACTTCCTGCCTGCTTTTGAAAGTTAGATGCAAAATTACAAGAGATAATTTGGGACAAAAGATTAGTTGTATTTTTTGAAATGTATTCTATCTAGTGCTTCTGATGCTGGAAAGTGATTAGGAAAAATATTCCTTATAATATGTTTTCATGCTGTACTTAATACGTTTTTTTTTTTCTTCCAACCTGATGCATTTAATAGTTAGTTCAAAGTTTTCGTAAATTTCCCCTGGATTCATTATATTAGTTTTTTATTTTATCTCTTATCACGGCTTCTAATTCCTTTACATTTTTATTTACCTGCTCCACGTCTTCATTCAAACTGGCGGGTGACAAATCTGGTGGACATCGATCCACCGTACTCTGGGCATAGATTGATTGCTTAGTTATATATCTCTTCTTTTTATATTTGCTCTTCTTCCTTTGTTATAGCATCATTATACTCTCCCTTTTCTTCTTAATGTTATTAAAGATTTTCTTCATAAAACAGTTCTTTTTTCTTCTTCTCCTTCACCGCTTGCTTTTTCCGTCATTTCAATCGATCTTAATTAATCTTCTGTTGTTTGCTTGTTTTATTACTTATTCTTTTTCGTCTCTTGTTCTTTTCACGTAATGTGTTAGAGTACCTGCATTTATCTATCTTAATTTCACCTGTCTGTACCGTTACTTCCCTTTCGTTGCATTTTAACTTCCACCTACATAAAAAACCCAGCCTGCTTGGATTTTCCTGCTTTTTCGTTTGCTCTTTGCCCCTACTTTCTGTTGTTTAAGATCCATAGTCAGTTCTTGAAATTAATCTTTACCAGAACAGGTTATAATTGGACAGTTATTTTCCCCTGGGCACCTCTTTTTCCTTTTCATGCCAGGTATACATAGGGATGGAAGTGCTTTCTTTTCGCATTACTTTTTGTGTGGTCTTCTTCACCTCAGTGTGCACAGGTGGATTTTTCCATTTACAATATTTGGCTTTGTGGCCCAAACCTAGCACATATAGTAGTATTCCGGGGGTAGTGCATCTAGCTACCACTAGTTGTCTTTTACTGTTACTGACTGTAATCCTGTAAATATTCTTTGCATTTTCATTAACAAGAACCTTTTAATTTTGCTGATACCTTAACAACATGGTGAAATGAGGCTATATCTCTAGCTCCCGTTTTTAATCTGAAAATGAGATTTTCGTCAAGTTCTTCTTTTGCAATTTACTTTAAGGTTTTGTTTGTAGATTTACTCTTTCAATTGTACTTCTTCCGTTCCCACCAAAACATCATATATTATTATAAGGGACCTTCTATTCCTTGGTAATTCCATTTTTAGTTCTTTGTCTTTTAATTGCCTGCAATTGATTATTTTCACCAAGTATTCTTCTGTATCTGCTTCCACTATTAAATCTTTCTGAGTTGATCTTATGTATCTAATTTTGACTCTCTCCTCCTCTGGTTTCAGGTTTTTGGTGAAGATTCTTGTACTTCCTTAATGCTTATTCCTTTGGAGGACGAAAAGAAAAGGGTTTGTTTTCTTGCCCGGACTGATTTTTGAAAGTTTTCTTGTTTTTGTTAGTTTTGGTTTGGCCGCTGCCTTTGCATGGGGTATTACTAGCGCTTGAAATTTTTCTTTCAGTTGGTTTATCGTTTCATGTTCTGTTTGGAGTATCAAATTTTGCCTTTTCAAAATTTTGTAATTTTTCGGCAATTTTCCTATCAAATCAAACAAATTTCTTTTCTTTTGCGATGTCGTGTTCTCGTTTGCTATGTATAATTATCTGAAAGTTTTCTCCTGTATTTTCTTGTGTTCTTCCGGAATCCAATTCGGCGGTTTCTGTCAGTTTTTCCGTATGAGGCGACACACCTGCTCTTTCAGGTTCGTGGATTAGTGTTCTTCTTGGAGAAAAAATCTACCTCTATCTTTGTTTAAATTTAATTCTTATCCTTTATTTCCCTAACATTTGCAATACTCTTACCAGGCCCCCTTCCCCTTAATTAGACGGAATGCGCAACAGGAATATACCTTACTCACTACAATATTAAGCGACCATGGTACGTTTGCGATGTGTATATCACAACCGGCTCACCTTACAACCAGATGCAAAACTTCATGTTACATTTATCTGTATGAGAGGACTTTGGTTTGAAGGAGTGAATGCAGCTTGGGATTGTAGGAATGAATGCAACTTCCACGGGTAAGAAGGTTATGTGAAGAAGGTGGCCAGTTCGGTTCAGGGGGAAATAATTCAGGAAAAATACAAGCATCTACGGGAAATACACACATCATCGGCAAGATGAAACACAACAAATTCCGGCATTACGGGGAAAGGGGATGAAACGCGGGATGTGACGACAGTGGCAAAAAAAAAAAAAAAAAAAAAAAAACACCGGGGAGGGAGGAGAAAGAAGCAGCACTTGTGATGACACAGAAAGGGAAAAAGGCGCGGAAACAGCGTGAAGTGATGACTAATGACGAGGAGAGAGTAGCAACAGGTGCCTGTGCGAGTATGGAAAATAGGAACAGAAAGGAAGCAGTGAAGAGTCCACGGAACAGCGAGGTAACAATAACATGCTACTGTCCGAGCATGATGTATCACTGGCAAGACGTGTGTGGCGGGAGTAAAGAGCGGAGGAAGAAATGGATAACCAGATTGACTTTAGAGAGGCGTGTTGCAACAAACGATGGAGAAAGAGCATACAAGAGACGCTGTCATCAGCTCAGAGGCTAATACGCAGAAGTGTTATTAGCACCACTTAAAGTGGTGCCAACTCCCGGGGGTATCATAATGGTTATAGGCAATAACGAGAATGCGGCTGCGGGCGAAAGAAGAACGAAATATAAAGCGAAGTTAGAGAAATTCAGAGAAGGGCGGTGTTGTTCCATATAAGAGTTGAGCTGGAAGGTATTGTTACAGAATGTAGAGGATTTAAAGTCCAAAATAATAAGTGAGGAAGTGTTTAAAGTACTAAAAATAGGAGACATGATAGTAATGGTTCAGACTTGGATGAACAATTATGAAAGTATACTAGTGGAAGTATATGATTATATAAATGAACATGGTGTAAGGAAGAGTAAGGAGGGAGGGTTTCTGGTGGTATAGGGGTAATAATAAACAAGGATAGTGGAGTAAATGTGCGTGAAGTGTTATTTACAGAATAAAGACAAATAATGTGGTTAAATATATATATATATATATATATGTGTGTAATGAAGGAAGTGAATATATGTCCAGAATTAAGTATAGTGTATAACCCACCTGTGTCATAAAATTTTTAAAATGAAAATTTGTATTTAATACAAAATGAAAATATGGAGAAATTGAGTAGACAGTAGTGAGTTTACTGCAGTTGCTGATTTTAATGCCAGAGTAGGTGAATATAACATAAGATTCATGGGTTTAAAAATTGAATGTTTATGTGGGAAAAGTGATGCACAGATAAGGAAATGTAAAAATAAATTGTTCAATAAGAAAGGCAGAAAACCGATAAAGGTTTGTGAGTTGAATAATTTAATTATATGCACCGGTTTAAGAGGGGAGGACCAATGGGGAAAATTTAAATTTATAATATAAATGGGAAGAGTGCGAATGATTATATGCTACGCAGCGAAGGAATAGGTTAGGTTTGATAGATTTTAAACTCTTGGATATGATAACAAGCAGTAGCCACTTTCTACTAAAAGTGAGGATGAGACTAAGGGAATGTCATAGCTTAGAGGAAGCAATTGAGCTGAAATACGGATGGTTTAAAGTATGCAGATTATTTATGGGATAATTTGATATCCAAGATGGGGGAAATAAGAAAGTATGGAATTTTAGAGGAACTGAAAACTGGAATGATAGTTGGGTCATTGAAAAGGGTTGAATCAATGTAAAGTGGGCAGGAAGTAAGATAGAAGTGAATCAAAGAGGAACATAAAAGGATATTGGTGGTTTGATGGAGAGTGTGTAAAGGCAAAGAAAGAAGTGTGCAAATATTAATAAGGTGGAGAGGTCAGAAGAGGAAGATGAAAGGCAAATATTTTTATTTAAAAAGGCGATATAAGTGTCTAGTGCAGGATCAAAAGAAAGAGTGGCAGCAGAGTATGGGTAAAAAAATCTGTATTTGGTAAAGATAGTAAAGTAAGTGATTAAGGATATTCGATAAATAAAAGGACCGGAAATAAGATGACGCCAATGGAATGGAAATATCACTTTAGAAATCTGTTAGGTGGTAGGAAGATTCTGAGTTATGAATTAAATTTAGATAGTACTGTAAACAGAATAGAATGTTTAAATAAAGATTTTACTATGAATGAGATAGGGTGTCACATCAAAATACTGCAGAAAAAATACTTAATAAATAGAAGGATTTCCATAAGAATTTTGGAAAGTATTTGGGGAAATGAAAAGAGGTACCTGGCTACTAACAAAGCTACTAAACATAATTAAGGAGAGGAAGATAATATCTGAGAATTGGAAAATGAACATGATCATACTGATATATAAATATAAATAAGCCAGCAGCTACAGAAGAATTTGTGTGTTATCAATTTTAGATAAAATTTACAACGTATTATACCGAGAACGTTGCATAGTGGACAGAAATGTAAGGTAAATTATCAGAATTTTAAGCTGAGTTTTGAAAATGAAAAAAAAAAAAAAGATGATTTTATGATAATACTTACTATAGTGATGAAATATTTCAGAAATAAAAGGGATAGGCTATATATTTTCTAAGCAGATTTTGAAAAAACATTTGCTGCAATAAACAGGAAGGCATTGGCATGCATATTGAGAAATAAGGGAGTCAGTACTGATTTTATTCCAAAAAATCCAAAATAATATGAAGAAATCAGGTTTTGCGTCAGATGTCAAGTTAATTATTTTAAATAACGCCAGTTTTTACTACTGAGGCGCCACAGGTCTTAAAGTAACAGAACCACAGAACCACTAATGAGCCAAAATTTGGGTTTGAGGCAAGGATATAAATTGAGCCCAATAAATGTTTGCCTTGTTTATAGATGACATCCTAGATTCGGCATTGAACAATAATAGGCCCAGTCCAATTATTGGAAAGAAGGAAATATGATTGCTCTTCGCTGATAATCTCATAACTGTAGCAGTAGCCAAAATAGGATTACAGTGCCATTAATGAAAGTACTAGATTTTGTGCAGTAGGGGACCTAAGGATAAATAGTAAAAACATAATATAACTGTATTTAAAAACAGAATCAAAATTAAGGAGAGATGAGATATGTTTTATAAATAGAGACCCAATAGAGATAGTGGAAAAATTACCTATTTGGAGATTGGATTTGAGAGTAATGGAAGATGAGAGATACAGTCTAAATGAGCACAAGCCAAAGGTAAATTAGTTATAAAAGCTGTCATAATAAGATAAAGTTCCCACATTGCCGATGAATAGCTGGAAAGAACCTATCAGGCTGTGGCTGAGTTAAAGATGATGTGTGTCATAGAAATTTAAGGAGTGTCAAAGGGGTGGACTAAGGTTGATGTAGTACATAGAAAGTCTTGTAGAGAATTTCTGGGGTTGCCAAAAAGTTTACCTAGGGGTAAGTCCGCAAATCTGGGAGGAATAAGAAGGAAAGGTATAATAGCTGAGATAATCTTGAAACATTAGCACAAATGTCTAAAATTAGATAATAGTATTGTACTAAAAGAATATCTTACGTAGTAAAGAGATGTACTGGGAAGTGAGAGTAGGTTTGGGAAAGTAGGCAAACCATTAGAAGAAATTGGAATAGGGTATGTGTAGAGACTGGATGAAAGTAGCATTAGTGGATTTTGGAAAGAAGTGAGACAGAGGGTAGAAGATATAGAAAAACAAGTGATTTGTGCTACCCTAGAGTTCTTTAGATTTATATAGAATAGTTCAAAGAAAGTGAGGACGGGAGAATTATATAGATATTATTATTATTATTATTATTATTATTATTATTATTATTTCTAACAAGGATTAAGAAAATAAAATAAAGAAGGGTGTATTATGTGTGGGAACATAGATAATGTATTCTAATGTCTAACAGAATGTCAAATGGTAAAAGGGGGAGGGACAGTATCCGCAATTAAAAGGATAATTACAACATTGTATACTAGCAATTAAAACGTATTCATACATGGGGGCAGACAAATAAACAATATTAGGGAATTCATAGGAATGTTTAGGGGTAAGTGGAGGAGAGGTTCAAGGAAGGAGCTTGTGAGCACACACAGTTGTGAAAATGACGTTTTATTGTAGGGGTTCATTTACTATAGATATAACCATGCGGTTAAGTTATAGGAGAACCTTATTTTTATATTGTAAATTTTAGGTATTTCGTCGTTTATGTATATTGAATAGTAATGCTATTTGTGTAAATAAATTCGTTAAATACAAGCTGAATGTCATAATTTGTGACCCTTCCTCATTTTCACCTTTTTACTCCCATTATTGAACAAGCACAGTAGATGTTTGTGTTATGACGCGTTGTGCTATTTCAGATACTTTTTTACTATTTAATATTTTTTCCCCCATTCTCTGACTCACCTGAGAGATTGAAAGCCCCCAGAAACACAATTATTTGTTTTCCAGTACTTGCATTAACATTATTTACCATTGTGACATCCTTTATATTATTGAATTCACTTTTCCATCCATTGATGAGTAAAACTGAGTCAGGATACGATTCAGCATGTGCTTGTTGAGATTCTTCTTCGTATACATCATCAAGCAATGTGTTTGAAAGTTTATTTCGTCCAGGGGGTGGTAGGCTGGATACCATTTCTGTAGTATGTCCTTAAAATGATTGTATATCACAACATTAAATAACAAAAAAAAAAAAAAAAAACTCAATGATTCGTTCGCCTCCACAGTATCTTTAACTGACATGTCTGATGTAGAACGGGAACATGCTGAAAGTATTGGCTCTTGGATGCTTCATCTATTTTAGAATCTTCTGTCAGTTTTAAGATATTCCTTTTCTCTGTTTTTAAGAATCACTTCACAGATGCAGCATTTAGTACAGTTTTGATTTTAAACTTTCACACGCACAAAGTCAAGATATGTGTATAAATTGTGAATTTGCCTACCTTGTCGATTTATTAATAGAAATATTGTCATTAAAAAAATAAGGATATTAATACTGTTAAAAAGGTTTAAATCGTTGAATCTATTCGGCTAACGCAACTTGTATTTTTATTTCTCCGATCTCAGAAAGAAGATTCTGAACTGTTCCTTTCTCTTGACACTCTGAAATTGTACTTAATTACGCAACCTTCTAGGAAAAATAAATCTTATTAAGAAGGCTCTGTAATTTTAGAAAATGGCTTGGTATTTTCTCTCTTGTTTCTAAAGTGAAGGAAATGGTTGAATCATTATCTAAGTCAGTGCAATACGACTATGACTTGATGATTCAGTTATTGTTTACAGCATGATACACTAATGTTCACCTCTCATTACAATTTCTTACATCACAGTTCACACTCAACACTACGTATTTTGTAATCTGTTAGCTAACACAGCGCTTCAAGATCACTACCACACGCTAGCAGTAAATAGGCAGTAGTTCTTGAATGTAAAAAAGAACTGTGCATAGAATAAAAATTATTGTTCTTTTTATATATTTTGCAACAATTACGTTAACCACGCGTTATTTAAACGGATTTTGCTCTAATGTAATATCCTTTTTTACAGTAAAAGCCCATCCATTTACGCACGATACATATGTGAAAACGGATTCTTGCGGAGAAATGATAAGGCCGTTTTCAAGAATATAAATTCCCTGGCAATGTTGTTCTAGGTAGAGGAACTATTCTACAACTCGTTAAAAAGTTAGGCCAGACAGGATCTCGTAATGATAAGACATATATTCCAAACCTCCGTGTTCCGCCTGTGATGCCTCAGTAGTAAAAATGGGCGTTAAACGCTACCCCCCCCCCAAAAAAAGCCAGCAAAATACTTAGATGAAAAACATAAATTATTGCACAGATGTCAGCAATTTTTCCCGATGAGGGATATCATCTTCAACAACTGCTAGAGACAGGTTGGTGCTCAGTATTATAATCCTTAGTTTTAAAAACCGCATCCGTTGATGTTTTCAGTAAAAATATAAATACTAACTTTATGCGTGGCGATTCGGCCTTCCATTTTACTTATTTACCTAATAAGCAGCCGAATTCAGGGGGACCATAAATCAAATAACCTCAATGTATATCGCGCTACCCTAAATCCTTCTGTATTGGGTGACAAATTTACAAGAATACCATCTCAACAATTAAATAATAATAATAATAATAATAATAATAATAATAATAATAATAATACCTCTTACTCTATATGAAATACCAATCTATAACTATCCACATGTATTTATTATAGCTTAAGCCGTATTATATTTCGCTGATTGTATTTAAGCAAATCTAAATTTTACAGTTCTATGTCAAAATTTAGGTCATTCTTAGACAGACTGTTGTACAATTTTGTATTACTTTATCGTGTTTCTAATAATTTCCGAATCCCTTCCGCTTTGTTGGAAATCAAGGTAGGCATTATTTGAAACAGGAAATATTTATAATGAAAATAATAAATAATCGTACTTAACCATAGCATTCGTATTAATAAATTTGAAGAGAGTATCTCACAAAGCAATACAAAGCATGGATATCTAATTATTCACAGATGTATGCTATTTTTTATTGTAGTATATGCTTGAACGCAAGTGAAACGTACCATTCAATAGTGTAAAATTCAACTTATATGCATTGTATCATTTTTCCTATTTTGATTTTGTTAGTACCGATTACAAAATGAACTTTATATTTATATGAATATATATGTATGTATATATATATATATATTGTGACAGTAAAATACCATCCAAGGCTTCGCCTTTGGTGCCTCAGTGATAAAAGCAGGTATTAAAAATATTAAAAAAAATACCTAAGGCCGAAGTCGTTAAGTCACGAATTTGTGAGCCGAAGTATTGTCCTCCCTGACTGAGGTCTCTTCCAGGTATTCTTCAGTCCTCATCAATGGCAAATGTCGGAGAGCTATCCTAAACTTAAATCTGGAACGCTTTCTTCTTTTAATTTAAAGAAAGATCATTTCCCAATTAATCATTTCATCTCATGTATTACAAGTCACCACTTGTTGTGTCTCAACCGTAAAAACAGGCGTTCAACACAATTAAAAAAAATCAAGGAATGCTGAGTATGTTCAAGAGCAATTCCTTAATTTTACCAGCCTAAAGTATTATGGATAATGCAGGCTCATGATTAAAAATTAATAACTTCCATTGAGGCGGCACACGCTTAGCCTAATAACAGTTATGCTAGAGGAACCCGCTGGCAAAAAAAAAGATCATTAATGGAATGTGTAACAATACAATACAATGCATATGCAATTGTTTGTTAAATTACAGTATTGTTTAAATTATGCAAGAACTATTCGCTACTATCATGTTCAAGGTATATTTTGGCAATATTTTAAAATTTACGAACATATGTTTAGCTAAATTTTCAAAATATTCTGAAACTTAATACAATCTATTCTCGAGCATGACAATATGAGTAAGCCAATGGTTTCTTGTTCAGTACTGAAAAATGTTTTATTTATAACACTTTTGTATATCAACGATCAGGATTTAATACTACGTAAGCAGTAGTTCCCCGAACACCGTAACTTTCATCACAAAAAATAAATTTGTATTATAATCCTAATTTTTTTAAAGTTGTTCATATGATTTAAATCCATTTTTCTCTACAGTTCTATATTTCAAAGTTGTGAGTCATAACTTTGTAATATTCATTCTTGTAGGACGTCTCTGTGAAGATAATGCAAACTTACTCGAACTCAAGTTATAGTTTTAAGAATGTTTGGAAACTGTCTTCATTTATTGATTACGATAGAGCTATCTGTTATGTACCTCTCGAAGTGTTCTGATTCGTGTTGCACTGTGCGCGCACTGGGCTTTATCGGCGGTCATGAGTAAAAATACTGACCCGTATTTATTTTTTATTTTCTAGCATGGAAGAGAAATTATGCTTATTTTGTGATATTTATTAACGAAAAAATCCTAAGTATATACATTTCAATTCAATCACAAATTATTACAAGAATATGCTTTATTGTATATAATAAGTAAATGCGAATAAATTTACATTAATGTGAAGTGACAAACATAATGCATTGAGGAGGATATACTTTCCACTGAATTTTCACAAAATATGTAATTTTATTTATGCATTAAATTAAAATAGAAAAATAAACTAACTTAAATATATTAACAATCCAATGATTTGCTAACATCTGAATTGAATTGAATTGAATAACAAAGGGAGAGATTTAGCGATTATGATTTCAATTGAGATTTGCAATCAGGAAATTATTAATTAGCATTTCGAGGAATTTAAGGGGCACAATCATCTTAAGGGGACAAACATAAAATCTTCCTTGCACGTTAATTTTAACCAAACCTTAGTTCTACCCTAGATTGAATTTTTTCATTCTCCATGAAAATGGTTGAGTTATGCATTAAAATATTTTAGTGTGCAGCCACAGTTAATATTATTCTGTGCTATTGCAGAATATGTTTTAATAATATGGCAAAAGTGTTAGAAGTGTGGTGGGGCAGAAAAATTAAAGGTGTAATAAGCCTGTTACAAATTAAAAGTAACTGTTCAGTTGTCGGTTCGTTTTTGTTGATTTTGAAAGTGAAAGCACACGATTGTATTTTTTTTTTTTTTTTTAATTTTTCATGATGTATAACCAACATGATCAATATTGAAAGAAAAACTTTTCATGAAATTTTGCATAGACATTTCTTACGTAATTCTACTATCTGAATTTGTCCTTATGTAAAATACAAAAATCGGAAAATATTAAATAAATATTGTTTATAAATTAAAATTTCAGAAAAGAATTTTCACTATAATTACACTGTACCCATTTTAATTATTGAGGTATAATTTGTATAATTAGATGTTACATTTATAACAAAGAGCTATTCTGGAAAGTTCAAAAGCTTGAGAATAATTTTGCGAATCCAACAATGATATAAATATAGCAATAATTTTTGAGAATTACAAAAATGAAAAAATTATATCTAAATGGAAAAATTTTTATATGAAGTTACTAAACCACCAAGGGTGGCCGAGGTCGTTAGGGCAAGGAACGTGAGCGGAAGGTCTCGGGGGTTCGAATCCCGTCAGAACCGTTTTCTCTGACTGTTTTTTTTTTCAGTTATTCCTCAATCGTCATAAACGGCAAATCCCGGGAGGGTACACTAAATCATAGAAGGTTTCCTTCCTAAAAAACGTCTTTCCCAATGTATCATTTCATCTCATGTATCATCAGTGTCCACCACCTGTGGTGTCTCAGTAGTGAAAATGGGCGTTAAACGTCATTCAAACAATATAAGCTACTAGTTTTAAGCATTAGGCACACAACATTTCATTTTATTAGCTCTTATGAGAAAATGTGAAATTCTACACGTTAAAGATATATTTTCTAATGTATTTGTATTGGTCTAATAGACTACGGTAATTTGTTTTATTTCATTCTGGGTATACCTGGATAAAGAACCTTATTTTTATTTGTATATATTTAGACATAACTTAACCATACACACACATACATATATTGCTAAAAACATCATTTATCTTTTTAGGAATAATTATTTACATTAATACCATTTACTAATACTCTAATATCGTCAACAAACAGGGATTGATAATTAAAATGAATTGATAAGAGAAATCATGAAATTAAATTAAAAAATATGGTTATACATATTAATGATCGTTGTGTAAATGCATGTTTAATTATTCCTAATAACAAGTAATTACTTTTACATTTAATCATTTTATATTTTTTTATATTTAATGGAAAACTAATTTAGAATATGCGATTAACGCAGTAAAGCGCTTAGGTGAACCACGAGATATCCCTTCTTTATTTTTTTCCCTTCAACATCGTTAACTTTTCATTTATAGATTTAAATTTTTCATTTTCTGTTATACTAATCTGCCGAATGCAAATAGCTTTTTAACAAGCACATTGGATTTTTATAATTAATTCATCCTATTTAGTGTCTGTAATTAGCAGTATTACCTTTATTCCCTCATTTGAAATAGGATTTAATAATTTAATATCACTGCAAGTTTAATTTGCTTCAGTTCATATTTTCTAAAATATGTGCTTTTTACTTGTATCGTATATAAATTGCAACATTTTTTATGGGAGGAGGAAGAAAGAAAAAACTAAATGGATGGGTTTTAATTGATAGATTCGAAAAGTATTTGTAGAATCAATGAAGTTCTTCTTCTCTCGCACCTCAGTCTCGATGTATCACGATGCCACAGCTAGATTCGGTAGAGTGCTGGAAATTTTGTTATCTTTTCAGGTCAACTGTGGAAATAGTAGGTAACTAGGAAATGTATATGAGTAAAGTTTAAAACTGGTGATGGCGCTATTTATTTACTTTTATCACTTGTTCAATATTAAGAATCGCCTTTCTAAGTTCTGTTAAGTGGTTCTTAATTCTCACTTTCCCTAACCGAACTAATTGTCTATCATAACTCACTCCCCTTTATTGTTCTTCTTTCACTTTCTGTAATTAAAATCACTTTACTCTTGGTAGCTAAAATTTACTCTGTCTGATCACTACCATCCACACTCCACTGATCGCTCGACTCTTCTCCTTGGTCGCTCCACTTTTTCACCTAATTGCCCAATTCTTTCTCCTGTGATTGCTCAATTCTTTCTACCCCAATTGCTCGAAAACCTAATCATTTATCAAAAGTTCCCTCACTTGGTCGTTAGACCTTCTCCTACCATTTCGACAATTGTTCTACTTAAAAATTTCTCTCTATTCGCCGAGGGGCGTGCATATACTTATTCTGAGATTCCTGATTGAACCTTTGATAGGCTTTAACTTTAAGCATTACATTTTTCTCCCCTTTGGTTCCAACAAGTCGGTATATCTGGTTTATTTCACCCCCATGATCTGACTCTAATGGCTATTTTATGAATGCCTTCGGAGTCTAACAAAACGGAGTTTTACCGGAAGCCTATGAGTTATTTTTGAACACAAAGAATATTTTAACAAAACACAAAGGCATGACTGGCCATCTGTTCATTGTCCAGCCTAACACACTTACTCTGTACATATTCTTTACTTCTACAGTGTCTGTCCGCCAGGTTTTCCTTTCTCACTACCCATGAAATACCAAATAACAATTATAAAATACAGAAATAACTTAACTACTAATATGGATACACATAAGTTGTACTCACTAATTGTAATAATAATTATAATATTTGTAATTGATTATGTTAACATTTTATAATATTTTAATTGGGAACGGCATCTCATTATTATTGCTTCAAAACTTCTTACTGTAAGGCTTTCACGAACAACGAAATTACGAGACAGAGTTAAAAAGCGTTGTAATTTTTTATCTAAAAGCTATAAATGGAGCAATATAAAAGTGTTAGGTATATGCGTGAGCAAACATGTTTACAATTATTGAACCATGACATCATAACATCAGATCCAATATGGCTTATTTTTAAAGTATGTCAATTTTGGCTGAAGCACTCCTCCCGCCTGTCACACACTTCGAAAACGCCTGACACTCAATGAACGCATTATATGGGAAAATCGACGGGTAACAGATTTGGAGATCAACCAAGGCTCGGCATATCATGTTACTCACTATGAGCTATATTTCCGACAATTCTCTGCATCCGATTTGAAAGAATGGCAGACGGAAGTTTGTGAAACGCTTTTTTATCATTATGAAGTGGGCTTCAACGCCTAAGTACTATAGACGAACGCGGGGTCTGACTTTTAGTCTGAGAACAAAAATTGATGACATTTCCTATCGCCAAATCAAAGATTCATCGATATCATTACCCAAAACTTCTTTAAACTGCTTGGGACCCACTTGAAATCCTCAAATTAAGTCAAAACGTTGCACTCAACTGAAGGTGTTGTTACTTCACGATAATGAGTAACTACATACATCACTTAAAACAGTGCAAAATTGAGTGTGTCCGACATTCAAAGTACACTCCTAATCTGTCACCATGTAAATGTGATATTTTTGGGCCTCTCAAGGATGAGCTAGGTCTATAGATGCGGAATACGGACAATGATATTAAAACAAGTTCCCCGATGGTTACACAGTTAGTCGGCGGACTAATTTTATAGATAAGCTAGGAATTAGAGACGGGCAGTGGATTTGGCTTGAACGGGGATAGGACTGGCTAAAAACATAGTGTTTTCAATTCTGTTGTAAATACTACGTTTATAAAATAAGATTAATTTACCTCTTGTCTCTGCCTCATGTGTATATGTAATATAACCCTGCATGAAAATATACATTTGCGGGTTAAATCAATCAAACACAAAAGTTGCCACTTTGGTCATAATTTCTTTACTGATCATGGTAGTACATTATCCTTCCAGACTTTTGTGTATTTAACATCAGTTTATATCTTAGGTTTTTGGATATGCGTTCTGAAATTTCTCTTTGTCAATTTTGCCAATATTTCCAAGAACTAACCTTAAGTAGTTTAAAAACATTTTACGACTCATATTTCAGTATCCTTTGTTTCCAATCATGAAATGGCAGAAGGGTGATGCAAGAAATGTAGGCTTTGAAACGAAGATTAACATCCACATTTTGGTTTTAGAAGAACTTATGAACAATTTCGATTCATATAACATATTTTAAATCAAAATAATTCACTACACTAATAATTGATAACAGTAGTTAATGGTGTTAGATTGCAGCAAATTAAAATTGCAGCGATTTAAAATTAGTTCTGGAGACAAAGTTAATCTGCTGCAATTTTAATGATTTGTCAGCTCTAAGGTGCTTTCGTGAATACTTTTATACAGAAGATATATTTATCATTAATGTTGAAATGTTGAATTCTTTGCAAGCTTTTCCCAATATAAATTGTTTTATCACATGCTTAATAATATAATGCTTTTCCAATTGGTCCTTATCGTTTCATTTTTAAATTCCTATTGAAAACTGTATAGTTTCTCGTTAGCATGTTCTTTTACTTAGGCACTTTTTGTTCAAGATATGCCAACTACCGCTTCTAAAGGGAAAGCTCCATACCCACAAACCCTAGTAAATCAATGCAATGAAATCATAACTGGCAGCCGATAGAAAGGTTTGGATTGGAATTGCAAGAAATGTTTATCCTTTTCTTCTCGCAGTTCTTGCTTGGTCGGAGTGACTCACTCTGTATCGGAAACAGAGATAATAGGAATGCAGCAGATGTTTACATTTTTCTCCTCCTGGCGATCTTACTTTGCGCACCATGGCTCACACTCAAAGTAAAATGTCAGGGAATCAGAACATTTCCTAATGCCGCAGTTTAACTGTATTCATAAGTGCTAGTTTCATTTTATTCTAAAATCACTTCTAACAAAGGAAACAATGTGCACTATAAGCTAATATACAGAGGGTACCACAATGTATATACACTTCAAGCAAAGAAAAAACTGTGCTACACAAGAAAATTGCATTAACACAAATATAAAATGATGAGCACTATTCATGTTAGACTTTTACAGTCACAACAGTTGCTCAAAATGCTCACAATCGGCGTCGATACACTTCTAAGTACGTTAAACTACTGATTGAGCAACGTTGGCGAAAGTGTCCTCAGCGACTGCAGCACATGCCGTTTCAATTCCTTCCCGAAGTGCTGCATGTAGCTCATTTTCTACGGTATAAAACATCCTTAAGAGTTCTCCATAGGTAGATGTCCAACGGAGTTAGATCTGGAGAACGCGGTGGATACTCAATTGGACCTCTTCTTCCTGTCCAGTGCCTTGGATAGTGCCCAGGATGCAGTGCGCGGAGCTTGTTGCTCTACGAGGTCTCCCAGATCTGCCCTTGTGAACATCGCATACGGTACTACGAGTCCCAATTTGTTTGGAATGCGTGCAATTGTTACTCGCGTTGGCTGTTCTGTTCTGTAAACACGTCTCCATTGCCTTTGGACAACAACATTCTCGGTTTTCCAATAGCACTTCAAAATTGCTTTCCGCTGTTTAAACGACAATCTTGGCTCCATTTTGTTATAGCAACGCTAGCATAATGTATGTGAGTCACATCTGGTTACAGAATATCATGCGATTATCATTATCATTATCATTATTCATTTATTCATTGTTCATTTACCTGTCACGTAGCAACGCTATCATAATATATGGGAGTCACATCTGCTTACAGTACATCATACTACACATTACTGTTGTTTTTCGGTCCAACTTTGAAATATATTAATTAGATTTCTACTGTGAAAGTATGTTTACATTTTTGGCACCCTCGGTATACACAAAATACAATGCTTTAAATAATTTTAGCAAAATATGCACTTATCTGTACCAAGAAAGTATGCATAATACATAAAAATGCTATGAATGAGAGAAAAAAGATCATCATATGATTTGATCACAACAAAAACAACACGCATTTGCATGAAGACCCTATCCTTATAAGACAAAGTGATAAAATTGCTAATTCGTTAAATTGCTGAATAAAAATGGATACCTCTTTGATGATAAGAGAACACAGTCACAATGTATTCTTCTATTTGTCTATTTGTCATTCACTCTCAAAAGAACCATGAATGCTGTTGCGTTTAAATGCACGGATAGAGCTGTAATATAACAAAGTGATATTGTGCCTGTAAGTGCTGATTAATAGGAACCGTCTTGCTGGAATCATTAATCATTGATATTTTTCTAGTGTCTAATTAAATAAAAGAAGTACTTTTTAGGAAATGCGACCACCAGCTCGAAAGTTTCTTCGTTTTCAAAAAAACTGTAGCACTATAGAAAAGAAAATATATGCAATAGGTCATCCACTGGTACGCTTGCCAAAGCTGTGGCATACATTAAACAGGATAAAAATAATTCTCAATGCAACATTCATTCTTCATACAAATTATATATGGAAACTTAATAAACTAAGCCAGCATAAAAAAAACAAAAGAAAAGAAAACAAACAAACAAACAAATCAAAACAAAACAACAGCAAATACCGAAAAGCGGAATGTATTTGAAGTGCTAATGCTTATTATCTATATATCTTCATTCAAATACGGTGTAAACTTACAATGAAATGAATGAATAAGTTTAACGCCCGTTTTTGCTACAGAGATAAAACTTACACAGATATAATCCCAAGTCATACTAATTTAGGAAATAAGCGATAGGCCTATAAGTCATCAATCACTAATATATAAGTTATTGGAAATATTGTATGATACATTATGGGAAAGTGTGCTGTTTATACATTTTTTATTTCTGCCAACTAATTGAGTTTTGTTTTTACTTTATGTGATCAATCCTTTTCGTATAAGAAGAAACACAAATTTAACAATTATATTTTATATTTTGAAGTAATGCATGGAATATCTCATATGCTATTGCTAATGGATGAAATAGATCGTGTGTATGTTTTCCTTTCTTGTTTGTTTTGCCCTTATCGCTCCATTTATATATGGTATTGGAAAGAGGATAAGCTTGCTTGGTTCACATCTCCAGAGGAAATGCCACGCTCCAGAATACGCTACGGATAAGAGAAGTTCTAACGTCAATATCGACGTATATTGTCAGTCAATCAATATTGTGAATCTATAATATTTTTTCAAAGTAAAAAGTTTCGAGCTATGAACTCATTCTGAAGTACAATAGTCACAATTTTAAAATGCGTACAGAATGAAAAACTTATTATTAAATGTTAGACTTCTGTTTACCCATAGCAATACTATTGTATTTTGAACATTTAGAAGTCATATAAGGAAATTAAAGCAATCCAAATGTCTCAAAGAAAAAGAAAAGTAAAAATGTAATTCAAATATGTGGACCAATTCCAATGAAGAATACATTGATTAACATAAGCAAAAAATATACCGTGTGTTCTTTTCGTTCACGGACCGTGAGTTTTAAGCTATGCTTGAATTTCAGTGGAATTTTACACGATATACCTTGATTTAGACAAAGTACCGTTATGGTAGAATCCGAATACCAGTTCTGCTATTCTAGTCCGTAATGTAGCTCATACACCTGAACGTCTAAGGCAGCAGTGTAACACAATTCTGTAGACATCACGTCATCGTGCTTTTGTAATAACGAGTAATACAATATGTGTAAACCAGTAACATGGAGATGTGTATTCAGGAATACCATGATGCAAATGCAAATGACAACTTACAGCACTTGCTATGAGATTATCATGCTTTTCATGCATCAAGGTATACATCCGTGTCAAATGCCATGAATTATGCCATTTAATTTGCATTTCACAAAGGAAAATCAGAGGCTAATAGCCAGATAAATTCCTGTATATGGTTTTGAAATTACCAATATCTTTCTTAATAACTCTTTGTAGTTATTATATTTTTATCACAAATCTCTTTCCTCTGAGAAAGCTACTGGCAAGAGCCATGAATCTTCAAACGTTCGAAGAGATACAGAGTGAAGAAAAAGTTTCGATTCGCTTTTGTGTAAATAAAGGTTTCTCGTAAATTAACGTTATATTACATTCAAATATGGTATGTGTTAAATTATATATATATATGCACTTTATCTGCAGATTCAATAAGGCAGTCAACCATTTCCAAGTACTGTATGATAGAGTTCTGAAAAAATTATACTTTTCTTTATATATATTTTATTTTAGACAATCACTTTGGATGTTGTTTGTTGAAGAACGAGTGACTATTTTAATTGCTCGAATGCACTGTTTTACATATGGAGAGATGCAATAAGATTTTACTCGGAAACTTTGGATGGTAACGTGGACACCGTTATCTTTCAAAAAAAGGAAAAAATTCATTTTGGTATGGATGTGGCAGTACTTCACGACCAACGTTTTCCCAACAAGTGAGCAGGAGGGATTTACCTTGAATGTGGCCATTACGTTAACTGGATTTGGTTATCAAATCAAAAGTGTACACAACCAAAGTAAGAGATGTTGAAACCTATGAATTATACTGGAGAGGCATGCGCAGCCATTTCAGAGGACATGCTTACAATCATGTTGTTGACTGCATTCGAACGTTGCGCGCTATGCTTTGAAATTAATGGCGGCCATGTTGAATTAGACAAACATTTCGCATATACATATGTATATACATCCACATGTAAATGAAACCTAAGATCGCGGGTTCAAACCCGGCCAGGACCGAAGGATTTTTTCGGGGCGTAAAAATCCTAAGTATGGCTTCCTTCGGTAGGGGAGTAAAGCCGTGGGTACATTTACGGCACGAAAAAGAACCTCAAGACTGAAAGAGAGGCTTCTGAGCAAAATTTGTGGGCCGTTTTATGCCCTGAGTTGAATGAGACGCTGATGACCTGAGCTGTTAAAGAGCGTCCATAAATAAATCAATAAAAAAAAAAAACATGTAATTGCCATATAAATTTCTGGCATATCAAACCGTAATTTTCTGAAAGTGAATCTTCATCTCCTTTATGATCGCTATAATACAGAGTTTTCCCTAATTGGTTTCATACAATTTGTTTTATTTCATACAATTGTTTCATACAATTTGTATATGTCCGGAATACATCGACGACACAAAACTGGTACGCTTGGTTTGATTTCTGCACATCAAAGGTGTTGAACCCTGCTTATATCAAACTGTAACCAAGATGAATATCTTTTATATTTGTCTTAACTCTAAGGCATTGTACTCTCCTTCAATGGCCGCCAAGTTTTTTATATATTAAGTCCATGGTAATGCAGCCCTACGAAGGGGATTCGATAAGTAACTTGATTTGCACACTAATAGAGGGAAACAGCAACATTTGTACATAATAATTGCTTTCCATGCATCAATATTCCATGACCAAAAAGCATTGTGATGTTAATTCATTGTTTGGCAGGTTTTTAAAGCAAAAGCGTTTAGTCGGTCCTGGTGGTTCTAGTGGTAACTATACTTGAATCCTAATTCCAAGGTCGCGAGGTCGGCCAGGACCGATGGATTTTTTTCGGGCGTAAAAATCCTAAGTATGGCTTCCTTTGGAAGGAAAGTAAAGCTCTGGGTCCCATGTCGTAGATTTATGGCATGTAAAATAACCTTATTCCTGAAAGAAGAGACTTATGGGCAAAATTGATTGGCCATTTCACGCCCTGAATTTAGTGGGACGTTGATGAACTAACATGTTAAGGAGCGTCCGTAAATAAACCAAATCAGCAAATCAACATAAGCGTTTAAAGAGAAACAGTGAAAAATGGATCAGATTATAGATTCTTGGCGGGATTCAGTATTCCTTCTGGAAAGGAAAACAACTAATAAAGTTCATGAGAAAAATTTTCCTACATTGAGTGAAACAGGTCCATGCTACGAAACCGTTCCATGAGTTCATGCTTGACATAACAAGGATCGAAGATGCACTACATTCTGGAGCTTCAAAATCAGTTGTGAGTCCAGAAATCATCGGTAAAGTCTCTGATATTGTTTTCGTTAAGAGATGAGTGAAAGTGTGCGAGTTAGCAGAGGTCATGAGCATCCAAATTGTGCGGGTTCAAGTTATTTTGCACAATGAATTACAATGATAAAACTTTGCGCATAATGGTGCCTAGTCTGCTCACTCTGAAGCAACAGCGAAATGACATGCGAATATCGGCCAACTGTTTGAAAATGTTAAAGATGAATCCAGTCAATTTTATAAATACGTTTTATGATTATGGACGAAACGTGGATTCATTAGTTATTTACGGGAAAACGAAACATCCGTCTAAACAGTGGAGCCCACAAGGCAAACTGGCTGCAAAAAAGACGAATGCTCTCCATCGCTAGAAAGGCGATGGCTTCGGTTTTAACAAAATTCCTTCTTAACTCAATATATTTTTCCAGCGATTCTCCAATATCATTATCATGTCCCTGACTTAGTTCTCCGAAGAACTGCGAAACATATTCATGATTTAATAAAAAACGTGTATCAGTGTGGAAGAGTTTGAGTTTTAGAAAACAATCAAATTCAGAGACCATCAAATATGGAGAGTATTCCAGATGATCCAAAGTTAAAAAAACTATTTTGTTAATTGCATGGCAACTTATGAACGAGCTCAAAAATATTTAGACAAGTCTTGTATTTTAGCAAATTGCTTTCTCTTTGTTGTGTAGGAATAATTCAAAAATAATACATTTTAAATTATGTGCTTCTTTACTGGATACAATAATGTTCCATGCTGCCTCGTGAATACCATTAATAATCATTGGGATACTTTGTTTTTATACCAATAATGACTGCTGTGGTGATAGTCCCCATATCCTCTTAGATGTTTTTAGAGGAGTAACTCTATATAAGAAAACTCAGTTCTTAGTTTACTTAATTATGCCTAAAAGCATGAGTTAATATGAAACTTGGCTTACGAAGGTTTATAATATATTGTCTTAACCGCTTATCCCTTGCGACAAATTTGCCCAGGAAGCTCAGTTCAGGAACGTTACCCTCACCACTTCGATAAAACTTTGTTAACAAGCATGAGACTCCCCCTCTGGCAGCAGAGGATGCACAACTCCAACTAACCTCTCTCCAGCGCTAATGCAATTCCCTTCGAGTTGTCAATTAGATATTAAAGGGAAAATATGTTTTGCGGCAAAAATAAAAATTGAAAGTTGTTCAGCTTTTAAGCGTATGTTTTAGGTGAATGATCGTACTCCCCAAAACATTAAATTCATAAATATGTGTTTGTTTATATTAAAACTATGTACTTATATATATGGAATAAACAGAAATGCAAGAAACTTGTTTTCAATGCAGTGGAACGATGAATTTCAAATTAGAAGTGTTAATTCTTGTGGTTATTTCCTATATATAATCGAAACTTAGGGACTCGCATTCGGTAATCCCAGGTTCAAATTTCATGGGCAGACCAACCAGACCTTTGGTTTTCGTGGTTCCCCATGTCGTTTAGGTGACTCTGAGATGGAAATTTCCTTTCCAGGAATTTTCCGTTCTCCCATTTCATACCATTTCATTCTACAGTTCAATTTGCAGGGTTTAAAATAGAAGGCGAGATTGTAGCGTGGTGGTGAATTCACGTTTTGAAGCATTCCTGTTCTGGCCTCTGTGAATTCTGCTTGGGGGGCCTCTTCGAGCAGCCTTCGGGCGATACCTTTGTGGTCTGCCGGCGTCTGGAACCTGCCAACCAGAAAAGACCGTCGCCGGTGTGCAAGGTCGTTAAGGTGCGGACTCGTGAACGGGAGGTCCGAGTTCCAAATCCCGCCAGGACCGTCCTCCCTGAATTATGCTTTTTCCAGGTTTTCCTCAGTCCTCATAATTGGCAAATGCCGGCAGGTACCCTAAACATAGGCCTGGAACGTTTCCTTCCTTAAAACAACCATCACTTCATCTCACGCCTACGTCTGTAAATCCCCACTCCCGGAACTGGTCTCCTGGTGTATCCGTCATCTTATTTCTTTCTCTCGGAGATGCACAGTAACAAGTATAGATATTTAATAAACAATAACAAATCAATGTTGATCTGTTTTTTATTTCTTAGAAGTATTTATATGAATCTTTAATTGTCATGATAATATCGAATCTAAATTTGCCAGTTTTTTCAGACCCTTGGTTTTTGAAAATATGCAATTATATAATCTTGATCATAAGTTTGGGATGCTTTTTGGAACTTCTAAAAAATGATTTTAAATGTTTAGCTTGTAAATAATTGATAATTAAGTGGGAAGAGACAGAATTTCAAATAATTTTCAAGGAAATTTTAAATGGTTTTAGTAGTATGTCTATGGTTTTCATAGTAGCGTTAGAGCTTGACTTCTGTCAATATATGTAGTTGTTAATTTGAAGAAATGGAAAAAAAGAGGGTTAAAAATGTAATATCGGAAGAAATTAAAGATATCAGAATTATTTATTAAATGGTTTTAATATATTTGAACATTTTATCATATATCGTTTTTGTAATGATATTTTAATGTAATAAAATGTTCAGCGTTTAAGTACTGTTACTCCCTTTATATGTCATTTTTATTTAAGCTTACTTTATAACGTGCTATATTTACAGCGTTAATTTTTGGGAAGAAAGAAACAATTACTTAACTAAAGAAAAACTTCCCAACACCAAATTCTGTTTTCATTTTTTCTGTTAAAAGTGCTATTACTATTAATTAATGGTGTATACATAAATTTGTACTTGTAATTTTCAAACTGCTTATAGTGGTGACAATAAACTTTTCACTATAACTTAAGTGATTTTTCACACCCTAATATCATCTAATTTTTATATTAAAGTTCTTTGTCAATTTCTCTAAGACTTAACAGCAAACTTGATTTAAACATGCGCCTTTGACTTCTGCAACCGGTTTCAAGCCGATGCCTTAACCAAGTGATTGACGGAAGCGCGTAAAGCCCGATGAAGATACAGCCCATTAGGAAATTCGAAGTTCTTGCACTTCGATGGGAAACGAAAAGTTTCACTTGTGAATTATAAAACATTTCTGTGTATATTGATTTTGTATGTGTGGCTCAAGATAAAATGAATATAATAGGCGTTGTTACACACTTTAGCGGTCATTTGTATAACAATGAGTATAGATGTATTTTGTGTATTTTCTTACAAATTGAGAAATGCAATAGCGAAATTGGCTATATCAATGTAAGTGTTAGCCTATTTCAACAAACTCTAAAAGCATAATATGTAAACCAACAGAATAATAGAGTTGAAAAAAATTGTATAACTCGTAAATAGTAAAAGATCGAATGCATTAATCTTACACAGTTTAAAAATAAGGCTAGTATACCCAAAAATGTTACATATACACAATTTGTACGCATGTTGCAGTATACGTTTGGGCAAGATGAGTTTTAGTGCAAGAAAATGTAGCGTTGGTGCAAACTGTAAATTTACAGAAATAATCATTTCTAGTTTTAGGACGAAGAATAACATTAGTTGTAGTAGTGTTTATTTTACATGCATCAACATACAGATTATTTTTACAAAATAAACACAAATAAAAACAATACTTTTAAATATAACAATTAGGAACAGTGCCTTCGGCAATTACATAAGGCACTAACTTCAACAAAATTTTATTCCAATTTGATTGGCTCAAACCCCTCCCCCACTCCCCCATTTATCAGCAGCCACCTACTGGAATATCCAGGAAATCGGGCTCCGATCCAACCAAAAACAAAACACAACATTAAAAGTAATTTATACATTCAACACAACATTAAGTTATATTTCCTACATTACTAAAACTTCCTTCTTTTTTAATTAAACCCATTCATCTGGCTAGTTTTTCCACTTTCGTAATAGGAACTGTTCCCTCAAAAACTTGTTTTGCTTACATTCTAGTATGCAATGCCAAGTATTATCTGGTATTTCACACATGGGACATTTCCCCTTATTGTATCCATTTTTAATCTACTTAAATATATTACTCCTGTTCTAAACCATGCCAACTGTTTTATTCCTACCTTATCACAAATGTGAATATATTTTTCTCTTTCCCACACATTTTTAGTGTACTATATAATTTCAGAGATTTTTGGCTGTTAAGATTTGCACGTATTTCCTGTTTTTCAATGTTCTAAATTCTTATTGCTATCTCTTTCCAAAATCGTTTACCCAATCTTTCTCCCTCGTACCATATTAGTCCCATTCCCGCTTCTTGCAGGATATTTTAGATTTTAGATAGCTAAGTTTCTCTACCCTTAATTTTTCCTTGTGCTACCGAACACGGATTAATGATATTCTCCTCCTCTAGTCTCCCTATTCTATACCAATATTTCAATACTCTTTCTATGACCTTGCTTTTATAGCCAGATCTTCCTAGTACCATTAGGGCAAACTCGTTTGGTGTACATCTAGTTAAGCGTAGAACAATTCTACAAAATAATCCATTTACCATATTTATCCTTTTCCAATCTTCACCTGCCTCCCAAATTTCTATTCCATACACCATTCTGCTCTCCACTAAGGAACCATATATTCTCTGTAACAATTTTACTTGCATATTTGATATTTTGTTTACACAAGATCTGATTACACTAATGGCTGCTTTTCCTTCTGCTACTGCTTTTCTTTTTGATCGCTTCATTTCCCATTACTAGATAATCTACATCCTAAATAATCACTTTTTTGACAACTTCAATTTTTGTGCCCTCCCACCACCATTTTTTCTGTTTTTTTATTTTGAAACCGTTTTTCATGACCATAATTTTAGGTTTATTTTTATTGATCTTAAGCCTCCATTCTCTACAAAATGTGCCTATAGCTTCTAATGGTCGTTTTAATCCTACACTTGTTAAAGCACCTTTTTTTTTTTTTAGTAGTGTTTAACGCCCGTTTTTACTACTGAGGCACCACAGGCGGTGGACACTGATGATACATGAAATGAAATGATATATTGGGAAAGGATTTTTTTTTAAGGAAGGAAGCGTTCCAGGCCTAAGTTTAGGTACCTCCCCGGCATTTGCCAGTTATGAAGACTGAGGAAAACCTGGAAAAAACCCCAGTCAGGGAGGACGGTCCTGGCGGGATTCGAACCGCAGACCTCCCGCTCACGAGTCCATGCCTTAACGACCTCGGCCACCCGTGGCGGTGTTAAAGCGCCTGTTACCAAATCATCTGCAAAGAGCATACTTGGTATTTCTATATTATTTATAGTTGGCAAAGATACATTACTTTCGCTGATTTCTTCTAGAATATCACTAATAAATAGATTGAAGAGAACTGAGCTTAATTGATATCCTTGTCTAGGACCTACATTGTTTGATATTTTTTCTGTATCCCTCCCTCTTTCATATTTTACACACAATTCGTTTTCCTTATAGATATTCTGAATTACCTTTATAAAATTCTGGCTTACTTCTTTCTTTCTCAGTTTAACCCAAATGCTTCTCTAGAAATTGTATCAAAAGCTTTTTCCAAGTCCAGAAACAACAAATGGATTGTATTTCTTTTGTTACTAAGATATCTACTAATGTTCTGATTATAAAAATATTCTCAACCTTTCCTGAAGCCCAATTGATTACGGAAGTTTTCTTTTTTTTTTCTCTCTGTCCATTTTTGGAATTTTTTGCTAACACTCCAGTGAAAACCTTTCCAATTATTGAAAGTGAACTAGTTCCTCTATAATTTGCTAGGTTCCTAATATCATCTTTACCTTTATAAATTGTTGTTACAATTCTCACTCCTCAATATAAGAATCACATTATGTTAAATGATAATACAGAATTGGCACAAAGGCTAGCTCGTAGTGAGGCGAACTGATCTAAAGTTTGCACTGATATTAACTGCAACACTGAACTGACCGACATAGGTGGCAGAAGACGCTATGCTACAGACAGACAAAGAGAGGTCTGCAATTAGAAACCCGCCAGAACCTTCTTTCCCGATTGCGATATTTTCCATGTATTTTCTCATTCTTTATTAATGGTAAATGCCAGAGACAGCCTAAAATTACACAGGAACCGTTCTTTTTCCAATTATTAATTTTTATCTTTTGTGTTCACTGCCTGTTAAATATTATTCAGTGCAGATCACAACTGAAATAGGGCGATGCTGAATACCAGAAACTTAAAAGAATTGTTATTTTTATAAAAGAAACCTGAGTTTCCAAACGCAATACAGGGTCCAGGATATCCCAAATTTCATTGCTGGTGCTCTTCAACCTGACTAGGAGGATTTTCATAGATTTAATTAATTTTGCAGATAAATGGCGTTTGCATATTGCATTATTGCCAGCTCCCCAGAACATTTACCACTACAAAGGCGTTACAAATAGCGAGCGCTGTAAAGTAATGTTAACATAAGCATGTAATCCTGTAGGACGCTACACACCCTTAACTAAGTCATTTTAGTTCGTGTCTGAAAAGGAGAATCCTGCTGTAGTGGCTTGTTCTGTCTTATAAAACTAGCTGTCTCATTGTGCTTCGCCGAATCACCTCCACCTCTGATGGAACTAAATCGATGTAACGCTCTTTGAAGACAGCACGACCTGCACGTGGTCCATCTTCCACAGAATCTTACTATTGTCGAAAAACTAACTCTCAGCAGGCTGCCATCCATTAACGCAAGATTTTATTGTCACATACACCTCGGAGACTCACTTGATAATTATTCGTGTTCCTGCTACATGACTTCTCAATTTTAATTCGCGTGCGTTGCTCTCTTTTAGAAAACATCGCTTTAGGGCGGTTCAGATTGTATCGCTACTAGACAACTTCCTATTCATCAGCAGTGCAGCACGTAGTGATGCTGAGTGTGTTGAAAGGGTGTTCTTCCTTAACTTCTGCTTGGGACTAATCAGCATTGGTTGGCCAATTCATCTTCTCAGGACCTACCTAACGTTTCATCAATTGTTATTCCACCTGCCGACCATCATATAGTAACAGAGGGCAATTTATTCTTCGGTACTCGGCAGCGTGCTGCCTGATCCTAGCCCTTCACCCACCAAAGAACTGCTGACGCTATCAAAGCCAGCAACACGGTTTTCCGAGAGGGCACAAAGGGTGGATCATCACAGCACCTGGTACAGCTGGTAAGTTACCCGACGTACTACTTTCCGACAGACTCACATTACTGGCAAGACCGAGCAGGTTAAGGGAGCGAAGTAAGAGCTAAAGGCTTTCCCCAAGCCCGTGGGTGCCCTCGTCCTCAATCGGCCAGCTGTAGTGACAGCTCCTCAATGCGAGACAGCGTGCCACTGCTCGTGACCTATTCTGCTTCTTTGACCGTTTTGACTACACCCTTACCCCTTCCTAGCCCCTTTCCCCCTCATAATCAATTGCAACAATTACCGCGAAAAATTCCGGCCGCTCAATGGATCCAGCTCCCCCTCGGGACCTTCTAATGCTGATATTTATCTGATGGCAACTGCTAACCAACAGCAGACCGGCAGCTCTGAGAACTGCCCTTCAGCTGAGGATAACTTTTGCAGCTTGGGTCGTGAACTCCCAAACCGAGAAGTGACACTGAGGGCTTCACTATGATTTCGCACCAAATACGTAGGAAAATATCAGACTCCCCTCCCCTCCCTATCCTTCCTTTGGAAACACGTGACCCATGCAACACATCTTTGAAACTCCCTCCCATCTTCGTAGACTCCTTTTCAGCATAGCTAACTATGATGAAGGAGATACCTGCCATCACGGATAACAGTGTTGAGACTATAAGAGGCAGGGGGAAGACCAGGCTCCAAACATACAGCCAAGAGCATCTCCAAGCTGTGGTGGCTTGTTCGAAGCGTAAGGAAATTGAGCACCATACCTTCAATTTGAGGAAATCAAAGCAACACCGTAGCATTTTGCGTTAGTTGGACCCAGAAACAACGCCGGAAGAGGTGGCTATTGCACTGAAGTCTTTGGATATCAGGGTGAAACAAGTTCACCAGACGATCAAGACCATGCCTAGTGAACATACAAATCTGTGACGAAAGTGCCCATGCCTCTATGTTTGGTTGTTGAAGGAGCAACACCGGGCCAGAGTTACCAGAGTTACCATAAAGTACTCTTTTATGGACGTATGTGCGATTGGAACAAGTACACGCATGAACTGGCCATATGCAATGTTTTCGTTGCCTGAGGCTCTAGCACCAACATGACTGTACTAGAGCTATGAGGTGACTCTGATGTGAAGATAATCACCTCGCCATCAATTGCGAACAGTTAAGCAAGCCACCTACTGCTTACATTATAAAGACGAACTTGTGGCATTGTGTAAAAAAGTGCCCAGAGAGATTGCGCATCATTGCTGCACAGAAGAAACGAGTCAGAGAAGCTTCTTTATTAAGGAGTAACTCGGTGGTAGAAACTGAAGTGGAAGCTGCCATGAACTGATTAGAACAGCAAACAACTGGTGCAATAGGCTCCAACAGGCTGCAAGAAAGAATTTGTAGGTCAGTCAGTTTCCAACACCATTCAAGGCAAAATCCAAATAATCTTCACAACAGACCAGTAAGACAGGTGCAACAAAAAGAATTACCTCGGTAAAGGCACATCCGGTGAACCCTAGATTGAAACCCGCAAAGGCCAGCCAACAAAAAATGCAGCGGCGTGACTCATCATCTGTCCTCTCCCCTCCCTCTTCCCCAGAGGAGAGCATATCACTAATCAAAGAGAAATTCAGTAGCCCGAGGTTCGCGCCTTACATGTAGAAGCTACTAAGGTCGCTAAGATGTCAGCATAATTTCGGAGGGCTCTTAATGAGCCCCGAACTCACTAACTTTGTGTCTGTGGATGCACTGTGAATGCCAACTTGATGGAGTTGCTTTCTAAAATTGATGATCAATCGCCTCCAATCCTGCAGGAATTAAGGGAAACAGTTCATAGTAACTGTGATACTACACATTAATTTGTGATGCTCTTCGGAGGAATTTCGATTCTTCGGTTGCCCATAAAGGCATTAACATACCCCATATCTTTTTGTTTTGCATACTACAATGAGAACGGAGTTAAAATGCAAAAAGAAGACTTGCTCGGGTTTGCGACGCAGCACGAATTCGATTTGATGCCAGTATGTGAGATTCACCTAAACCAGTACGCACATTTAGGTTCCAAGGTTTTTAGCATACATAGAAAAGATAGAAATCGAAGACCTAAGAAAGGGTTGCGATTCTTATTTGATCACATCTGACCCACAAACCTGATCCATTGCCTCCTACTGTGCGCTTAGAGGCAGTTGCATTATTTATGAGCATTGGAGCAGGGAGACCGCTCTAATAGCTGGCTATTACCTACCTGGGACTCCGCTTTTAGAAGAGGAATTTCGAAACGTGCTGCATGCTTATCTCAAGGCATTATTACCTGGGAACTTTAAAGCCAATCTCAATCACTGGGATTGCATTACAGCAAACCCTCGTGGTCAGCTTATTAGTAGATTTCAATAATGTGGACGCCTCCCTTGAAATACAGGGACCACATGTTCCCGCATTAAGACTCAGAGTTGGCAGGCCACAAGTCATTGATTTAGTAATCATTATACACTTTCCATGTTCCATAGCTCTACAGACTTCTCATCCAGTATTAGGTCAACTTCTAACCTGCAACTCAGTAATACCCAGAGGTAATTTTATATATGAGACGGATTGGGATGCCGCAATTGAGGCTCTGTATGCTGCACTTCAACCCAATTCAATTATTCAAACTATGGCAAAATTAAATGCAAGTGTAGAAATAATTTCTGATATGTATTAATTACTCTCAAGCAGCACATTTACAGATTTCTGGCGGACAACGATGGTCCAAATACTCGGTCGCAACACATTGATGACATGCGTAAGCGTCTTTGCTCCATGCACAAAGTGATCCAGCGTCATCAATATCACCCAACTCTGCGTGGAGTAAATAGATCTCTTTAGTAAAGGGTCCGTTTCCTAATTAGGTAACACCGCTACCTAACATGAGAGAACAAATTAAATGGCCTCGATTTGAATGACAATAACCCTTGAAACCATATTTGTAAGCTTAGAGGTGACCATGCCACACATTTACATCCAATTCACGACATTCGGGGTCGGCTGGTTTATGAAACATAGCAGAAAGCCTCTGACTGGCTGATGAATTAAAAAACACTATACCCGACCGACGACACTAGGGACGAGCCCCAGACCCGTTGACCCATGGAACGACCGCCATGCCCGCCCAATAGTTGGACGAATTTGCACTTATCTAAACGAGGACCAAGAGGATAATAAGGAGAAAAATAATTTCCCGTTTATAACTCCCAAGTAAGTGGAGAAACAGCTACGTCTTTTAAATGCCAGTAAGGGCCATTAGTGTTAAAATGACTGTCAAGGCGGCCCATTTTCCACTTGACCAAAAATATCAAAACTTGCGTTAATCTTCAGGCCAATGTAATGAAGTGTAATGAAGGAAATATTATTTACATTTTAGATGAATGACCCTGTCCATTTCTCCAGCTACCGGCTTAACAGTTTGCTCCTGACGATGTCAATGGTTTTCGAAAGAATAATTTGGCCGGTTTTGAGTCATTATTTGAATGACTGATTTCGGAGGACCAGTTTGGTTTTAAAGGGAAACATTCACCCCCACAACAACTTTTAAGGAAGGTTGAAAAGGCAGCAATTGGTTTTTGGAGAAAAAAAATATGTCGCACTTGACATAAGAAATGCCTTTCTCAACACATGGCACTCGGGGCCGTTACATAAACTCATTACCACTAACATCCTCCGTCCTGAAATTAAAATCATACACAGCTCTCTATCGCCCTGAAAATTTAAGGTTAAATTGGAAGGTCAGGCAGGCATCAGACCAAAGACCAACAACGAGTTGGCTGCCGAAGAGCAGTGTATTATCGCCCGCATTATTTTCTATTTACCTATTGGACTTCTCCTCTGGGGAGGTAACCATGATCTTTCAATATGCCGACGATGTATTGGTACTTGGGCAGCACAAAATACTTTATTACGCACTTGACCAGCGCCGTGTTCACTTAACTTAGGTGAAGAAATGGTGTGAGAGCTGGCGCTTAGACATAAGCGGAGAGAAAAGTGAAGCGAGCTATTCTTCTCATTAAATGTGGAAGACCAGCATACTGAGGACTGCTACACATACATAATCAAGCTATTGCTTAGAAGAGGCAGGTCAAGTATTTAGGGGTAGCCTTGGATCAAGGTCTCCCTTTCAACAACATGTGCATAACAAGGGTACGAAATATAGAGTGCCCATATTACAATTGTTCCCAATTTTCAAGATTAGCTCCATTCCAATGCCTATAAATTTGAGGATATATAATGTCATTGTCCCGACATTAGTTTTTATGCATGTGAGGTTTGGGGACATATTGCTCCGACACATATTAAGTTTTTACAGAGGACACAAAATATTGCCCTAAGGAGAATTTTTTGCAAGCACAATAGATATGCCTCCGAAATGTTGCACCAGCTTTCCGGCCTTAAGCGTAGAACGTGCACACAAGGCATATGAAGCACTAGAACATCATCCTTGATTAGCGCGCCCGGTAATTATAATGCTGAGCGTGGTACTGGTCGTATGGCCCACCCCCTCCCTCGGGAGGTGTTGGGTCCAGACTGACAATAAAGGGCCTAATAAAACCCCCACACAAGCGGGCTTGGTAACCAAATTTCCGTTTATACACTGTAAGAGGAGCCTGTGTCACCCCAGCTGACGCTTCGTCAAACGGTTGACATAGTCATGTGGTCTATATATTAAGTTAAGCCGATATTGGTGTGGTCGACACTTGGATAGGAGGCCAGATGCCCGTCCATCACGCATAAGGAAACGAGCCGAACTGTGTGTGTCAGCAAAAGTATGTAAGTGTTAGTGGAAAAACTTACATCCCCTCCTTAGCTATTACGACCTTTCAACTTCAAAAATTTGGCAAACTTTGGGTAACAGGAGAGTCAGCTGATATAGTCATGAAGTGGCCAGGTGCTGCCAAAATCCGACTAGGCTCGCCGAGTCGGCCCAAAAGGAGTGAATCATGAAAAGACGTGATGAGAATAACAATGGTTTCACATTTCATTGGTAGTGTGTGTGTGTGTTATTTAGTGTTGCCACTACTTACTTTCCAGTCTCGTAGAGAGCTAGTACAGAAAGGCAAATATGTTAAGATCAATTGTTTGACACTAAACTAACTGAATATGATTTCAAGCTTCAGCGACCCGTTTTCAGCACATATATCCTTAAGACAAAGACATATTTTCAGTTAAATTAAACCAAATAATAACTTTTTCAAGCTGATATGTATTAGGCATATATGAAATATTTTACTAAAATATGTAAATAAAGCAAGTAGAGCGTAATGATATTTCAGGCCAAATTTTGTCAGAAAAATAAATATAGCTATAAGAAATCTAAAGAGCTAAACGCGGTAAAAAGTGTTTACGCTTAAGCCGTACTTTATGTAATAAGGAAAGATGTCTGTGTATTTATGTCTGTATACCGTCTCGTGCAAATTAAGTGCAACTGTTTTCCCCTTTATTAAACTGACATTATAACTTCTAGAAATAGAAAGATAGGCAGAAAACTACTTTCTGTCAAATAATAAGGAAAGTGTGGACCAGTTTAAGTGGAAAAGCTCCATAAAAGTTCACATAAATGTGAGGATATACACCGCAAAGCAACGTTTAAACAATTACCTATGATATTGAGCTATAAGGACTCAAAAATAAAGCTTGAATTAACGAGTCTTGCAAATAAAATCGCCCACTTATGGCTTCATCTTAAGCAGTTGTATAATCCGTGTTTTCGTATCTGGCTTTGCAACGCCCTTTGGTGCAGGGCCCACGTTATAAATACCAATGGTGAAAGTTTAAATATTAAATTTACAAGATATTCTAATTCATTCAGTTATTTTCAACCAACCAGTTTGTAAAAAGAAACCTTTCTGCATTAAGGAAATTAGAAAGAAAGAAATTAAAAAGCCAAAGTGATTAGTTAAACTTGCACAGGATAAACCTTAAGGAGCGAAATGAATGAATGGTATTTAACGGCCATTTTTTGCTACAGAGGCACTACAGGCGATCGATACTGAGTACTGATTATACATGAGATTTTGATTGATTTGTTTTATTTAAGGACACTATTTAACATCTCAGGTCATCAGCGTACCATTCTATTCGGGGCGTGAAACAGCCAACAAATTTTGCTCAGAGGCCTCTTCTTTCAGGCTTGAGGTTTTTTATAGTGCCGTAAATGTACGACACGGGACCTGCGGCTATACTTCCCTTCCGAAGGAAGCCATACCTACGATTTTTACGCCCCAAAAAATCCATCGATCCTGGACGGGCTCGAACCCGCGACCTTGGGTTTAGAAGGCAAGTATGGTTATATATGGTTATGGCATTTCATCTCATACGATATATGAGATGAAATTATATATTGTGAAAGAATTTATATTTAAGGAAGGAACCGTTACAGGCCTAAGTTTTGGGTACCTCCTCGGCATTTGCCATTTATGACAACTGAGGAAAACCTGGAAAAACCCTCAGTGAGGGAGGACGGTCCTGACGGGATTTGAACCCCTGACCTCCCGCTCACAAGTCTGCGCCCTAACGACCTCGGCCACCCGCGGTTGTTTTAAGGCGCGAAATTAACTATCGAAACATTTTTGACTTTTTTTTTGATTAATTTATTTATGGACGCTCTTTAACATCTCAGGTCATCAGCGTCCCATTCAACTCAGGGCGTGAAACGGCCGACAAATTTTGTTCAGAGGCCTCTCTTTCAGGCTTGAGGTTCTTTTTCGTGCCGTAAATGTACGACACGGGACCCAAGGCTTTACTTCCCTACCGAAGGAAGCCATACTTAGGATTTTTACGCCCCGAAAAAATCCATCGGTCCTGGCCGGGTTCGAAACCGCGATCTTGGGTGTAGAAGGCAAGTATGGTAACCACTACACCACCAGGACCGACACATTATTGGCTGTTCATCACGATGATAATGATAATGTTTTGTTAAATGCTGAGGGATATATACACATGTCTTTAGATGTTATCTCATCGAAGGAATCAACGTCTACATTTTCAACTAATAATGTAGAGCACTCATCCTATAAGTTGAAATTGGTCGTCACATGTGGTAAATCACCTGACATGTATACATGTAGTATATAATTGATGTAATAATGATAGCTAATAATTTGATAATGCTATATATTATTTTATACACTTACATTTGAGCTGTTAACTAAAAGGAAACAGGCAACAATATTATAAATGGCAAAGAGCAACGGGCATTGGGAAAAGAAAAATGCATGCTTAGCTTGCCCAAAACTGTCCGTATACGTACATTTATTCTGTTTAGGAAACCTTTGTAAAAATAAACAAGGAGAATGCAAGGGCTTGGTGAAAGATAACTCTTTCAAAATAAAATCATTTGCAGAAAGAATGCATAGAAGAATAGGATAATTAAATGATCAAACATGATAATTTCTGTGTAAAATATTGTATCTTTGCAAGGCAACATAAAAGCAACGCTTCATGAAGTTTTCCGAGTGTCAGGAAAGTTTTCATTACACAAACTACTATTTTTCCCTTACCGCAATAAACAGAGTCATCGAAAACATTAAAATAGAGTGTCAATTTTTGGAAGCTGTGCAAGAGCATAGCAATTTCCAATATGGTAGGCAATGAAATCATAGCATCATGACGCTACAACATTATGAAATCCTCACATGTGAATCCCGTAAATGTGCGCTTGAGTTAAAAACTCTAATGAATTTATAAACTGTTGATAGGATGAGAGCCAGAATTACGTGAAAAGAGAGAGGTTTTCGAAACCTTCTTCTATATTCCATTTGCTTCGGACTTGCCCCTAAACGAATGATTATAAAGTAATTCAAACTTGGTCAGTTACGAATAACAAATAGGTGACTTTAACTTCTACCTGGAGTAACAAACCAAGACCACACAAAAATTAAGAAAATCTGAGCAATGTAGTAATAAAAAGGAGCAGTAGAAATAAGATGGGGCAAAAGCGCTAACAAAAAGGTACATTAGCCAAAGTTAGAAAACATTTTGATTGAATAACCCCAAAATGTAATTCTACCTTTGGAAATAACAACTAGAATACTTGAAAATAAGTTTAGGGAATTTATGGAAATTAGTGCCTGAAAAACTAATTTGATGTTATCAGAATACCAGAAAATTTAAACAAAGCCTTAGTGATGAAGAATAATACTGTGGCTCTGGATTTCTAAAAATTTGTGAATAACAAAAAGCAAATGTAGAGCTTAAAAAACCATGATTTACAATTTAAATCAAATTCAAACTGTAAGCAAAATGAATACAAAATTTATGTCACTGTATAATTTATGGGAGTAATCTGACCTTGAGAAAACAGCAGAAAACATTTTAATTAAAAAATAGGCTTGTATATTAATACCTTCCAAATATTTGTAACACCAATAAAATCAGGGTTGAAAAAGAAATGACAGCGGAACACACATTACCACGACGATGATATTAGAAATACTATTCTGAAATTTTGCTAGCATTTCTTATAAACTCCTTAGTGAGAAATACGGGAACTATTTCTTTAAAGCAAGCACCTTCTCGAAATGACAGCAATAAATTTAAATATTAGTAACCAATTTATTTATGAATATTAAGAGAGGCTTAAAAACAGAGCATGATACATGCGTTAAACGTCATTGTATTCTGTTCTCCTAAACCCAAGATCGCGGGTTCGATCCCAGTCAGGACCGGTGGATCTTTTCGGGAGTAAAATCCTAAGTATGGCTACCTTCGGAAGGTAAGTAAAGCCGTAGGTCCCGTGTCGTACATTTACGGCACGATAAAGAAGCTCAAGCCTGAAAGAAGAGGCCTCTGAGCAAAATTTGTCGGCCGTGTCACGCCCTGAATTGAATGGGACGCTGTTGACCTGAGATGTTAAAGAGCGTCCGTAAATAAACGCAATAAAAATGTATTCTGTTAGTGCTATGACCTTGTTTTGCACACATTCTATTAGCCAGATAAAATACCACATTTTTAAAATAACGATTTTTAGTGGCACGTGTCAATTTCCTTTAAATGGAGTGACAGTAATTTTTTACTGAAAGAAAACTAAGTACGTTTTTTTTTCGTGACACAATGCGCTTGTTACTATGAGTTGCAGAGTTTATACCCTATTTTCTAGGGTTATTTTTGGCTAATTATATAATAGTTTTCCTGTCATCTATGGAAACCAAAATTTTATTTTTCTTCCATTATATTTCTTCTTCACGGAATTCCTGAAACTAGCTTTAATGATGTTTTCACCACAGCATTGTTTTAATAATTTCTTTGGTGTAAAGATGTGAGAAAGAGACAGAGATTTATACCTGACGCCTCGTCCGCTGACCGCTCCTTAGACAAGGCTGAGAAAAGGGTAAACTATCTTTTGTTAGGTCACGAAACTTCTGCCCAAGGAATACTTAGGAGTTCACAATAAGAAGACATGTGGCCGTAACGGGACAGTATTTGAACAAAGTCAGACGTAGCAATAATTTAAGAGAAAATGGGAGTGTCAGAACGGAGACGAAAAAAATTTATTACAGGAAAGCCGGGGGTATAAGGTATTGGAAACAGCCCATAAACATGTGCGTTATCTCTCAGAACATGTGGAAATCTGCAAACTAAGGGAGGAAAAAGATGTTTCAATAGAAATCAGCATGTATGCAAAGTGCCGAAATTTCTGACAGGCTGTTCTTGGAAAATTCAAGTTCGTGGGAAGACATTGTACATCAAGGGGGAGAAAATAATTCTAGACAATGGACTTTGAATAAAAGTCAACGAATAAGGAGAACTTATATACAAATAAATATTTTTAGGGTAGCCATTGATGAACATATAACACCGAAATAGGATAATATACGAGGGAATTTAATTTAGCGAGAGGCGTGGCGATGTGGTAGAAAACTCGAGCACAGTAGAGATGTAGAACAGCTGACAGTAGGGATACGAGAGACACGGTAGAGATACTAGACTCACAGGAGAGGCACATGAGAGCAAACACGAGAGACACACGAAAGAGATATACGGAAGCAGGCAGCCTAAATAACACGAAAGCAATCAGTCTAAGTCATTTCTAAAGTCAGTCGAGGGCAGTTTAAGTTATTCTAAAGCGGTCGAAGGATTCTAAGTCCTTCTAAGGTGATTCTAAAGTCAGTCTAAGCGAGTAGTGAAATCAGCGACGAGCAGTCAGGAAGTAGCCCCAATATGTTCATTTGTGAATAAAATATTTGAACAAGTCAACTTGGTGTATCTTTTGGGCAACACATTTCTCGATCCCGTGGTACTATACTGATCCACGAAACAGTCCAGTGGACCCTGAGATCAAATTCAACAGAATTGAAGCACACGTCTTTCAGTGAGCAGCCCGGCCGAACATCGAGACCACGGACACCAGCCCAGCAGTCCAACATACGCCTACGAGATCCCCCGAGCGCCAACTTTCCTGCTCCACTGCATATGCATTTTTCTTTCTTACGTATTTTTTTATTTTTCTTTCTTTCTGGTCTCTTATTATTCTGGCCTTGTTCTCAGTTTACTTACTTTTCCTGACAACTTTTAATGTTTTTCTACATTCTGGCAATCGCTTAAGACCCTTAATTAGCTTTACAAGTATCGCCTATTTTTCATTTATTCTTTAGATAATTAAAATAAAACTGTTAATAAATAACTAAAGTAAACCACTTTAGATATAACACAATGAAACATAACAAAATGTAACTTGCTTCTTTCTGTTAAAATAATATAGAATTTTTTCACACGGAACTGAACATCTCAACAAATTGAAGTATACAAAGGTAACATTACCAAATGAAAAGCTTCATATTTCTATAATTGTCATGAATTACTCTTTATCTTTTGCTTTCAGCTAGTGGTTTTAGCCTACCATAGGAATTGATAGTTATCTGACACATTATTAAACCAAATATTGTGGCATTAGTGGACATTAATATGTAAAAATGGATATAATAAATGAGTTATAAGAAGGCACATACTTGTAATAGGCATAGATCAAGGATATTATTACAATCACCTTTTGAACAATGGCGAACCAGCTTGAAAATGTTTCGCACTATGTATGCAGGAGGGGAATTAGACACTTGGAGTACGCAATGATAGGATCTGGAAAACTTCTTTAAGCAATAGGAACAGTCGTGTGGAAGTAGTGAAAAATAAAAACATACGATTCTCCAGACACCGGGATGACATCCAGTATGGCGTCTAGTTGGTAAATCCATTTTTTGATAAATTATATCTTTATATAATTTGTCTGCAGTATAAGGATGCATTGGCAATTGCGGGACTATCAGTTCGACATTTTTGCTATATATTTCATGTCCTCTCAGTTACAGTTTTAGATGAGGTTTAGACCCATGTCCAGCCTCGGCGTGGCTTGTGACAATATCAGGTCTGTTAGCTTGAAAGCAGAAAATATCAACATATTAATTGGTTATACTTTTACTTTTACTCTTAAAACTTTATATAAAATTTTATTTAGCCTTCATTCAAAATATTTAAAGGAAGTATAGCTTTTGGCTCAGAAAGCATTGATTTGTCAAAATTAATTTTCTCTACTCCACTAAGACCCAAATACGTTATAATGCCTCTAAAACTAAATTAAATTCATACATATCCAACGTCATTGACGAGTATCTTTTACATTTTAGTGATAAGTATTTGTTACTAATGTTGATAAAATTAATTACCTACTTATATGCATCTTTTCACTGTCATTCAGTGGAAGCAAGCATATGATTTGCTCCGAGTGGTAGCAGTAGCTTTTGTTATAAACTAATCGTATGGGTCGTAGGGGCAATTATAGTAAATGTATGGGAGTAGCACGAGGCCTGTATGTGGCTCGTAGGAGAGGATGTGATTATAGTGCAAGCACTAGTTCCATGGTTACCCTCAGCATTCCCGCGGTTGGCAGATAATTGTCGGTGTGGCTACCGGCGACTAATTACCGTGGGGATCAAGAGTATATGGATGTGGTATGTAGAATTAATTGCAACGCTTAAAGTATATTATTATAATTCCGAATTATAAGGTTGAATTTCATCTCTCGCTACACACAGCAATTGCTAAAAATACATGTAGTTCATATTATTATTATTATTATTATTATTATTATTATTATTATTATTATTATAAAACCATTAATTGTATGTGGTGACTACATAGAGCATTATACGCCATTTTCACGTGTATAGGTATTACTGCATTAAAATATGAATCAGTATTCACATTTTCTTTAATATATATTTTGCATTCTTTTTAGAAGCATCCTATATTCAAACAGTATTTCAACGGTTAGTCACTCATTGTGCCAATTATAAAAGTATCTCTTATAATTATATTCCGCTGACACTAATATACAGAAATAAACAATAGTAAACCTTTATCCAAAATATTTGTGTGCTTTAAAATATTAGAAATTATATATCCTTTTTGCTTGAAAATTAAGCAACACAATCTCATTTCCGAAAGTAGTACAGATATTCCTGTATTCCTGTTTATAATCAACATTAAAATAGAAAAACGAAAGTGATATATTCAATTCAATGTGTTGTAAATAACGTAAGTAAAATTCCCTTTTACCTGGCTACATAATATCTCGCTTGTTTGATGCTAGGCCGTTTGCTATGGAATGCAAATTCTTCTTTTTTTTTTTTTTTTCCTTTTTTAGGCACTATGTTAGTTTATGCTAACCATAGAAATGCACAGATGTAGGTTGGTCGCAGATGCCCAGTACAAACCTCCAGTGATCGTTTGTTCAGCTTCTATCAGGGTAGAAGATCCTCTTGCTCTGCAGGCTGCTAACGGCTTACTGCCTGTGGCGCTCCTTGAGCTAACTTCAGGCTGCTGTTGTCGGCGTCCAACCGTGCAATGACTTAGACAGACAATGGTCAGCTGCCACGGTGTCTTGAGGATTACTCTGGAGCGCTGTTCCCTTCAGAAAGTTTTCGTTCTTGGTATAGCTTGGTATAGTTCCTCCAGCCGGTTCACTATCAAACTTAGAAGCCCGGATGTCGCTATTCTTGCTGATTCCTGTATCGTCGCTCAACGGTGATTCAGCTGGGATGCCCACCAACAGAATCTTAGCTTGTAAATAGTTTATTGTCGATGTCACAAATTTCTACATGATTTCTGATTGCAAAGATGGGTGAGGAGATTCGAGTATAATAAATCTAGGGTCAGGGGCAGGTCTAAGTCACACCCTCAGGAAATGCGAGGTGGTTCCGGCATCTAAGGGATAAAGTCAATCAAGTCCTTGAAGAATGAAACAGAGTTTATTAGTAAAGTCAGCCAGATCTCGCAACTCCTTGTAGTTTAGACAGTCTCTTTCTCCTGCGCCCTCAGTCTTGGCTGGCCCTTGTACCCAAAATGCGTAAAAAGTCAGCTGGACAGCACCAGAAACAAACAGTAGGCAACATAGGTTAACAGATATTTTTGTTACATTTGCTTTTTCATCCCTAACATCCTTTTTTGGTATATTTGCCAACAGATTCACATACATGTTACTTGCTGTACGCATCTTGCGTAACCGTTGTTACAGATGATTTTTTTATTTAATAACGCACTGTATATTTATTTATCAACCAATTTAAACATTTGTCACCAGCCACACTTGATTACATATTGCAGTATTACGCTTTGTTATATCTTAATACACTGCCACGGCTGGCCGAGATCTTTAAGGCGCGAACTCGTGAGCGGGAGGTGTGGGTTTCGAATCCGATCAGGACCGTCCTCCCTGATTCAATTTTCCCCAGTCCTCATAAATGACAAATGCCGGAGAGGTACCCTAAATTTAGGCCTAGAACGTTTCCTTCCTTAGAAAACTACTTTCCCATTACATCAGTTCATCTAATGAATCATCAGTGGCCACCACCTGTGGTGTCTCAATATTAACCTATTATTGCATCCTTCAGTATAATAATTAAAATACTTGGATTCATTAAAGTATGCAATCAACTTAATGAAAACTTATTATTCGTAACGGGCGATAAACACCATTTAAAAATTTAATACAGCTAAGTACATCATATTAGCCCCCTCCCCTAAAAAGTATTAGCCCGAAGGAAAAGCATTGCTACCGGAAGGCTATAAATCTATTTCTGGTTTTTAGACCCTTATATAATTCACTTGTCCCAGATTTGTCTAAATCATTGGTTTTTGGTTGAAATATAGCCGGAGGTAAAAATCGGGTACACCTTATTGATGAGATTAAACTGATTTAGTTATTTTAGAATACTTGGCTTATCATTTGATGTATGGCTATCAATGTTTATACAGAAAAGTCTTGTGGTTTCCTTCCAACATATTTTGGGCATCCATTTGTCCCAAAATCAAAAGAAACAATTTCTACAACAGCTTCAATAGAAGCAGCTACATAGAGTATAAAGGCAGCTACATAGTGTATAATTGTTATTCAATCTACAGCACTCACTCTATACGAGGTTGTGAGGTCGTGAATTTTGTGTTTTTTCAAAAGTTTTTTCAAAAAGTATTTATTTATTCATGAATATCTATTTTGTCCCCTTCAAAGTAATCCTCACCAGATATTATACACTTGTGCCAACGTTTTTTCTAATCCTTGAAGCACTTTAAAAATCGTTTTTTTGTGATCTTGTTCAGCTCCTCCTTCGATGCCCTTTATCTCCTCAATCGTGGCGTAGCGTCGTCCTTTCATGGGCCTCTTCAGTTTTGGGAACAAAAAAGGTCACAGGGGGCCAGGTCTGGGGAGTACGGTGACTGCGGCATAATAAGTGTGTTGTTTATGCCCAAAAATTCGCGCACAAGCAACGATGTGTCACCAGGGGCGTTATCATGGTGCAAAAGCCAATTTTTGTTCTTCCACAAATCCGGACGTGTTCGGATTGCTTCGCGCAAATTGCACATAGCTTGCAGGTAATATTTCTTATTGACCGTTCTACCCTGTGGGAACTCATGATGCACCACGCCCCTGCAATCGAAGAAAACTAAGCAAAACCTTCACATTCGACCGAACTTGGAGCGCTTTTTTCCGTCTTGGCTCGTAAGGCAGCATCCATTGGGATGATTGAGCTTTAGTTTCCACGTTTTAACCATAAACCCATGATTCGTCATCAGTAATGACTCTATGGAGCAAATTTGAGTCGTCGCGGACAGAGTTCAACAGCTCCTTAGCAACGTTAATGCGATGGTGTTTTTGGTCGAAATTGAGCAACTTTGGTACGAATTTTGCGGCGACCCGTCTCATGCCAAAATCATTGGTAAACATTGAATAATATGAGCCAATCGATATGTTTAGGTCCTCAGCAATTCTCTATCGGTGATTCGACGATTGGCTAATACTATTTTCTTCACTTCTTCAATGTTTTCTTCTGTTGTTGACGAGTTCGGGCGTCTAGGACGCTCTTCGTCATTCACATCTTCTCGACCCTCTTAGAAGATTTTGTACCACCGATAAACGTTGCTTTGGTCCAAGGTAGCTTCACCATTTGCCACAGTCAACATTCGGAATGCATCCGCGCACCTGATTTTTTCTTCACACAAAATTTGATACAGTTTGTTCCATTTTTTGGAATAGGCAAAAATCGAAGACGAGCCAAAGCACGCCCAAGCAAAATAGCTGTCAACAATTAACTGCACATTTAAAATGACCGAGCTTGTCAACGTTAGTGAGGGAGATGAGCACCAACATAACGCCACAAAACAATCGAAATACGTCGCCAGCGGAAATTTAAAATTCGCGATACTTTTTGAAGAGACCTCGTATATATATATACCTCTTTGTATATTTATAATTACTTCATTCATGTGAATATTTTTCATTTTATCTTCTAAGGCTTGTAACTTATAAGATTTTTATTTGGTTAATTAAATTAAACTATCTTTTGACACAAGTTAGTTTGAATGATAAGATTAACTTATACAATCTTGACTTTATTATCGTCATTTCATCTTTTAGAATGCGCAAAAATTCAGTCAGTTTTTTTTTTAATTATGATTATATATTCCTCCTTTTGGTATAGCTTATTTTCCAGTGAGGAATGTATTTGTCGAATACATTTGCCACCGATCAGATACATTTAGTTATCAATACATCCAAACCTTGATTTCATGTATTTCTGGAATGTACAGCGATCTATGGAATAATATCATTTTTTTTGCTATTTTATTGCAATACAATACTAAGGTACTGACCTATGTTGATCTACGCTGATGACCTGAGATGTTAAAGAGCGTCCATAAATGAAGACCTATGTTGATCTATAGTATTTTCCAGAATTGTCGTGTCTGTTCTAAATTGAAGTACCCCTTTACTTTCAATTGCATTAGATAAATGATAACAGAAATAAATTTCTGTTGGTGACTATAATGACTTTATTTTTTATGCTTCTACTGGCTTCCACCACCTGAAAACTACTTATGCCAATGCCCACTTTCCATAAGCCCTCGTATTTCCTTTCTTTCTCCTGAAAGTGAAGAGAATAACATAATTTACTTGTATTGACTTCTTTGTGTTCCCTTTTTCCTACTTCTTGAATAATTGCAGTGGGTTTCTTTACATCTTTAATTTTAAATGGATGGGCTTTAATTTTTCTGTCTTTAAAAGTACCAATAAATTCAACATTTCTGGCTTTAGTCCTTTCCTTTTGTTTTTCTTCAAACATTTATAAGCTATCGTTAGCTAACTTATGTTAAAGTTGCATTTAAATGTTATATTTCTTACCAGGTCATCATAGTTGTGCAAGGTTTAAGGAGTCATTTGCAAAATGTGTGGAATATTACATATTTCTCACAATAATACCTCATAAGCGGAGAATTTCGTAATACTGTGAGGTATGGTATTATACCCAAATTACTTAATGGGCAGCCATTTATTCCAATCCAGCATTTTTGGATCACAAACAGAGTAAATAGATCACTAAAACCGTATGTGTTTTCTCTAGTGAACCTTACTCTCAGGGTAATATGCGATTGTGTTTATACTCTCAATTTTAAATAACTTACAAATGCTTCTAAACATATAAGTGAATTTTTTCCTTGTACTGTTATACTGAGTTTGGCATTCCGCATGTCAACATTACTTGCCTTTTAAAAGTTTCAAATACTTTTTCAGATCTTATAGGTGCCCTTATTATGTATATGGGCTTCATTACTCTATTAGGTCAGAATATATTTTCTGTTATTTTTGGGGGGGATAATGGTCCTACTACGTCAAGATAGATTTTCATCCAAGGTTTGTTTTGTGTGTCTGGTTGCTGTTTCACGCTATGTTTGCTGTCCTTATTGACTTGAACAATTTTACATTTATATATTGTTTCTTCTTGTTCCATTCTAGGCCTTGCTATATATAATTTAATACTTTCGAGTGTTATTTTCATTTCTTTACCTCCTTCCACTGGTATATCTTATATTAGTTATTTTAGTTTTCTATTCTCCTTTATTTACCTAATGTATTGACAAGCATTATACTGTTCATCTATTTAGACTATCACAATTAAATTCTTCTTACCAATATCGTATTGTTTTTCATAATTAAATTCTGAATAGCGATTTAACTCTCAACAATCTCGAGCTTTGGTATTTTACATTAAATATTCACGGTAATTCTCTTTCGTCAGTTATAATCTGAAATGATCTTCTTATCAAATACGATTCAAAATGTTTACAAGCCCACACTATCGCAAAAATTACCTTCTCAACAATGCTATAATTTACTTTAACTTTATTTCGATTTTTACTTGATTAGGCTAAGGGTATGTCTTCTCCAAATTTTCCATGGTTATGTATATCTCCAAACGCGTTACCACTTATATCGGTGTCGCTATGAAGGGTTGTGAAAAATGAAGATACCTTAATACACAAGCTTGCATTAAGATATGTTTTAGGAATTTAAAACTAGTTTGCTGGATATCCGTACATCACCGTTATTTATCTTTCTTTAGAAGGTTATCAATTATCTAGCTATAGCGCTAAATTCATCACGTTCTATAATACCCTTTCAGTTCTAAACATTGAAAAATATAATACTAGTTGAATATTTTTTCAATCGCTTTGGACCCTTGTGCTCTTAAATGTCCTAAATAATTTAGCTCTAAAATTTAAAAATTCACATTAATAGGGTTCAATTTTAAGATTATACTTTTTAATTACTGAATAATTTCTCCTAATTTTGTATGGGTATCCCCAGTGTTTAATTCATTAATAAAATATCATCCATATAGACCAAACATCTGCCTCCTTTGATTGGCATAAAAATGCATTTATCATTCACTGAAATAATTTTAAACCTGAATGCATTCTCTAGTACTCAAAATGACTCTGTGGTGGGATAAAAGCTGTTTTAAGCTGATCTTTCAATTGTATGAAAACTTGAAGGTATACAGTAGCAATATCTCATGGTAAAATGCATTTTGCCTTTCAAAGTTTGTCTAGAATATCCTGGATATTATGAAGCGGATAACTATCTCCTACTGTTACTTCATTTAACCTTCAAATCTTTGCAGATGAAACATTTTCTCACTTCTGACGTGTTTAACATTTTAGGCACTACTATCAATGGAAAATGCGAAGAACATCACTATGTGCTGTGAACCGTCATCTAACAATTCGCGTTATTTACTTTTGTATTTCTTCTCTATGAGCTTCTGCTAATCTGCAATTCTTTAACGTTATCGCTCTGCCATTTGGTATATCATGCGTAGCTGCCGTCGTATTTGTTAAATTATCACCTGGTAATTAGATATCTTACTAAAATCTGTGCAAAATTATCTTAAATCCTTGACTTCCTCCGTTATATGATCTAAAGCAATGATTTTGTTCTTTGTCCTGACTGATCATAAGAGCGCATGTCTAGCCAGTATATTCGGGTAGGAAATTTCTTTTATTCTGTTGCCCGCAGCACTATTAAAGTCTCGTTTGAAATATATACTAACGCACAATTTTACGTACTATCGCATTTCATTAAACTTGAAGTACATATTAAACCAACTTGTATTAATTGACTCTTAATGTATATATGTGCTATTTACTTGCAGAAAATTGGGATAAAATTTAGCTATATGGTGGTACAAATGTATTTTAGCTAAAGTATTTTTTTCCAAAAAACAGTCTTGATATAAAATGACTTAAGATGTCTAGGTAATTGCTAAACTGTATAACAATTAGCATAAACTGAATTTATGTAATTATTCAATGATATTAACAGTGCTGTGGCCTCCAATTTAACTTTGCTTCCGTTAATACATTGTATTTCCATACAGCTCTTACTGTGGGCTAATGCTAACTTTAGTAACGAGGATTCTTTCAACAGGGATACTTTGGCCTCTGTGTCCACTAATGCTATACCTATGCCTCTCTTTAACTCTGCACATAAGACATACATTTCATGTATCCTCAAATTGTGATGAAGGGTACCCCCCTTAAATTCACCTATTTATAACCCGTTCACTGACCTCGCGTGACAAATTCATGTCAGCTATAAATAGCTCCTTGCCATTCCTAACTGTTAGCATTCTATTGTCCGAAAATTCATGTAACACACCCATGTCATCTAATGGAACTTACTCACCTTCTAGCTGCAGACTAACACTGGAGCTTTTGGCGGCTGCTCAGATTGGTGTTGGCTAATTTCCCTGTTTGAAAATAAGTGCATCATGACCAAGTCTGTTGCGCTTACTAAATATGGGAAATTGTAGCAATTCCTTGTAATATGGTAATGTTCCTGATAAAACAGTTTATTTCTCTTTAGATCTGTGGCTCCTGTGATTTTCTAAATTCCTTTGGAGTATGAGTGCCACGTTACTTTCTGATTACTTTCATTATTTTTAGATTTTATCTCACACTGCTCTTGTACGGAAGTTTCTTCTAATATTAATAAATAAATGCTTCTCTTCTTTTGCCTTTATTATGTATCAATACATTCTTAATTTATAACTGCAACAATTATCTTAAAAATTCTCGTATCGAGTGAAAACTTCCTTCAGCATATCGTGACCTATCTCGTTTTTCCAGTATTTCTAACCTATTTGTGAACTCCATTCTGAGATCTATTGCAATGCAGTCTAGCCTTGAATCCCAATGGGTAACTGTTTCATTATTGCTTTGTTTAGATGTGAAAAAAATACCTTCATTATATTATAAAGGTGTCTAAACGAAATATTCTCCGCTAGAATATTTTTAACCTCTTCTCCCATTTCCCTTTCTGTACCAGCCAAAAGTCTGTCTTTTGATCATCTATAATTATCTGCACGAATTTCAAACTTAGCTTATTGCATATTAGGATTAACTACTTGAATTGCTGCCTCTACACTTTTAATACATTCTCTTAAACGTTTTTGGATGTCCATAAAAAGTAATTATAATTAATTTTAAGGCTTGGACCATGAAAATGAACTATCATTCTCATATTCAAATCTGTTTACCTTGTTTTCTGCCACAGTGGAAATGCTGAACTAACATATACAGGTGTAGCGTGGTTGGAGATGCTCATTTCGGGCTGTCATTGATGGCTTTTTCAGCTTCCCTGAGGGTAGAAAGCACTCTCACTGTGTAGGTTGCTAACGGCTGACCACCTGTAGCATTCCTTGAGCTCACCTCAGTCTGCTGGTATCGGCATCCTGCCATGGACTTGACTTCGACAGAGGATGGTCAGGTACCGCGATGTTCTTGGGAATTATTCTGGGGTGTTGCTCCCTTGAGAAAGGCTTTGTCCACCTTGGTTTAAATCGAAGTTCCTTCAGCCTAGTCAGCTATTAAACTTAGAAGCAGGGATGTTGCCAACCTCGCTGACACTATTCAGTCGCTCGATGATGATTAAGCTGGGATGTCCGCCAGCATACACTCAGTTAGAAAATTGTGTATTGTCGATGTGGTCATAAATTTTACTCGTTCTCTGTGGCGAAGATGAATGAGGAGATTCGAAAACAGTATGTCTAGGGTTGGGAGCAGAGCTAAGTATTACCCTTAGGAAAGCAGAGGTAGTCCAGGCTTCTAAGAGTCAACCATGTCCAGTGAATAATAAAACAGAGTTTATTGATAAAGTCAGCCAGAACTAGCACGTTCCTCGTAGTCTAATATCTTTCCCTTTTCTGCTCTTTCTGTCCTGGCTGACTCTTATATCTAAAATACATAACAAGACAGCTGGACACCAACTGTAACAAACAGGAGCAAAAAAGGAGGGTTAACAGTTATTTTAGTTACAGTCGCTTCCTTATCCCTAGCGTCCTACGTTAGATATATTTACCAACCAATTTGCACATATGATAGCTATACACACCTGCCACAGTTGTGTTACAAAGGGCTTTCATATTTAATGTCGCACTCTATGTATATGTGCGAACAAATTTATACATTTGTCTCTTGTTATACATACCTGCCATACTTTGCTACATATAGCAACATCAAGCTTTATTATATCTTAATACAACTGAGTAGATCTTATCACACTGATAAGGGAAGTAGCGTTTTGAAGGCTGTGTTTTTGTTCCATGACGTATTAGAGATGAAGGGAAGAAGGATTATAGGTGAAGTATATATATTAATCACGCTCTCACGTTTTAAAACTAATAAACTCTATAACGCCACAAATTTCACGTCACATCCGTCCTGAGATACCCCACCAGACTTTCCTTGTCTTTAAAAATTACTTCGGAAACTAGAAAGGGGGTGACAAGTATAGCAATACGGAAACAACTGGTTCTCACAAGTTCGGGAGTTGGGTGCCAATGTGGTTTAGTGACGTCTACTATTAAGCTGAATTTATCTGTTTAAAGAAAAATAGGTGAAATGGCAGATAAAAGTGGATGCTAGTGTAACAATGTCGGTTCTTCACTACGGATACAGAAAATGAACGTTGGGATCACTGCATAAATGATGGGGATGACTGTGTTTAAGCTTAATAACTCATTGCATTTAAGCGATGTTTATCTGTACATAGCCTGTATACAATCTACGATCTCATTTTAACAGCTTCATTGTTCCCCCAACATTTTATATTCTCGCTTTAGTGTGAAGACAATCGATAAAATAACTCTGTAAAAATTATAGGTATCTGACAACAATACTCTTTTGCTTGGACTAGACCAGTTTCAGTGAATATTTCTAGTATCCTTAGATATCTTGAAAATTAATATAATAATAATTGGCAACTTTTAAATGGTTGAAATACATGCAAGTATTCTGACCGGGGTACCACGGTACAGCCAGTGATGACATTTATGTCTTTCCTTTTGCTAATGTCATTGATTACAAGTGTTAGAGGTATGAGTGCACAGATTTCGCGCAATGAAGTATTCAAATATGACAAATAAAAACGCAGCTACGGTGTAAGATAAAGGAGATAACTAAAGATTATGGAAAACATTATCTGCACAGCAAGACAACAAAGTAGGACTAACGAGGCGATGTTCTGTTTACTGTGGCTTTTGCTGCCATGCATGGGTTTACACTTACGGCTGGTTTACTAGCCTAAACTAGGCTAAGGAACAGCGCTAAAAACTGGTGCCTGTGGATGTGTTTGTTATGAGCCATTACAGTAAGAAGTTGAGGGGTGACTTTCTTTCACTCTTTCCCAGCAGTGTTCCCCTAACTTGAGCTAATACAGACGCGGAAGCGGGTTGTGTGAAACGATGCTATGTACAAAAACGATGTTTAGTTTGAGAATCAAAGAAAAAGGATATTACAATTTGCATTGTAAAAACAACTTATTCAGATGCATCGTGGATATTCAAAATAAAGCCTTCGTTTTTACTATTCAAGATGTTAGTTAATGATGAATAACTGCATGGCAATATGCATTCTGTGATATATTTATTTAGAGAAGATCCTCAGAATTTGCACAGCAAACCTATGCAGCTATCTCTTCTTTTTAGTTAATTTTGTCCTACCCTCGTTAGAACTCCTGCGTCCTGCTCAATCTCTAGGGCTGCTTCAAACACACGTGTGTGAACTTCCTCCCCTTTAGCAACATCATTATGATATATCTTGCACCTCAAAAATCCCAGAAATAAAAATCTACAGAATTGAAATCTGAAGATCTGGAAGGCCAAGGTACTTATCCAAATTAGGCTACCCACTGCTATGGAAACGTACGATTTAAATATCGTTCAAACACTGTGCTAATGTGAGGGAGCGCCCTGTCATGTATAAACCACATGTTGTGCCTCGTTTGAAGATGAATATCCTCCAAAAGTGTTGACAGTATGTTTTTTAAGAAACCTTATGATTAGCTCCATTCAATCCTATGAGTAATATAAAAGGGCCTATCAACTTATTCCCACTTATTCCAGCCCAGATATTCAGTAAAGATCGGTGCTGGAAATGGTCTTATCTCACTGTGTGGGGATTTTCAAAAGTCCACGTATAGTGTTGAGAAAGTTCAAAACACCAGAACTGGTGAAGCACGCTTCATAATCACTAGCACCTGTAACGAAAAATTGGAAATACATTCACATTTCTTTCAGCCACTTGTAGAATGCTATACCAGGGGTGCAATCATTTACTCCGAGGTGTTGTTCTCTTTGAATATGATATGGGCGAAGTAACTGTATCTGAATATTCAATGAACTGTCCAATTTGATATACCAACAGTAAATGCCATACCTCGGATGTTTGAGCCTGGATCCTGCTTCATTGGATGCAAAATTGCTTCCTCTGTCTGCAGTACACTATCCGCGCGCTGAGGTTCAGGATTTTTTATGGCTGGGAATCACACTTTCCGATTCTCGTACTCGTTGAATTACTGCGGTAAATATCTTGGGTTTGGAATACTTCTGTTAGGAATCTTAGCCTCATATAAATATTGGGTTTCGTGCACTCTGCATTCAGCTTTGTTATAGATAAGCAGCATATCCAGATACTATTGATTTGAAAAGACTAGCGTAGGTCTGAACGCTCCATGTCGAATAGCGTATGCATTCAACACATTTGAAGCACTGACAGACCTGGCATTTGTGTGAGAGCGAGACAAGTAGTGACTATGTCTACATGACTGTCCTTCTTTCTCTAAGTACGCGCAAGCTTGCGCAGTTGCCAAGCGTATTTCCCCAAATTTACTCCAGTAGACTTGCTGAAATCCATCAAATTGTGGCTAAATAACTCGTTTTAGCAACAAATGGTAAATATATATATAATTCATTTTTGAAGCTGTAAATAACCATTTTAATTTCAGTTAAAGCTAAAGCAATTCCGATAGTGGGAGTCAAACTTTTGACACATTTTTAATTTTTGTTATTAAACCATTTTCTAGAAGGAAAAATAGAAAAGGAATTAATGTTTCAGCGTAACATCAAGAAGTTGCTTTTAAAGTCTGTGCATTCATACCCCTAACAAACTGTATCTATATACAGACAAAATGTGATAAAAATATACCACACAATAAAATTTTAATACATTTGAAACTAGAATTAGACGTACATTCTAAACAACATGAAGCAAAGCATTTACATCCAAAGGTTTGCGACTATTCTTGAATACAATAGAAAATCTAGAATGAATATATGAAGACAACATTATATTTTGCTGACTAAAGCTATTACACCTATCAGGAGAACAATAGAAATATTTGTGTAGATATTTAGATTTTTACTACTGAGGCACCACAGGTGGTGAACACTGATATTACATGAATTGAAATGATATATAGGGAAAGGATTTTTCGTAGAAGAAAAAATTCCAGGCCTAAGTTTAAGGTACCTCCCCGGCATTTGCCATTTATGAGGGCTGTTGAACAAATGGGCCATGTTTAAAAAAGATACTTACCAAATTTAATTAAACTCATTTTTAAACATTCTTCCACTCCGTGGAATATACAGATTGTGACTGTCAATAAATAAAGGAATACCATCATTGAATTGAAATCGAAAACATTTATTGATATATTTTAGTAATTTAAAACATCAGAAATATGTAGGTCAATGAAATCCTAAAAAAGAATTATTGACGTATATAAGCATTCCGACGTATTTACTGTTGATGCTAAAGTTTAGGTACCGAGTTAGTGGTTTTGTAGATTATGTTGGCAGTACCCGCTCTTTTGAATTAAAACCTGCGATACCTTTATAATTTTACAGTAGCACAGGTTACTGCATTAATATACATTTTGATATCAAATCAAATTACTGTAAATTATTTTGACCTAATGACCCTGGAAGTTCCAAATGCACTCTTTTTCATTACTGGAAAATCAATAGTTCTGTTCTGCTTACCAAGCGGAGCGGATATGAGAGAAAAGAGAAGATCCTTTTATCGTGAAGTTTTATAGGTAAAAAGGGAGTGTACTTAAAATAAAAATATATCGACGTCTGGGGAATTGTAAGTAAAATTGTTTTATTCACACCGTAGATTTAGTAGTGCAATAATCTTTAGTGAAAGATTGTACACACATTACACAAAGAAGATGAGTAATTTTATATCTCTTTGGCAGTACAGTTATTTGAGACAGGCAAGCCGGCGTTGCTTGGGCAGCAGTCGTGGCTGCCTCTTCAAGGATAAAATGCGTCATTTTGACGTCACGCCCACATGTCGCCAACCAGCTAGAGGGAAGTAGTAATAATTCGTGGGGGCAGGCTATGGGGGATATATATAATTATTTTCGGAATAGGTTGAATACAATAATCCTATGTCTTTGGAGCTCTGTTTAATTTCGTGGGGGCTATTCCCCTTTTACATAAAAAAAGAAAAATTGTAAGAGATAATGGCGGAAAAAATTGCAATAGTAAACCTACAAGATGGATATGCTATGAAACCAGAAGACAATATTGGAAAAGTAATAATGGAATTTAATTCCATAATTTCCAAAAAAAATTTCAGCATATAGAAAAGAGAAAATGTATCCTTTGCTTTCAAGAGTGCATAAAATTTATGATCATGTAAAAATATAAAGAGAAGTATAAATATGACAGAAAATTTCAAGAGATACAAAGCAGAACTTGCCCAAGTGAGAGCAGCTCCTGTATTTAATACTAAAAAATCAAATTTACATAGAACCATGGAAAAATAAAAAATGGGGTTCATTACATCAACCCCAAACGCTGTCGTTAAGGAACTTTAAATAGTTGTAACCCAGTACTTAAAATTTGGAGAGAAAAAATCAAAAATAGAAGTTTAAGAACAGGTAGAAAAATGTTCATATTGGAAGTAGATACAAAATAGAATATAAAAAAATGAATGATCAGAACCTGAAAAATAAGAACATAAAGATAAAACTTTCCAGAACAAGTGGTCATCTTGTACGACGTATTAATCGGAACTATAGAATATCAACTAAAATTGGAAATTTACAACCAAAACTTTGCAGGTTTAATGCATAAAGAGGAATTTGACAGGGAGTTTAAAGATTCCAGACAAAACCCAGAAGACAGAGCTCCTGTGCACCATGTCGTTGGCCTAATGAAGTAAATGATCTCAAGAGAAAGGGATAATTTAATATTTCAATCAGTCACGATTTAAGATTTCATCTCATTTGCAACATACCTTATGTATTTTGGATTTGGGCATGTGACTAAATTATGTAATAGAGAGAAATCCACATACGGTCATTGTGGTGAGGAAGAGCACAATCGTAAAGATTGTACAAAAATGATCAAACCCAAATATGCATTCTGTTTATAAGAAGGAAGAAGAAATGTGGGAGCAAACAGGACTCTCCCAACTGTAAAATATTTTTGGAAAGAACCATAACCATAACCAATTATGATTAACTGCAAATAAATAAGAAACCCAAAAGAAACACCCCATGCAGAGTAAGGAGAAATTTAAAAAATGTTATTCCTCACAAGATAAAATTAAGCAAATTAAATAATCAAAATGAAAAGGGTATTCAGGCAGAAGAAATTAATCTGTGTATGTCAGTGATAACGGAATGCAAAAATCAGCATCCAGCTCTACAGATAGTCATAGGAGCAACTGTGTAAATATAAAGAAATTTACAAATTTGCTACCTAAAACACGAATTAACAAAATAGATGAAGAAATGGGATTAAGGATAAAAAACGTAATACCAGTCGATTATAATACAATCAAAGAGGTTATAAGTATGCAAGCAGAAGTGGAAAAGGGAGAAGGAGAGAATTTAGTTCCTAATGAAAACAAACCGCACAGTAGTAGCTTTTTAAGTTTTTTTTATGGCAGGGGAAAAAATTAATTAACCCACCAAATTATGATATCAAATGGAAGACAATGTTACATCCGAGAGGAAGTAAAAGAAGAAAGGCAGACCGAAGAAAAAGAAGAAGCAGTAGTTAACGAGAATTATGTAAACATATGTGTTAGTAAAAACTCTTAAATACACTCAACGGGACAAGAAAGAAATACTCAAGAAACGACAGAAACTGCAAGGAGAGTGGCCATACCAGACAACAGCAAAATTTATATTACACTACAACTTAGTCGACTTAAAGAACGACAGACTTTGGCCGCGGTACTGAGGCACGTTATACGAAAATTTCACAAAAACGGCGACTCAATAATTTTCCCTGTGCCCGATGCCATTGACAGGATGGACCTAAAAGTCCAAAATATAACAACAAACACCAATCATGTTTTAAAATTACTCAAAGCAACCTTTCAAAGGAGAAACCAAATATTGGACTTAGAAGAGCTATATAAACACTTTGTCCTCTGTTATGGACATATAGCTTTCGAAATCAGTCAAAAGTGGTCATATCGTCACATGCAAATTAGACACGACGGCGTCAATAGTCTCAAACGTAGAACTGGCCCAACGCATCACATGTTTATTAATTGAGGCTACATCTTACTTCCGAATTGAAATGGACGATTGCGGAGACTCCTGATACCAAGTATTTAGAATTGCAGAAATTAATGCACAAACTAGTGTTGTCTGAAATTAAAAAGAATGCTGGACGAACTAAATTTAGATATTATCTGTATTCAGGGACCATATTGTATAAGAGGAAAAGTAATTCTACTCATGTTAAGGCACGGGTAATAAGCAAGGGGGAAAATCCAATGAAGTCATAATTATAAACAATCTGAAGTTCCAAATAGTCAGCATTAATAAATAACTTTCATACAAACTGAATTGAAATTACAGGTGATAGAGGAAATGTTATACTTGATAATCAGTACTTGCAATACATTCTTCCTATCGAGCTTTATTTAGATACAATTACAAACATTAACAGAACATTTTTTAAAAATACTACATACGTATAATGCTAATGCCAAGCCCGATTGGTCGTATTACGAATTAAAAGACGAACGAGGAGAAAGGTTGAAAGAAGGAATTTCGGATTATGTTTAATTGTTATAAACCAGGCCAGCAACCCGCTAAAGTTTGAAAATCGCACAGGGACACATAGAGCATTGAAAATACACTGTGTAACTTCAAAATAGTGAACAAATTCACCAATTGGAAAGTAGGATAGGATTATATTTCTAGTGACCACCGATTAATTTATTTTCATTACTCCAGGACATAGCAATGAATTAATACAAAAATATAATGTATAGCCAGCTATACGCTTGCCAACAGAACTAAAATGAGAAACGTTTTTAACAATCTACAGTTAAATATACTGAGCACTTTGTAGACCAAGAAAATAAAGGATTAGCCAAAGCTATTAAAATTGCAATTTCTAATTCCGTACCAATTTCAAAACCTAAAAATTCTATATACCGCCACTGGTGGCCAAGGTCATTAAATCGCGGACTCGTGAGCGAGAGGTCTGGGGTTCGAATCCTGCCAGGACCGTCCTCCCTGACTGGGGATTTTTCCAGGTTTTCCTCAGTCCTCATAAATGGCAAATGCCGAGGAGGTACCCGAAACTTAGGCCTGGAACGTTTCCTTCCTTAAAAATAAATCCTTTCCCAATATATCAGTTCATGTATCACCAGTGTCCATCGCCTGTGGAGCCTCTGTAGCAAAAACGGGGGTTAAACACTGTTCATTCATTCATTCATTCTAAAAATTTTAGAGATAAAGTGTGATCCGATGCTTTACGAAAAGCCAGAAGAAGAACGGGGAAAACGTAGAATATATCAGAAAACAATAGTAGCAGGGGAACAGGAAAATAGCTTCAGAAATTGTAGGGAAGCAAAAGAAAGATATAAATGTCTATTAAATGAAACTAAAAGTAATTCCTGGAAGAAATTTCTTTAAAATAATCTAGATTCCAACTTTTGGGCGTACTACTTACAAAATTAATATGCAAAAAATTTAAAAAAACTGAAATTTTAACTACTCTCAATAAAGACAATGACAATTATTTGGAGAGATTTAATTAACGCCGTATTAAACAAACTGCTGCCCGATGATGAATCTCACAAAGATGAAGTATTAAACACATAAAAAGCGATTAGTATGAGTTATGCACTTAACAACACTTTAGTCATATATCCAATTGAAATCTCAGAAATCAGACTCACCAATTAATTAACTCAAAAAAAAAAAAAAGGCTGCAGGACAAAATGTCATATCAAATGAGGCACTCATCTGTCTTGAGGAAGAAATAACGCAACTGCTTTTTAGACTGTTTATTGTGTGCATTTTTCACTGCGCTGGAAAGTGGTCAAACTGATGAGATATTAAAAGAAATTATGATTACGATTGTAAACGACCAAAATTTTACAGGCTTATTTGTTTGCTTAATACAATCGGCAAGGTGTTTGAGCAATTAAATGCAAAAATAATAACAGAATTTAGAACAATGACAGGTATGGACAATCAACAATTTGGATTAAAAAAAAAAGAACAATGGAAGACGCAACTAATGAATTAATTAAAATAGTTAAATCATTAAAATGTTACACTTTTGTGGACATACTAATTTATATTTCTGCGGCAGTTGAACTTCTTGTTTCTGGTGGAAATTTTTGTTTGAAAGGTTACGAGAAAAGAATTGTCCTAAATGCCTGCATGCCCTCTTAAAATATTACTGTTTAAATGGAGGATTTATATTAAAGGCATAGGTGAGGTGATTGGTAAACAAAGCACGAGAGGATGCCCCTAGGATTCGGTCCTAGTGCCGATCCTTTGGGACATTGTCTTGGAAACACTTATGCATATTTTACACCATTACCTACACCGACGACGTTATATTTATAATTGAATGGAATGGAAGGTAACAATTGAAAGAACTGGCAAACAAAATTTTAAATGCAAAGTATATGAATTCCAAACTACAGTTTGCATGTGCCAAATCCTGTTACATGCTCTTAAGAGAACAATTAAACAGACCTTTCTATAAAATACAACAATCAAGTAATCACGATAAAAAAGGGAAGTGAAGTGCTTAGGATTAAATTTTGATGAAAATTTTAAATTAAAAAATCACACTGGTAAAGTCAAATTTATACCCTAGGAAACAATGATGCAATTAGCGAGAAATATACAGTCAAAATTGGAGGTGTTATTAAATGCAATAACAGTTTACCACAGCCACAATCGCATGTGGGGCAAGGGTGTGGGCAAACAGGATGCATAATGTAAGTTTAAAAACTCAATTAAAAAGTATACAGAGGAAACTATTAAAATACACAGGGGCAGTCAGCACCACACCTAACCTGGCCCTTCTTACAGTCACGAAATTTTGGCGATAGATTTATTAGTACGTTTAAGGGGAGCGATACACTGGTTTTACTAAAACATTACGATAAAGCTACTGAAACAGTAGGAAGGGATTGAATTTCGTCATCTGATATAAAATGTAAGCTCCAGTTAACCTGGCAACAAAAGAGGGATCAAATCAATATAGGAAGCAAAATGCACAATCTGTTTAGTAATATTTTAGAAAGGTTTAGGCAAAGACATATAAAACTAACCAAAAGCCTGTTTCACTATCTAACAAGACACGATTCTTATGGCTCATATTGGTGCAAAATTGAAAAATTAAATAACGACCATATATCAGATCAAATACATCCTAAGAACAGATTTTTATCTCACAAAATAAGTAAAATAAAAAAATAATAGCTAAAATAATTCACGAATTCAGATTTATGAACGGAAACAGTGTGAAACAATGTGGGTTTAGGGAAATAAAATCGACTCAAGACGTTTTTAATGTTTAGTTTAGTGTAAAACAACAACACATATACACGCATTTAGCGTATTTTTATATCGCTGGGGCGTTCGATGATCTTTTGTGGCCAGTACTTTTCACAATTTTGAGAAAGAAAATCTTACCTAAATAACTACGAGTATATAATACTTTATAAGATTACTGTCAAAATATAATTGTACATATCACTGGTGTCAATAGAAAAATAACTAGAAAAATCACTAAGGGATGCCCACAAGGCTCAATACTCGGTTCCATATTAAGGGATAGTGTGTTGGAAAGCCCATTGGAGAAATTAGAAAGTAATGGAAACAAAAAAGAAGTAATTGCATATGCTGTTGACCTGATCATCGTTGAAGGGAAAAACAGATATGAATTAGAAAACAAAGCGTAATTAATAAACACTGTTGTAAATTGATTACAAGCTGGAAATAGTCCCTTCGAAATCTCCATATGTGTTATTAAAAGGAAAATTAAGGAGAGTTTCACCAATAAAAATAAATTATATATATATATATATATATTAAACGATCAGAAAACACAAAATATCTAGGAATAGAATTATATGAAAAAAAATAATCTCAAAAACACGTCGAAGACACCAGGAACAAGACAGAGAACACCATGTTCAAAATAGCGAATATACGTTAAAAACAATTTAAATTACCAGTTGAAGTTCTCCTTGTATATCACACGAGTATTTTTGCAGTAATATTAACATACGGCTCAGGAGTCTGGGAGGAAAATCCAGCAGAGAATTGTTCATTAAGAAACTGGTAAGAAGGTCACAAAGAAAAAAAAGTATTAGATGTATAGGAGCAATGTCAACAACTCCAATACTGGAACCCCTAGTAACATTCGCCATCTGGCCAATAGATCTTCAGATTAGACAAAGGGCAGTGAATTTTTGGCTAAAAAAAACAGAATTATCAAAACATGAGGAATAAAATCGGTAAAAGCTGTACCTATAAATGTCGAATAAAAGAAGCTTTAGTGCAGGAATGGCAGGAGGAGTGGGGCAGGATAGATTAGGGAATAAGAATCCATAAAATATACAATATTTCCTCCAATAAAAGAAAGAATTAAATTAAAACACATTCAACCTGCCAAAGGCTTAGTACACTTCATAACGGCACACGAACCATACCAATTTTATCTGGAATTGCGATTGTGATAATTGCAAAATAGAAGATACACTGGAACATGGAATAATGTCCCAGTTACACACAGCTTGTTTGTGAAGAAAGATTATTCGCAGGAAAAAATACAAATAACATAAGAAATGAAAAAGTTACAAATTTTACCAAAAATAGGCACAAAAGTATGTGAGAAATTTATAGAAAATTATAGAAGCATAAAAAAATATAACAGTTGAAGGAAAACAGCAGCAGATGAGTCAAAAAGTGTTCAATTAAGAAGATCACAAAGACGTAGAAATACATGAAGAAATGAATGCAACCCGAAAAACTACCAAGATATTCTTGTATGGCCAGTCCCCTTTAAGAGGAATACTGAAAGAATGTCTTTTGTGATTACATCAGATAACCTGAAGAAATTACATACAAAATGTAAAACTAGAAAATAACTGTGCATTATATCAGTTAAAATTTGAAAGAAATGGGAAAAATTAAGACACTAAACAGGTAAAAGGAGAAAAGCATATAACAAAATGCACTAAATGGCATATAAATTTGTTCAGAGACAAACAATTAGTAATACGCCTAAAAGTGGTACTGAGAATCATGTAATCCAAACCAAATAAAATTGTATTATGCCTCTCAGGATTCAGCTTTTTTCTGATGCCATCATTACTGAAAGTGCAAAAAACTATTAAAAATAAATGAATATACACAAAGCTCAGAAGAAAACATTTTATTAGAAAAGTTCTTTTCAAATGTGCTGTAAATGCAAAGAGCAATGGTGGAGATTGTGACTTGTGTGAACAATGTTTTTATGATACATGCTTGCGAAATCTGCCATCATTAAGTTCTATCTGTGGCATTTATTGTGTTCATTGAAAAATTTATGGATGACATCGTAAATAATCACATATACAATTTTCTTAATTCACTTCTGGTTTCTTTGATACCAGTAAATTATTATTACCTGAATATAGAAACAAAAAAGTTCAATTCCTCCCATTTCCTCCTAGCTTAAGCTAAGTACCTAAAAGTTCGTGAAATACTTTCGCGTCAACAACTATGTCAAAAGTTTTATATTTATAATAAAATAATTCAATAACCATGCTATTGCACATATTTAGGTTTGTTAATAAACTACTCAAACATAAACGTGATTGAAATTGACTGACAGGTCCAACAAGACATTTAAAACCACAAGGCAAAAGTAAATAATTAGAATACCTCAGTCACTGAAAATCAACTAGCGCTGTAGTGAAACAGTCAAAGAGATGCATAAAGTGTCAACAACTATATACGTTAACTTATTATATTGTTAGTAAATTTTATTGTTAAAATAAAACTTAAACCCGCCCAGTCCCCATTGCTTGCTCAGCTGCGCGTAGCAATCAGCGTTGATAGAAGATGGGAAAAGAGGTAACTTTATGGAGTGCTAAGTAAATATGGCCACAATTCCGAGCTAATCAAAAGGGATCAATTTTTGCCCGCGGGGAACTGTTAACTAAGTGAAATTCATCGTCGAATGAATGCCGTGTACGGTGAGAAAATCATGTATCGAAGATAGCAGTGAAGGATGAGCAATAAACAGTACATCAACATACTATTGACCTTCCATGCATTTTAAAGAGGAACTTGCATTATCGAAAAGTCTGTTCCTAATGGCTTCCGAGAATGCTGTCTCAGAGAGAAAGGGAACAACGCTTGGGCTTTGTATTCAGGGGAAAGACGCTGACGCCTTTCTTCTGCGCATAGTAACACGATAGCCCTGACCTATCAACTACTCTATTTTCACTTCCACCAAACACGTCAAGGACACGTAGCTCATCCCCAATTTACAACTCCCTCCTATGCAAGCGTAGTCAACTGGTCACAGCTTATCTGCAGCTAACAATGCGTTTCCAACAGTAATGAGCGCCGTCGGCTTTTTTAGAATCAATTTATTTTTACACCTTAATGAACTTATTTTTCCACATTTGAGTATGTTTATACATGACCCTAGAGATATATTCACTAAAATAATTTTTGAAAGGAAAAGAAAAGGGTAAAATGTGAAAAAATTACTCACAGAAAAGAAATTATACAACGGGCACAGATCATCTTCACTGCATTCATCACTGTCTTCACGTAGATTCACAACTATATTCTGAATACGTTAACCTCGTAGTACTTCCCTGACAAAGTCTTCCTCTTGCAGTCGCTCAGGGTGGGCAACGCATTTCTGCGAATCATCTACTGTCACGTGTTTAATGGCGTTCTCCAGTAATTTTCTTAATTCTCTCATTTTCAGTATTCTTTTCTGCAAACTTTCTTTTTATGTGAATTCAAGTGATACGGGGAAAGCGGTATTACTTCATGTCCCATAGGTGCAGTAAATCGCTGAGCTCATGTCTATACTTGTCGCTGTGTTGTCTAACAATACAGAGCAATTCTACTATTTTGTATGTGTAGGATTATGAGGTATATTCTTGCTTTGAATCCATTACAAAAGTTCAGCTTTAATAGAATTTACTTGGGGCATTTTTCCAGTAAGCATTGAGTGATAGTTTGCCTTTTCCATCACTGTCACACGTCCTTCTCCCAGTCTCCGAAAGAGGTCGATAAACCATTTCTTAAACAATACATTATATATCTCTTGATGATAATCATCACTACTTTTTGATTTAAACACTAAATCTGCCCCTTTTATAAAACCATATTTGGCCAATCCGGCATGACAGATTATCAGACGTGATCCTTTATCTAATGGGATCTTTATACAAAGCTTCTTTTAGAATCCTGCCAAATAAAACGTTTAGCAATGTTTTGGTTTACCCAAGTTTCGTCCATGTAATTAAATGAGGGTGATCTTCTTTCCATATATCATGCATTGGTCTTAAAACTGAAGCCTTGTCGCAATCATATCTTTACTTTGCATCAAAAACCATCGACCATGTTACATTTTCGATAACTAAAGGTAAGTTTTCTCAAGATTTTGTAAAGAGTAAAATCCCCTGTATAGTTTATTTTACCTTTTAAAACCGCTTTAATATCTTTGATCGAGGGGTATTCACCGCGAGCATAAAACTCTTGTACTGAGCGACGGATTACGTCTTTCTGCAAACCATGTAACTTTGTGATAATTTTTTGACGCGCAATGTTGTTTTTTTCTTGGAGAGGAAAACCGTAGCCATGGGGCCTCTACATATTCAATTATACTTTTCTGGGCTTCCTCACATATACGTTACACTGTTCTTAGAGACACATGTACTTCCGCAGTTATTTTTTGCGTATGCCTAAATTGATTACAGTTTTTTTGTAAGTTTTCCAGATTTTGAAAACATTATGCACTTTAAACACAGTGTCTTTATACTGTCGTCAAGTACCACTCAAATTTTACGCCATGAACGAGCAAAACACACAAATTAACTTAATGTCAGAGAAAACTGTAACCGCACCAACTATAGAAGTGAGCACTATTGCGCTGGGAGGGGGAAAAAGGCAGTGGAGAAAGAACGTGTTAAGCGAGGTGCGGAGTACGAGACGAATATCCTAGACTCGCATGGTCAGATTGAAATTAGTATGGTAATTTTCATTCCCCCACTTAAGAAAATTCTGAAGGGCAAATTTTATCACAACGACGATGAAGCTAAGGCTGAAATGAGGAACATTCAAATAGCAACGAAGATCCATCTTTTAAGGACGGTATCCGACTCTGGTGAAGCAGTGGGAGGCGAATCTGAATGCCCAGGAAGTAAATTCTCCTAAGTCAATACCTCTTTTTATTCCTTAAATATTGTTTCTTTTGTTTATGTTTAACTTGTAATTCACTGCATTTGCTTATATTAATAAATATGACCGAAAATGTTTCAGTTGATTACACCTCATATATCTGAGTTGCTTACTTCTTCAAACACACATAGTATATTAAATGACCAGAAGTTTCTTTTAGTCATTGTGTATTCCGCGCATCATCAAACAGCTAGCATAAGAAAGGAATGTGTTACAGGTATATTGCGTACTTGTAAGCATGAGCGAGTTTTTCCAAATTTGGAGAGCAGCGTTTTGAGACATTTCTATCAAACAGTAATCATTCCTTTTTGTTTACCAACTCGTATATTTGCTAATGTTCGTTGAACTGTGAACTAGCGATTGATATTTATGTATTGTAACATACATATAATGAAATATTATTAGCGGGGAGAGGAGTTTGAATTAATACTAACGGATCTTCCACAAGTTACACCGCACTTGGGTGATGTACACTGCACAGGATAAACAGAATAAATGTTACTCCGGCATTTCTGATATTCCTTCTGTTGAAAACAAGTTTTAGTAGGTAATCTGCCCACCACTGAAGTGCGTACTTCTTTTGATGGTTAAGTGAATACAATTACTACACGCTCGGCGCGAGGACAGTGAAGTCACCTGAATTCGCTTCCCTAGTAAAATCTCGGTTATACAGTGACTGCGGAGTAACCGCTCGATGACCATTTTCCAGTTATTTTCTTCGACATTTCAGGTTATTTCCGACCGTTTTTGTAAACGCACCCTCTTTCACCCGACTCTGTGATAGTGACGCCTGTTCTGTTGACTGTAAAGAGTATGACAATTGAATTTTGATAAAATTCATTATTGTACTTACTATACAGTTGAATTTTTTTTGAATATATGAAAATATTTCATTTACTCTCCTATAAAGAAACTGCAAACCTAACCTCATCCCCTAACGACTAAGAATGACACAGGAAGAGTGGCACGAAAGGCGACGGTTGAAATGACTCAACGGTAAGGTGCTCTGTTGGAGAGGATTTAAATACCCTGAACAAGAGAAGCTATAGCTGTAGTATGAACAGTGAAGGTCCTGGCAGCTGCAATAGCAGCATTAGCTACAACCAGGATAGTGGGTGTACCTGTATTAATGGTGACCAGGGGGAAGAGGGGACAGGTTATTTGACTACGGGGTTCCAAATATGGGTCGACAAATAGAGGTGAAAAAGGAAACACAACAACCTCAACAACGAAAAAACACAAGTTCCCAATTCCAAGTCGGTATATGAAACATCGAGGGGCAAAGGCTTAAACTCCCAATCTTTCGGTGTTCTATGGATGACATGGCTAGAGCATGGGGAGGCTATAGAGGTGATGCAAAACATTTACATGAATAATGAAAGGGAAACAGAACAAAAATATGGGAGATATCCAGGAGGAATGTTAACCTTCTATAGGAAAAATATGTCCAAATATATTAAGCATATTTCTGTAAATATACTATATTAGTGTAACATAGATACATATTTGTATCATCAGCTTATATTGTCAAACACGAACATCTAGATATGCCTTGCCTGCTTTCTTTGAGACCCGGAGAGATCATTATTGAGTTTCAGTTAAATTTCCTGTAGCAAGATTCATAGTCATGGAGGACTTTAATACAAGAATCGATTGTAAAAATGTCACGATAGGAATGAACATAGAGATGCTTTTATAACAAGCATTAATAATATATTAAATTCCGTTTGGAGGGAACTATTTTAATAGGTGGGGTTTTCGAATTAGAAATATTAAACAGCAAATATAGGTAGGATACAAACCGGGAACTTACTTTTCTAAACCATAATAGGATAACAGGATAATCATTTTGTATGTTTTAATATCCCAGGATTTATTGGGGAGAAAATATTAGTCAAGGATGCTGATCCTATACAGTCACAGAGTACTCCATTAGACATAGGGAAGAGAGGGATGGGGACTGGGGAACGAGGGCAAATAAAAGCATTTTTTCCTCTCTCTCTCTCTCTCTCTCTCTCTCTTTTGCTGGAGAAAAGCGTAAGCTGTAAATTTTAATCTCGTACTAGTTCAGCAAAATGTGGATAGTGTACGGATATGAATGCAGCTTTTGAAACAATCACTGCGCTACTGCAGTTAGCGGGAAAGAATAAAGAAATGAAAAGAAAAAGTAAAACTGTTTAAGATGGTATAGCAAATTTTGTTAGAGGAGAAGAGAAATGCTGGACAATCTCTAATAACACTGGGAAACAAAAAAATAATTTTTGAATGTTTCGAGCACTTCATGAGGCAATTCCTACTAATTTTGGGTTGAGAAAAACAAATATGACAATGAAAAATTTTTATTAGCTCTAGTTTCTATGATATACACAAGGTGGAAGTATTACATATTAACGGATTGAGAGAAAAGGATACATTTTAATTACATACATGCTAACAACAATGAAAGTGCATTTGATTTTTTTAACTGGTAATTACATGCTAAGAGTTCTAAATTGCTGGAAAAATACTTCGCAGATAGTCGTGTCTGAAGAGAATCATGTGGTGGCCTATTGACTTCGTCATCTTTTAGCTTGCCTGTTGTGATGGAGTTCCGCAGAATCCCTATACAAAGACCAACAGTAATCCGCAAGCATTACTTCATTCCAACGGCCCTGATATCTTTGTTCCATAACAGAAATGTCCTGATGGAATCTCTCCCCATGTTCATCACTAACAGTTCCACAACTAGGAGGGAAAAAGTCTAGGTGGGAGTGGAGAAATGGATCTTAAGGGACATGTTGCATCCAAGGTAACGGTAATTTTGCAGGAGCACTGTCACCAAATGCTTGTAGTTGTCATCTCTTTTGTTGCCTAAAAATCCATGAACAGACCCTTGAAGGCTTCCCAAGCTTCCTTTTCTTTCCCCTCCAAAACTTGGTCAAATGCAGGATCCTTTACAAGTTCTCTTATTTGTGGTCCAACAAAAATGCCTTCCTTAACTTTTGCATCACTTAATTTCGAAAATTTTTCTCTGATGTACTTAAATGCCCGTCCTTCTCGGTTCATAGCTTTGACAAAGTTTTTCATCAAACCCAGCTTGATATGCAGGGGTGGAAGAAGAACGTCTTTTGGGTCCACAAGAAGCTTGGCAGTCTTTACAAGAGGCGTCAGATTGCGTTTCTGTGAGGAAAATGTTATTTCACCACAAATATAACAAAAGTTATTCACCATATTTACACATTTTCGTGGCATTTTTACAAATTTTACACTAAAAAGGACTCGCGAACCAGAAATTTTGCATTAATTTGAGTAGAAACTACATGTAATTGACAGTCACAGCAACAGTATCTATGTTTATGATTTACAAACAGCTGAAGAGCATTTGTGTTTTGTTATTTGACAGGTGTGCCAACTCCCCCAAAAATTCCCCCAAATTTAAAATATTCACTCTAAAAAATTAAATGTCACTTTATCTTCAAAACATGAGCTAATCTATCATTTTTATGGTGATTTTTGAATTCAGCAGATGGAAATACATGTAAATTCACTATTTTTAAGCCTGAAACATTTTCATTGTTGCCCAGTGATAATTTTTAGAAAGGAGGTTGGGAAACTTAATAAAAACTATACATATAAACTATATTACAACAACAATGAGGAAGGCTAAAGAGAAATGACCTATACCTCATGATGTAAAATATTAGGATTTTAATACAAGAAGGTAATATTGTAGATATATGGTGAAATATTAAGGAGAGAGGGCACGGGCGTTCACAAATACACAACATCTGGGCGGAATCGTGTAATACACCTATCATATTTACATGCGGGAAGGTTAAAATGGGAGGAACCAGGGATAACTAGAAAACAATTACTAGGGGGGGGGGGGCATTGATTCCAACATTTTGTTATTTCATTACAAAGAAGGGACTAACAAAAGCTGTACAGTAAAAATATTGTTACAGGTCCTAAACCCAGAGAGTATGCATGGTTTGCAAACATCATTTTGAAGATTTGGGTAATAAATGAGGGGAGGCTAGACCAGATACTAGTCATTTTTAACAATTTTTTTACGAGAAAATCTATCCGGACCAATGGAATACTGGAATATTTCGTCCAATATACAGGGGAAAGCGGATGTTTAATAAATCCGCATAGTTATAGAAGTGAAGTTTTTTACTGGTTCTTGCAGAAATGTTTTATTTAGGCAAGGGTTTAGAACCTGTGGTAACATTTTTATTATAAAAATATGGGGTGTAGATAGGGAAAATGTCTAGAGTTTTTATCAATTTTCAGAAAGTATTTGACCCCGAGTCACATAAAGCTTTATGCCAGAAATTAAGGAAGAAAGTGCTTTGAGGAACAATTTTAAAAACCGATGGCAATATATGAGAGTAAAATTACGTGTGCAAGTGCAGAGAAATTATATAACCGGAACATATGCTCTAAGCGAGGAGTTAATCTAGAATGCAGTTAAACAGTATTTCATTACTTATAATTATTTTTTCCATAGAACACATTTCAATACACTTCTGTGAAGCTAATTATGGTGCACCAATTGTGAGAGATCACAGCATTCCAGCACTCTTGTGTGCAAACGATATTGTACTCCGCTAAGCTTCACGGTGTCACAGAACTGCAATTAGAGCCTTGCACTAGGTGGAGTTTATCACGGTTGGAGAAAACAAAGGTGCTTACTTTTAAAAAAGGGTCGGTTTTCAGGAAGGAAATGTCTTGGTATTATCAGCCGGGAAGAATCCAAAATGTTAAAAACATAATATATTTAGGCATAAACATAACAATGAATTAAAATGGTTAAGGCACATTGACTACTCAAAATGAAAATTAAGAAGATAGCTGGGGGAGCTGTTTACTACAATGAAGAGGGTTCCGGAAATGCCTGTCAGCAATTTATAACAGAATGCAATGCACAAATAAGAGCAACGATCAGTTATGAAGTGGGTATGTGGGGGTGGGAGCGAGCAGAAAATCGGCAACAAGTTAGACAAGGTTGATAGTAGCGCGGCTAATTGAGAGATGAGAAAAGAATTTGGTACTGGTAAGACTTAATAAGGGGGGCTGACAAAAAGCTAAAATTTGTTTGCTATCTGGAACAAATAACAATCCGGAAAAAATGTGGTTTAGAATGAATATGAATAAGTTGAGTGTAGGAGATAGGAACTAGAAAGATAAGAAATGTTTGGAGGAAATTAATTGATATTGATTGGCAGACAAGGGGATGCTGGGTGTTCTAGGATAGAATCACTGGAATTACAATCAGAACTAAAAGTGTCATGAGGGAAAACACATATAAATGCAATGACAGGAGAAGGCCTGGCTGCGTCTCGAAAATGACGGATGACATAGGGGAAAGTGTGTGTCCAATGTGTGGTAAAAATGGGTACATATTTCTGCAGAATGTGCTGCTACAGAGTGCTGGATGTTGCAGTTTCTCTCGAAAAAATTTTGAGGTCATAAAGGAGTAGGGTGGAATGTATAAATTTGGTACTGGATAAGAATAATTGGCACATACTAGTTGTATACTGATTGCACACTCATCGTAATTTCATTGTTATACATTGATGCGACCGATTTAATGTCCAATTGAGGTGTATAAATACATACAATACAATGTTACACACTGCTTTTTTGACTCCATCGTTGCTAGAGGTCCCCTCCAAAATTGAAATATACAATTAACTATTCATATATTCCTTCATCCACTGACCCAGTTTCTTGCAGTGTGCCAAACCTGCTGAAATTATTGTCGGTGTTTTATCATCGCCAGAAGTTGAAGCTGAACCATTTCAAACAATTGATATTTCTGTTGGAATATGCATGCAGTGACCCAAAAGTGGTTGACTTGATCACACATGGAGAATTGAACAGTTTAGTGTAATATCTAAGCATTATTGTTCATTTATTTATTAAAACACGGGAATGTATTACCACAAGATTAAAGAGTGTAACTTTATTATTATTTTTAGCATCTGCAATCCTTACATCCTGATATGGCACCTACATCTAGACGTATCATAACAGTTTCTTTCTTTCGTATTTTATTTTACATTTTATATTTATTTTAAATAATTAACTGTACAAATCTACTTTATTAAATAAGTAGATTAACTAAAACTGCAACAACACAATTTTCGTAACTAACATCAGACTAAAAACACTGGTAACTAATGAATCAGTATTTATTCGGGTACAATCAATTTGGCCTGCCTCTCCGCTTCAATGAAATGAAGCAGTGTTTAGTAGGGGGGGGAACATTTTATATATGGGATTGATTAGAATGGGATCTCAGGGTCAGTATTTGTAGTTTTTGTTTTAGGAACGTATATACGCTACCAGGGAGACTGGATGGGGAATGGGAACATTATCTTCTTCACATCAAGAGCTTTATATAAGTTTTTCTGATAACTGTTTATTGATCTATTTACACCAAGACGATGAATCTCTTTATATATATATTGTATTTTCTTGCCAGAAGAGAACCTTGAAAAACCACGCGGATCTGTTTAGTGTACTAGATGTAGCTAGCATATACACTAGAAAACCTTTCCTGTGGTGTTTCTATTGGCGCGGACACACGCGATCACGGATAAATTTACTATTGTTCTTATTAACAGTTATCGATTAGACTCAGCCTGACTAAGTAACTAACTGACTGCCTAACTAACTCGAACTAACTGAGTAAACTGGCTTGAACTGAACTAACTGAGTAACATGGCTAAGTAAGTCACTCGAACTGAAGTGACTGATAAGAAGTGGCTGCATAACCAACTCGAACTGACTGGGTGCGAAGAAGTACAACTCACTGGCTCGAACTGACTAGGAAGTTAACTGGCTCGAACTGAACTGGCTAAGAAGTGGGCTTTTTTGTTTTCCCATGACTTTTATTTAATCTGCAGTCGGTCAGTCTTACGTGAATTCAATAATTTTATATTTAAATTCTTGTAGCGCCTTGTTAAGTTCTACTCGTAGATTGACTACATAAAAATCACGTGGTTCCCGGTTCGTTACCTATAGGCTACGATTTGGCGCCGATTTCTCTGAGGGTCCTCCTACTTACGAACTTTGAGGCTTTCTATTTTATTTCTCCTCTCGAATCTCCCACTCAAGTTACTCTTGTGTTACAAACATGTCCCGTTATGTTTTTGTTAGAGTTGCGTCTTTTTTCAAGGTTCTTCAGAGTATAAAATCACCCTCGCTAGCTGTATTTGGTGTTTGGTATTTATGACCTGGCTTGCTTGTCCCTTTGTACAGGAGGGGACGCCACGGTCGTGAGGTCCGGACTTTTTGAATTTAGCAAATTTACTGCACAAATGCCTGATACAGAATTTCTGAAGCATTCTAAATCTTTTGCTTTACTTATATTAATGATGATTGATTAATGTTTGTGATTCATCAGGGAGGCCTTAATATTAATTAAATATCATTTCTTATATTAACCATAATCTTTGGAGCAAGGAAATCCTGCTCCACTAATAATCATTTAAATTTAACTATGCTCAATATTGTACAACACAATATGTGTTTCATAAATATTTAAATATACATTAAAATGTTCCAATTAAAATTTATAATGTTCGCTGTGCAAGTGCATTCTTCTTCACTTATATGCACTTGGGCTGTCGCTCGGGCTCCTCGCTTTTTCCCCACCGGAATCGCACACTGAACATCAGAAAGATAGCTGCCGGTCTAAATCTTCAGATGGAAATTGCGGTAGTTTAGGTTAAGGATGAGCGGCTACAATACGTTTTTCTTTTTCTTTGTAGTGTATAGGTCTTTCTGTGTGCTCTTGTGCTCTTCTTTTGCTTCCTTCATAGTGCTTTCATTATTAATTGCTTGTTTATCAGTTGAACTTAGATGTTCTTTGTTCTGATGATGTTCTCTTTCATCTCTTTCCGTGTAGTCTTTGTGTCCTACTCCCTCGCTTCTTCTCCTTTCTATTGCCTCGTAAAGCGAAGATCGCGGGTTCAATCACGACCAGGGTTGATGGATTTTGTCGGGCGTAAAAATCCTTCAGAAGCGCAGTAAAGCCGTGGGTCCCGTGTAGTAGATTTACGGCACGAAAAAGCATAAAGCCTGAAAGAAGAGGCCTCTGAGCAAACTTGCCGGCCGTTTAAGGCCCTGAATTGAATGGAACGCTGAAGACCTGAAATGTTAAAGAACGTCCGTAAATAAAACAAATCAACAAGCTCTCCTTTGTACTTTTCTTTTTTTGGCTTCTTCTTGCCTAGCAGTGGTCTGCCAACTTATTTTCTTCTGTTAGTTGTTATTTCTTCTTCCTATTCAGTTCCGATGTTGCTAATCGCTTCTATCTTTAAGTTTGGGATTGCATTCATTTCTTCATCATTTTTATGTCTTTGTGATCTTCTTAATTTAAAACCTTTTGGCTCATCTGCTGTTGTTTTCCTTGCACTGTTATATTTTCTCGTGTTTCTACAATTTCTATTTTTTCATTTATTTTTTTAGCCTTTTTTTTAAATTTGGAACGGTTTCTGATTTCTTATGCTATTTGTATTTTTTCCTATCATAATCTTCTTTCCTCACTGACCAGCTGTGTGTAACGGGGCATTCAAATTTTGCATGCTCCTGTGTATCTTCTATTTTGCAATAGTCACACTCGCTACTAGATTGTAATTTCATTCTTTCCAGATAAACTTGGTGTGGTCCGTGTCCCGTAAAGAAGTGTACTGAAACTTTGGCAGGCTTAATATTTGTTAATTTTATTCTTTCTTTTATTGCTGGAAATATTTTATATTTCATAGATTTCCTCGTATACCCTGTCCCACTCCTTCTACCATTCCTACACTAAAGCTTCTTTATTTGATATTTATAGGTACAGCTTTAACAATTAACTCTCCTATGTTTTGATAATTCTGTTTTTAGTCAATAGTTCACTGCGCTTTTCTGGCCAGATGGCCATTGTTACCAGGGGTCCCAGTATTGGAGTTATTGACATTGCTCCTATACATCTAATATTTTTTTTTCTTTGTGACCTTACCGGTCTCTTAATGAACAATTCTCTGCTGGATTTTCCTCCCAGACTCCTGAGCCGTGTGTTAATATTGCTGCAAAAATACTCGTGTGATATACATGGATAACCTCAATGGATAATTTAAATTGCTTTTGACATATATTTGCTATTTAAAACGTGATATTATCTATTTTGTTCCTCGTGTCTTCCATATGTTTTTGAAATCCTTTTGATCGTATAATTGAATTCCTATATATTTTGTGTTTTCAGGTCTTTTTATGTATTTAACATTTATTTTTATTAGTCGAACCGTCCTTAATTTTCCTTTTAATAACATTTATGAAGATATTGCCGGGACTATTTCCAGCTTGCAATCAATTACAAAAGTGTTTATTAAGTTCGCTTTGTTTTATAGCTCATGTCTGCTTTTACCTTTAACGATGATAAGAAGTTCAACTGCATATGCAATTACCTCCTTTTTTTTCTTTGCTAATTTCTCCAATAGACTTTCTAACAGAATATCCCATTATATGGGTTCTAGTCCCGACCCTTGTGGACATCCCTTAGTGATTTCTCTAGTTATTTTTCTATTGACGCCAATCATATGTACCCTTCTATTTTGACAGTAATCTACGCTCGTAGTCATTTAGGTAAGCTTTTCTTTCTCAAAATTGTGAAAAGTGCTGGCCAATGGAGATAATCCAATGCTCCAGTAGTATAAAAATACACCTACTGCATGTATCTGGTTGTCGTATTTACACTAAACAATGCTGTATTAAAATGTCTTCAGTTGGTTTTCCTTCCCTAAACCCGCATTGTTTCACACTGCTGTTATTCATAAATCTGAATACCTGAATTCTTTTAGCAATTAATTTTTGTTGTATTTTTCCTAGATCGATTAATAAGCCAATTTGTTTATAAGATTTATGTTGCGATATATCTTTATATTTTCCTCTTTTCTATAATATGACAATCCCTTCCCTCCAACAATAAGACACTTTCCTTGCCATAGACAGGTGTTTAAAAGTAATGTAGGTAGCGATACGCTTATGCTCTAATTTTTTTAATTACTTCTGCTTTTATTTTTGTCCGGTCCCTGTGTCTTTGTGGTTTTCACAGTTTTTATTATTTGTCGGATTTCATTTGCATGATATGGATAAATTAGTCCTTTTTTGTCTTTTGTTTCTTAGAGCTTTCCTCGTTTTTTGCGAAGTTTATTTTCATTTAGAGTTTCATAGTACCACCTTTGCTCAGCGTGGAGAACATCTTTGGAGCTTTCAGTTTTTTTCATGGCTGTTTATATGGATAAATATTTATGACTAAATTTTCTTTTATAAATTTTTGCCAGGACATTTTACGCATTTGCTCAATTTTTTCTTTATATTTAATTATAATTTCCCTGGGTTTCAAAAGATTTAATTCTCTCTTTTTTGCTACTAAGGATTTTAGGTGATTTTTTTCCAGCTCTTCTTACTTTGCCTCTATTTTGTAGCTTTTCATTCCAAAAAGACATTCCTATTGGTTTGCATTATAATCTTGGAATATTAGATTTCGTCTTGTTTTGAATCGCTTGGTTAGTGCTAATGCTTTTCTATTTATGTTATCATTATTTGTGGCATATCTGGTAGTTTAAATTCCTTCTCTAATTTTTTACAGTTTTCTTTTTAACGTTAAATGCTTTCGTGGTTCTCTTTGCTCCCTGTTTCGATTTTCTGTTTAATTGACACACGGAATAAATTATATTATGGTCACTTGACGTTATAGATTGTCCTACTTTTCGATTTGTTATAAAATTTTGTGCTCGCCCATTTGTCAGAGCTATATCTGTATTTTATGTGACACCTGCTCCGCTGTTGTAAGTTGGTGGATTGTTGGAAACATTTTTTACTTTCAATTGCTGTTCAGCAAATATTTTTCTAATAATTTTTCTCTTTTCTTTTATGTTCACTATTACACCAAAGGAAATGAGCGTAACCGTCTGCCATATAGAACATTGATAAGTAATTAATATTACATTCTATTCCTTTTTATTTACTTATGTAGGGTCGCTAAATTGATACTCTTAGTTAACCAAAATGAAGGTTTTATCTAAATATGCCGAATCAATGCAATTTGTGTGCGAATCGCACAGTTGTGTGTAATTTACCACCTGAATTTCGGGTTTCACGACAGTAATTGCTGTCATGCAGTTCCTTTTTACGCAATTACTCTCGCAAAGTGTCAGTATTTCATGTTGACTTCAGATGTATGTTCCGAAGGATCATGTGATATATAATAACAACATTGATCATTATTGATAATTACGATACCTTTATTACTTTAATTATTTATTTTTAGTTTAAATGGAATAATATAAAGTGTTCTCTCTTCGTTTTTATTCAAAATTGGCAGTGGGTCATTCTTATGCTTTATATACTTAACGTTCATTCGGAAAATAAAAGCCGTCTGCGGAACGTCATATTTAGAAACTGCAGCATTCTAATACATTCAATCCTACACAGGTTCTTTTACACCTTCTAATGCTTCAACAGTGGAGTAATGTTTTGAATTATTCAGGTTACCTCGGTCTAATTTCTACTATAAGGTTATTGTTGACACTTAAAAACAGTTATGGACACCCAATGACAATAATGGTAAAGAATAAAGTTTTCGCCTTTAAAATAAAAAACTAGGGTTTTCTTTGACAATTTTCTTCATAATATTCTAATGAAGTAGTTCTAAATACATTTTTCTAAAGTAACAGTTTTGGCATAGTGTATCAATAAATCAAATACATCTTCACGAACGTAATTATTACCACTGAGAGAATATCATTAAAAACTGTGTAAATATAGTTTTAAAATTCCAAAAGCATACTATGGGTATTTGATATTACAACAAAAGCTTTGTTTCCCTATCAAATCAGAGTACCGAGTAAAACCCGCGATAATACAGTGCTAGTGCTTAAGATATGCATAAAAATACACATCTGTGAAAGTGCAATATGACCAAATAAGTACACAAACTATGATCATATCCTTAAAAAAGCAATATATCTTCAGAAACGAAAATCCTTCCTTTATACTTTAAATGTACAATTAACTTGTAAATAAAAAATATAAGTGTCGATAACTGTAACAGAGTCAATTACCTTAATAATAATAATAATAATAATAATAATAATAATAATAATAATAATAATAATTAATAACTGTAATGATCCCCTTAAAAGAATCAGTATTACACACCTTGGCTTTTTTCTCCATTATCAGATGCTATGTTTGATAAATTTTGCCTACAAGCAAATGGCTTTATTAAAATAGATATTTAAACCCATACCTAAAACAATTTACTTATTATAGTGCAACTACATTCTCATTCGACTTTTGAAAACGTAATGCTTTTGAGGTGGCATGCTATCCTAGGATTTACTCAGCTCCGAAGTAAATACGTTGGAAGTGTGTGAATGGTGCCATGACAGAATCTAGTAATAAGACGGGAAAGAACGTGATAAGCTGTCTTCAATTATATTTCTGATTTGTGGTACTCAGATTTCAAAGTACAGTAGAGCTAGAAATTCCATCTATGTGCAACATTCATTCCAGTCAACTTATTCTATTTATACCGCATCTACTGACATTATAAAAAAAATATTTGTCAGAAAAATCAGCGCCTGTCATTCAAGATATGTGGAAGGGTGTGAGGTGTGTTTGCCATATGCATAATAAAAACTGCGCTATTCAATACCTTATCTACTGTAGAATCTCTGCACGCCACAAAACATTTCATGTGTTCTCTGCCTGTCTTTTGACGTGAATATCTACTACTCTCAGCCAGCAATTACGCAAATTACTTTTTTTTCCCTGATTTTTTCCACAATCCTTCCATGTGCTTAAAAATATCTCCATTACCTAAACCATGTCATATACTTCAGTGGCTTCGGCATTATTTATTCTTTTGTTTAGATAGCTTCAAAACACTGCATTGGACAGCTTTAAAATAGATAAATATAGTGTGTTTGGCAATCTTACACAAATTGGAAGCTTAAATAAAAAAAAACTCCTTCCGAATAAGAACATTCCTTTTCATCACGATAATGCACATGTATCTGGGATTGTTGAAGCAAAACTGCATGATCTTCGATTCCTAGTGCTTACACATCTACCACTTATGCTGGATTTGGCTCCAAGCGATTATTTCTTTTCCAAAACTTAAAACAATGGCTTGGTGTACGAACATTAACATCAAATGAGGAGTCTGAAGCTAAAACATAGGCTTATTTTTCACATTTGGACAAATCTTACTTTACTGAGAGTATTAAAATGATGGAAAGCCGTTGGACTAAATGTATTGGTTTACCAGGTAACTATGTTGAAAAAAAAAATCTTAAATCATGAGCTTTCTTGATAAGGCCCAGAACTTTTAGAACATCTTCAGTATTTATATATCATAACGATTATGAGACTGGATTTTCAATAAGTGTTGTTCTTAAATATCTGTACCTTTTTCATACAACCGTTTTAAAAATAAAAGCAATTTCAATAGTGTTTAATTCCCTTTTTCACTGCTCAAAAAAACTCAGTCAGGGAATACAGTCCAGCTGAAAACAAACTCCAGACCTCTCTCTCATGAGTTCGCGCCTTAACCACCTCGGCCACCTGTGGCAATTATATATTTCTTCGTTTGTTTTAACTGTCTATTACCTTCTGTATCATTGATATAAACTTCCATTACGCTTTTTGTTTGAATCTTGGGATTTGAAATGATGTACTTCTGAAAACGATACTTTTTAAAACCCTCTGCAAGTTTGAGATACAGTGAGTCATAGTGTATATTTTTTATATGGCCATTTTTCACGTGTTAGATATATGAAAAGTTACAATAATTAGGAAGAAAATGTAGCAAAATATGACATTTATCTCGCTAAAATATAAGTATATAAAATTAAGTTAAATATGGGCATTTGGGAGAGCTGTACATGTAAATATAACACAAGTAGATTTTTACAAAAGGGGTTTTGGGTTCTCTAAAGGAACGTCAAACTGTAGGGTCATGAAAGAAGTGGGTTGCTATGAAAATGAGCCTAATTTATTTTTAGTAGTGTTTAACGCTCGTTTTTACTACTGAGGCACCACAGGCGGTGGACACTGATGATATATGAGATGAAATGATATATTGGGAAAGGATATTTTTAAAGAAAGGAAGCTTTCCAGGCCTTAGTTTCGGGTACTTCCCCGGCATTTGCCAGTTATGAGGATTGAGGAAAACCTGGAAAAACCCCAGGCAGGGAGAATGGTCCTGGTGGGATTCGAACCCCAGTCCTACCGCTCACGAGTCCGCGCCTTAACGACCTCGGCCACCCGTGGCAGTAGGCCAATAGTAGTAGTAGTATAAGAGTAGTAGTAGTGGTAGTATTAGTGGTAGTAGTGGTGGTAGTAGTGATACTATTAGTAATATGAATCAATTTATTCAATATTCAATATTACAAATATCAAGCAAAGTATAGTTAACAAGAATATACAATTACTATTACAATTACTATTACAATTTAATTTACATAAACACACAACACCTCCAAAAGTTAAGCAGAACCAAAACTGAGGTTTACACATATCCCAACCACCAGGTTATAAGGACCGACCCCTAAAATAAATTACTAATTTTCTGCACTGCGTATGTCCTCAAGCTCCTTTTTCCTTCTTCCTTATATTTCTTCCCCCTATCCCCAACTTTTCTTCAAATGTTCTCCATTTTATTAATTTTCTCTACTGTTGTTTCTAATAACAGTTTTGTTGCCACTATTTTTGTTTTAACTTTCCCATTTTCCATCCCAGATACCATACCTCTACCGTTTTACCATTTCACATTTAATTAAACAATAAAACTGCATTCCCACTTTCCCAAACATAATGCATCCCTCTTTACAATTTATGCTTAGTCCTTTTAAATATAATATTCCTGTACGCATCCATAAAACAGGTATTCTTCCAAATTGGCCACAAATGTCTATATATTTCTCCCGTCCCCAAGTTCTTTTATCTGCTTTATATAAATGCAATAACTTTATCCTCTAAGCTAGCCCAGATCCCTTGCCTCTATGCTTTCTACCCTCTCTCTCACTTCTTTCCAACATGCACAAACATTATTTTCACCTAATCGCCATTCATTTCCCATTCCAATTTCTTCTAATAGTTTTCCCACTTCTCCAATTCAACACTCTCTACCTAATGCATCTCTTTGATACGTAAGGCATTTCTTTCGTACATTCAGTTTCAAACATGTATGGCAATACTTTAAAAATCTTTGCACTACTATTCTTGTCCTTTCTACTCTTCCTAATTCTACCATACTTAACCTTTTTGGTGAACTTTTTCTAACCCCAGAACCGATCTACAAAACATTCTATGCACTACATCAATCTTTGTCCAGTCTTTTGACTCCCCAAAATTTAACAGTATACATCATCTTTGACGTAATCACAGCCTTATATAGTCTTTCTAACCATTTTATTGACAATGTGGGAACTTTATACAAGCTTATTCTAACAGCTTTTACAACTAATTTACCTTTTGCTTATGCACATTTACACTGGACGTACCCCATACCATTGCTGGTAAATCTCACTCCCATATAACCAAATCCTTTTACTAACTCTATTGGGCTTCCATTCAAAAACCATATCATCTTTTCTTTATTTTTTTTCTTTTTAAATACTAATATCTTTGATTTGTTTGTATTTATCCTCAGGTCCCATTCTGCACAATATCTAATAATTTCATTAATGGTATGTTGTAATTCTATCACAGTTACTGTCCCCAATATAAGATCATCTACAAAAGTAAACTGGTACTTACATCTTTCCAATTATTGGGAAATGTCTATTTTTTCATCAATTCTGTATAGGATATCCTCTATAAATGAAGTAAATAATATCGGACTCAATTCACACCCCCGTCTCAAAATGAAATTTTGAATTGTATAATCTGTAGATCTATTTCCTTCACATTTAACACAATACCTGCTTCCTTCATATCATTTTTGAAGTCCTAAAATAAATTTGTTACAATGCTCTTACATCTGAATTTACATACCAATGCAGCCCTAATTATTATATCAAATGCATTCTCAAAATCTGCAAAGAAAATGTATGCCCTATATCTCTTTCATTTATTAAATATTTACCCAATATAGTATTCACTATTATCTATTGTCCTTCTTCCTTTCCTAAACCTTGAATGAAATTTTGATAATTTAACTTCTATTTCTGCCCACTCATGCAACCTTCTTACTAATATAGTATGTTGTAATTGTCATTGATAGTAGACCAATTCCTCGATAGTCACTCGGTTTATTCGTACTACCAGTACCTTTATATATTGGAAGGATCATGCTAATCCTTTTTGCTATTACCCTTTTCTTCATTATAGTAAACTCTTTATCTAAAATTTCTATCCTATACCCAGCACTTTCTAAGTTTAATTCATAACTTGGGATATTCCCATCATCTAATAGGTTTCTAAAGTAATTCTTCCCCTCCCTTGGGTTTATATGATTTCGTACCCTTCTCTTTCTTAAAACACCCATCACAACTGCCCATATATTTACCACATTTAGCCTTTACTACTCCTTTAATGTTTTCTCCCATTCTCTGTTGCCAATCTTTCTTTATCGTGCCCTAGGCACTTGTATTCAATTGTTTGAACAAAAATCATCTTCCTTATCTGACCTTCTCCACCTTATTAAATGTTTAAACACATCTTTCTTTACCTTAACACACTCTCCATCGTACCATCCATAGCCTTTTGCATTTCTTCTTTGACTCCCATTCATCTTACTTCTTACCCATCTTGCCATCCCGTTTTTCCAATGCTCCCTCTATCTTTCCTAACTTCAGTGCCTCCAGAATTCCGCACTTTCTTATTTCCCTAATTTTGGTTATTAAAATTCTGCAAGAAAAGCTCCAGAATATTCCTCTTTCCATCCAAAACATTTTATATATTGCATTTCTAATGTTTCTTTCTCCCTAAAGCATTCTCCTGATCTCAGGCACATTAATAGTGGAAAATGTTCACTACGTGTTATCACGTCCAGGACTTTTACGTCTACAAACACCTGGTCGATTCCTACACTACATACCATATACTCTATCACACTCTGACCATTTATATTCACAAATGTAAATTCTCTCTCCTGATCTTCACATCTTAAACTATTGCACATTATTAAAGTATTCAGCTCACAGAAGTAAATCTATTTTCTACTTTACTTATATTCTTATCTCTAATTTTCCTTACCCACTCCTCACTGTTTACCCATATACATTACCGCCACGGGTGGCCGACGTCGTTAAGTCTCGGACTCGTGAGCGGGAGGTCTGGGTTCGAATACCGCCAGGACCGTCCTTCCTGACTGAGGTTTTATCCAGGTTTTCCTCAGTCCTCATAAATGGCAAATGCCGGGGAGGTACCCTAAACTTAGGCCTGGAACGATTCCTTCCTTAAAAATAAATCCTTTCCAAATATATCATTTCATTTCATGTATCATCAGTGTCCATCGCCTGTGGTGCCTCTGTAGCAAAAACGGGCGTTAAACACCATTCATTCATACCCATATACATTCATTCTCCAAACCCATAAATTTTGTATCATGTACATCTACTCTGGCATTACAATCAACAACTATAATAAATTCTATATTAGGATACTTTCTACTTAATTTTTCGATGACTCAGGTGGGTTGTACACCATACCCGATCCTAAGCATAGTTTAATTCTTTATATATATATATATATATATATATATATATATATATATATATATATATTCTTATCTTATACTGGAACTCTGCGTATGTCCATAAGTTTCCGGCCTAAACATTTTTTAGTTATGATAAACACAAAAACTATATTTCGCTTTACAATGCACTTACCGTTTATTGCAATACACTTCTCACATCTTTGAATGAAGATTTCAACTCCTTCCCAAAAATAGCCAGAAATCTTGTCTGCAAAATGGGTATAAACAGCATCGATCACTTCTTCATCACACTTAAATTTCCTTCCTCGTAGGTCTTTCTTGAGTTGTAGGAAGAGACAACAGTCACTGGGAGGTAGATCTGGGCTGTAGGATGGATGGTCGATCTCCTTGAAGCCACAATTCTTCACAGCTTACTTTGCAACAAGAGCTGTGTGCATAGACGAGTTGTCGTGAACAAGGTGCACACCATTTACGCCACTCCATTGATTCTCTTTTGGACAAAGAATCATAGTAGAGGACCCAAGTTTCATCTCCTGTAACAATGGTTTGCAGAACTTCTCCCTCGTTGCCACGGCAGAGCTCCAAAAATGCGTGAAAACAAATGACTCGTTGCTGGTTTTGGATTGAGGAAAGAAGTCTAAGCACCCATATTGCACTTACCTTATTTTTAAATGTTCATCAATAATTCGAAGCACTGTTGTTTTAGAAAGGCCCAACCTTACTGCTATTTCTGTAACTTTGAGCCGCCGGTCTTCCGTAATTTCTCCTTCCACAAATGAGTGGTGTTTAACGCCCGTTTTTACTACAGAGGTACCACAGGCGGTGGACACTGGTGATGAATGAAATGAAATGATATATTGGGAAAGGATTTTATGGAAGGAATCGTTCCAGGCCTAAGTTTAGGGTACCTCCCCGGCATTTGCCATTTATGAGGACTGAGGAAAACCTGGAAAAAACCTCAATCAGGAAGGACGGTCCTGGCGGTATTCGAACCCAGACCTCCCGCTCACGAGTTCGAGACTTAACGACCTCGGCCACCCGTGGCGGTTCCTTCCACAAGAGCGATATTTTCAGGGGTGAGTACCTCCAACGACCGACCTGCGCTGCTCTTCGTATTCAATGCTTTCTCGAACCATTCGAAAAAGTTTGGCCCGTTCTTTTACGGTAGAATATGAGGGGGATGCTTCCCTATGTACACTGTCCAATCGCTATTTAATTTTGTTTGGAGTAAGTCTTCTTTTGTGAAGAACTTAATAAGAACTCGGTACTCCATTTTGAACATGTCACAATTTTCTACATTTAGTTTGCTTTGTGCAACTATATGTGAAAAACTGAACACAATGTAGCGGAAGTACAGCCGCAATTATTCACTTAACAGTTAAGGTATGACACCAGATAAGGATTTTGTAAAGGTAATAATCCTCATCGGCTAGGCCGGAAACTTATGGACCTTATATATATATATAAAGATGAAGGATGAAGGTTTGTATACATGCTTGTAGAAGAAGGGAAAGTAACATTTCAATCACATTTACTCCACAACTTTTATTTATAATTACCCCCTTACCACCACCTTCGATATTACAAGAATAGCTGATCTCATGGTAGACTGTAAACATGACAAGTGTAAGTTTTTCATGCCGCTGCCAGAGTAATGTTACTTGAGTTTACCGTTAATCTCGAACCTACTGTGTTGTTACCAGAGACCTAACCATAAGAATATTAGCATTTTGTAAAACATTCATGTCTGAATGCGCCAACTGCGAATAATAATACTTAAGACCTTTTTCAGTAGTTGCTCTTTACGTGTACTTAAACATTGCTTTGATACTTCGTGTGGTTGTTCACAAAGCCTAGCGTTCAAGAGATGCAGATAAGTGACAAGACTTACAATAACGTGTTCGTTAGATCGATGTTTCGAAACTGCATCAACAATGAGCATAAGCCCATATAATTCTGGGTAAAGATTATGATTTACACCAGTGCTTGATAATGCGACAAGAAAGGAAAATAAAATTTACTTTACCTCTAAAGGCAGAATCAAGAACAGGGCATTAAACAAGAATAAGGAAGGTCCGAGAACAGTATTTACTATATATCTTGCATTTTGAATGTTTGTTGCTGCTAGTTCAGCAAAGCTATTTTCCACTTTTAATCAACGCGGTCGTAGGCTTGAAGTGCATTAGAATAGAAATTGTTAATATGTGCAAACACGCCAAAAAGGGGAGAAACTGCAAGATGAGGGACTCTAAATTTGAGTGGCAAGATAGAAAGTCATGATCATGCTTGATGATATACGCAAAAATCGGAGCCAGCGAATTACTTCCAGTAGCATGAAAGTTGGTGAAAGTATAGACCGACCAGCGATAACATAATAGCAAACGGTGCAGAAAACACTGAGAAAATACGTATTTCTGTGATTAAAATGTAAGTTTGTATGCTTTTGCCAAAATGCATAGAAGACACTGAATGCATGTTGGGAATATCCAGCTTATAGTACATTAGGAATATAATAATCCATACTATTAGAACTAAACAGAAGGCTAGTGACGTATGCGGGCAGTGGAGGGCTTTATCTGCCCAGTAAGATATTACACACTGGAAGGTATCAACTATTCAAATACTTATCCCTGTCTATTTTCATTGTGTTAACAAAAGCAGAATATTAATAGTGGAACGTTTGACGTTTTAACTTGGATTTTTAATTAAGTGTAAGTATATTTCTCACATATATATTAGCCTACTAATTATATATACATACAAATAATGGATATACCACAACAATGAAACAGAGAAAATTTACACACAGCAAAGATTGAGAAACTGAGAATATCGATAGCTGCATGTGATCATTGGAGGCAATAATATTTAGATTAAAACATTCAAACTTGCGTATATTCCACCATACGGATGTTCCATTGAGAACAAGTACCAGGGTAAGAAGGGAAGAGGTTTAAGCCGGCAAAGCTTCTATGTCTACTCCTGAATATAGACCGGAGTTTTAAAAACTGCATTGGAATGTTTTTGACTAGAATGGGTACGCTGCTGTAGAGATGAATTTTATTCATTGAGAAAGAAAGTTCCTACATCTCCAAAATGTTTATATGATATTCGAAATAGAAATAATTTCATTTCCTTTAGGATTCACTCTTTGAGATGAGTTCTTAAAAATGAGCTACAAATGGGGAAAATGCAAAAATAAAAGGAAAATATCAATTGAAAAGTCAAACATAAATGAAATTACTTTGTAAGAATCTAAAACCAATCCCCCCTTTAGGGAACACAGAAGCGTACTATTGTATATATATTTGAATATTGTTCAACGCCCGTTTTTACTACTGAGGCACCACAGGAGTTGGATACTGACGACACATTAGATGAAATGATAAATTGGGAAAGGATACTTTTTTAAGGAAGGTAACATTCCAAGCCTAATTTTAAAGTACCTCACGGCATTTGTTATTTGAGGACTGAGGAAAGCCTGAAAAAAAAAAAAAAAAAAACAGTCAGGGAGGACGGTCCTGGTAGTCCGTGCTTTAACCACCTCGGTCACCCGTGGTGGTGTACTATTATATATACATACACGATAACACAATGTAATATTTAATATATTTCTGATTCTCTAGTTCCTGTTATTTTAGTTACATTGCTCAAAGAATTCATTTTTCATTTCAATATATATATTAATGAGATTTGAGTGAACAATAATTTTACAATTGGAAAATGCTGACAAAATGAGAGTCAACCAGGCGTTTTGACTAAGCGAATTTAGATAACGTCTCATTGTTGATCATGCAGGATCCAAAATGGTGTTTGAGAAGAATTCATTATTAATTTTTTGAGTAAGCCAAAGCTCAGGAGATTATTATGGTCAAATGAATTTCAGAAACTCTGAGCTTTGTATTAACTATCAGCTTCGCTTCTTTCCAACCTCCCAGAGGAGAGTGTTATGGTTATGAATAATGCTCCGCAATATTCAGGAAAACAAACCCTTTTCGAAATACGCCGTAAAAGAAGAGGTAAAATTATGGCAAATTGGCATTCTTCGTTCTTCAAGAAACATGAGAGTATCTAAACTCTATATATTGATAGAGATGCATAAATTGCAAGAAAAAGTGTTCCTCTTTAAAGACATGTTAAAATTATTTGGTCATGAAGCATTAAGTTTGCCCACATACATGATGTGTGAACTGAACCCTATTGAGCTTGTGTGGTCCAAAATAAAACTCTAGCTAAGAGAGAGAAAATGTTACTTGAGAAATTAATATGCAAGTGCTACTGAAACTTACACTTATGGCTATTCCTTGCTTCACCCCTGAACATAGGCGTCCCCCTCAGGGGCCCAATTTATTGGGTACGGGGCGTAGCGACCCCGAGGCACCCGAGCTGCTCCCTCCGGTCCGCGCTTAGCGCGTTTGACTCCTTTTTATTTCGCCTCTTTTATTGTTTTATTTGTCCTACTTCCCTGTTCTTTGTCTGATGGGTGCCCCCGTGTTTGACACGGTAAAAAGTGACTGGGTAACAGCGTAACTCCCAGCACTGGGTTATCATGTAGGACGGGAGCGTATCCCCTGGTAAAGGCCAGGCCCGGGGAAGGGCCATTGCATGAGCTGTAGACTTCCTGCAGGCGATTGGGTCCCTTCGTCAGCCCACAGGAAGGTGTGACCCTGAGGTTACTTTGTTCAGGCCAGAGCCAGTAACCTAAGCCGGGGTGGCGCCCAGGAAGCAGCCCGCCATCGGAGACGGTTGCAATGGTGGAGGAATAAATCGCTATGGTACTTGAAAATAATCCTTTACATTATAAACGTAAAAGAGTTGATGCAAAAGAAGTAATCGAGAAGTCTTTCCCTCGTTACTTAGTCATTAGTCGTACTGAAGAGAATCAGTCATTTACGACCGTAAATCCATTCAAAATTCAGAAGGGCATTGATGCCATAGCTGGACCCGTTAAGTCCTGTACCCGTCTACGCAACGGATCACTTTTGGTGGAGACACTTGGCCTGTCTCAAAGCAACTCGTTGCTCAAGGCGACGCTACTCCACGGATATCCCGTCCGTGTCGAGAAACATAAGACCATGAATTCGTCGCGAGGAGTTGTGACCACAAATGTTCTAGACGGAATGACCGACCCGGAAATCCAGAGCTGTCTGGAAGACCAAGGGGTCACCTCAGTATATCGTGTACAGGCAAGGAAAGAGGGGGAATTACAGCCGACCCGGACTCTTTTCCTCACATTCGACAGGGTCGATTTGCCGCAGAGGATCAAGGCGGGCTACGAGGTGATAGAAGTGCGCCCGTATATCCCTAGCCCGTTGCGATGTTTCCAGTGTCAGCGTTTTGGACACACTCGCATATCGTGCAAAACTGCCGTATCCATTTGTGCAACCTGCGGCCAAGCAAGTCACGAGGGAGCATGCCCATCCGCTCCTGTCTGCGTCAACTGCCGCGGTGAACATCCAGCCTCGTCCCGCGATTGCCCTCGTTTTCGAGAGGAGCGCTGTATCCAGGAGATCCGGGTAAAGGAAAAACTCTCCTTTACTGAAGCCCGGAAGCGATTCCAGTCTCGCCAACCTGTCGTGCCTAAGACCGGCACCTACAGCGCAGCAGCTTCTTTTGCGCCCAAGAAGTGCGATAGCAGTACGCAGACCTGCGATCTTGTGTTTACACGGGTCCAACCTACGCCTAGTTCTCCAAAGCGCTCTACCGTGAAGCCCAAAGCTGTTGTTTTTAATGCCCCTGATATTAAGTTCAGGACGAGTTTTACGAGAACAGATTTTTTAAAGTCATCAACTCAGGTAGAGCAGAAGAAGAGCCCTTCACCTCCTCGGAGGTCACGCTCCCATGATGGGAGCAAGCCCGCTAGGCGGTCGCCGTCGCCGCCTATACCCACATCCAACCGATTCCAGGCTTTGGAATCGGTGGATGCTTCTCAGCGGGAGAGCCCTCCCTCTGAGGAAGTGATGGAGCAGGATGTGCCTGCTCCTTCAAAACCACCGAGTCCCACGCGACTGAAAAAAGGACGTTTGTTTCGCCCCGCACCGTCCAAAAAGTAAGGTGGTAAATTTTTAGCTTCTTTTATCTAATTTTAACAATGGCTATCCTTTCGTGGAATGTGCGTGGTCTCCGTAGTCGAAGACCTGACCTCGAGTTAATTTTACGTTCAACTGACCCTTTGCTTGTATGTCTCCAAGAGACTAAGCTTCGCCCAAGCGATTCTTTTAATTTACGCGGTTACTCTTCGGTGAGATTTGATCTCCCTCCCGAAGTTGGCACTCCCGCTCACGGTGGAGTTTTACTTTTAATTCGCAATAACGTGTACAGCACCTCACTACAGCTCCAGACTCCTTTACAGGCTGCCGCAGCTACAGTTCACTTTTCTGGCCTTAGTTTTTCTGTCTGCAATGTTTATTTACCTCCGTCCGGCACCATCACCACAGTTGACCTGGACGATCTTTTGTCTCAGCTACCACCCCCTGTTCTTCTTTTGGGGGATTTCAATGCACACCACCCCCTATGGGGTTCCACCACGGAGTGTGCAAGAGGTAACCTCTTAGCTGACTTTTTGCTAAATCACAATCTTATAGTTCTCAACACTGGTCAACCAACTTTTCTCTCTGACAGCACTCATAGCTTTTCGCACTTGGATTTATCCATTTGTTCTGCCTCGCTTGCTGTACATTTCTGCTGGAACGTCATCTCTGATTTATATTCCAGTGACCACTTTCCGTGTCAGATCCATGTACTCTCTCCGAACGCACATTCACAGCGCACGTCAAAATGGCTCATTGATAAGGCGAATTGGCCTCTCTATCGATCTTTGGCCGAATTTTCAGGGTGTGAATTTCCATCTGTCGACACCGCGATCGAGCACCTCCGTACGGTCATCATTACCGCCGCAGATAAGGCTATCCCCCGGTCGTCTTGTCACCCCAGACGCATTCCGGTTCCCTGGTGGACTGATGAATGCCGGGACGCATTGCGTGCTCGCCGAGGTGCTCTCCGAGCTTTTCGTCGCCACCCTACCTCAGCAAATATGATTTGCTACAAACAACTTCGCGCCAAATGCCGCCGAGTCATTAAGGATAGCAAAAAGGCTTCTTGGATTTCTTTTACCTCTTCTTTTAACCGCACAACGCCTTCATCCGTAGTTTGGGAACGGCTACGCCGCGTTGCTGGCAAACCAAGGTTTACACCTATACCCGGTCTTAGGATTTTAAATCGAGTGCTCACCACTCCGATTGACGTCGCCAATGTTTTAGGGCAAACCTTTGCTGATGTTTCTAGTTCCGCCAATTACCCGGTTACATTTCGCGCATTAAGGGAGCAGGTTGAGAGGAAAGGTTTCTCGTTTGCCTCCGACCATCAGGAGAGCTACAACGTTCCTTTTACCGCCAGGGAACTGGAGCATGCCCTTTCCACCTCTCGACACTGCGCACCGGGGCCAGATAACATTCATGTTGCTATGTTGCAGCATTTATCAGCAGAAGGCAAAGCTTTTTTATTACGAACTTTTAATTTTATTTGGTGTCATGGCACATTTCCCAACGCTTGGCGATTGGCCACCGTCATTCCGATACCTAAGCCTGGAAAGGACCCTCATCTTCCTTCCAGTTACCGTCCGATTTCCCTCACCAGCTGCGTTTGCAAGGTGATGGAACGAATGATTAACGGACGGCTCATGTGGTGGTTGGAGTCGAGGCAATTATTGACGAACGCCCAGTGTGGTTTCCGGCGTCATCGTTCCTCAGTCGACCATCTGGTGTCTTTAACTACCCATGTAATGGACGGTTTTGTGCGCAAGTGTCAAACGGTTGCTGTATTTTTTGACCTGGAGAAAGCGTACGATACTTGCTGGAGAGGCGGTATCCTCCGAACGCTTCACGATTGGAACATACGTGGGCGTATGTCTGTTTTTATTCAGGAATTTATGAAGGAACGGGTTTTTAATGTTCGCGTGGGATCAGTTTTATCATCTAATTTTATTCAAGAGAACGGCGTACCTCAGGGCTCGGTACTTAGTTGCACACTATTTGCCATTGCGATTAACTCTATCACCGAGTGTTTACCGCCAGGAATACATTCGTCGTTATTTGTGGACGATTTTGCCATCTATCTTTCCTCTCGGAGAACCTGTCTCTTGGAACGCCGCCTCCAATGCTGTCTCGACCGCCTTCACGCTTGGAGTGTCTCTCACGGGTTCCGTTTCTCCGCAGAGAAGACGGTCTGCATGAACTTCTGGCGCCACAAGGAGTATCCTCCACCTTCGCTCCATCTTGGCCCATACGCACTCTCTTTCGCAGACGAAGTTAGGTTCCTTGGCTTGGTGTTTGACAGGAAATTATGCTGGTCATCGCATATAGCGCTACTCAGAGGCAAGTGTGAACGTTCTCTTTGTATTTTACGTGTTTTAAGTGGCACATCTTGGGGAGCTGACCGGACTATACTTTTACGTTTTTACCGCGCTCTTATCAGGTCCAAATTGGATTATGGCAGTGTTGTTTATGGCTCTGCGCGGCCTTCTGTTCTGCGCCGCCTGAACCCGATTCATCACCGGGGTATCCGTGTTGGCATTGGAGCATTCCCCACCAGTCCTGTATTTAGTTTATGTGCGGAGTCTGGAGAACCTCCGTTGTTTTATCGTAGGGATGTTTTACTTTCTGCGTACGGTTGTCGCTTAGCTGCGCAACCTCGTCATCCCACGAATGGGCCGTTTTTTAATGTGTCTTTTGATCGTTTTTATGCTGCTCGGTCTTTTACTCCTAAGCCCGCTGGCTTTCGTTTTCGGGAGATTTTACGGACATTGGACATTGAGTTACCTGCTTTTTTCTTAGCCGGGGAAACTTCTTCTCCCCCCTGGATTTTAGCAGAGGCCCCCGTTCATCTCGGGCTTACGTCCTGTCCAAAATCATCGACCGCAGCACATATTATTCGTTGTTCTTTTAGCGAGATCAAATGCTCTTTTAATGGCTGGAATTTTATCTATACCGACGGCTCTAAATGTGACACAGGTGTAGGATGTGCTTTTGTTTTTAATGGGGCTAGTTTTACGTATGGGCTTGACGTTGCAACATCTATTTTTATGGCGGAGCTTTATGCTATCTATCGGGCGGTTTTATTTATTTCTGATCACGGGCTGGGGAACAGTGTTATATGTTCCGATTCTTTGAGTGGCATTTTAAGTTTTAGAAACCTGTACAACCTCCACCCCCTTGTACAGATGGTCCAGAATGCAGTTTTAACGCTTTACGACGCTGGCGTCAGGGTAAAACTACTGTGGGTGCCTGGACACGTCGGGCTCCCGGGTAATGAAGCCGCAGATGTTGCAGCAAAATCCGCTCTTTTAGACCCTGCTGAGTACGAGCAGCGTTTTTATTTCGGAGATTTTATACATTCAATACGTAGAGCCATTTTTTCGCGCTGGCGCGAGGAGTGGGAATTACTCCCAAATAATAAGCTCCGTGAATGTAAACCCGCCCCTTTTAACTGGTCGACTTCTTCTCGCGCTGTTCGTCGCGAAGAAGTAATTTTAGCTCGTCTTAGAATTGGGCATTGCCGTTTTAGTCACTCTCACCTTTTTAATGATCAACCCGCTCCAGTTTGCCCTCACTGTGACCACCCCTTTACAGTGCGTCACGTTTTAATTGATTGTCTTCATCTGACAGCTTTTAGAACTAGCTTAGGTTTGCCGTCCTCTATTGAGGACTTACTAGCGGATGATGTGGTTGCTGTTGAGCGTGTGCTCCGTTTTATCCGTGTTTGTGGTTTTTGGAGCACGGTGTGAGGTTTTATCTTTTACCATTGACGGCATTTTTAGATTCTTTTAAGACTGTTGTTTTTTCAGCTTTTGCTGAATTTTGTTATCTAGTCTTAAATTGTTGTTTTGCACATTACCCCTGTTATTTGTTTTGGGGTTTTATTGTTACCATTGTAATCTTTTATAAGACTGGTTTGTTTTCAGCTCTTGCTGATTAGTTTTGTTACCGGTCTTTGTTTGTTGACCTGTGTTTGCTTTGGGATTTTATTGGTACTTTTTTAGTCCCTTATACGACTTGTGGTTTTCCGCTCTTGCGGCTGTGTTTTAGTAACACCTTAATGTTTGTGGCGCCTTATACCCTTGTTTTTTGTTTTTGGGTATCAGTTTTATTGCACAAGTACTACTGTCTGTTCGTTATGCGCAGGATTTGCGTTCTTTGTTTTGTTTATTTATTTTTATTTCTGACATAGTACCTGATGTGTTTGGGCGCTAATGACCACAGCAGTTTTGCGCCCTTAAGCAATAATCAATCAAACATAGGCGTCGATTTTGTTATACATTGGGGGGAGGGGTAATTTCCATTTGAGGTATTTATAAATACACACTCTGTCATATTAATCACAACAAAAAATTTGCAATTGTTCACCCAGATGTAATTAAAATTTAAATCTCTATTAATTGTATTCATTAATAAGCAGACAAGTTAATATAAAGTAATAAGTGTATGATAGGTATTGTCTGAAATGAAGGCTATGTATTTGTTCGATTATATTTTATTATTTCGTTGTTAAGTTAGGAAATGTTATGCTTATTTACTTTAGCCTGTAATTGGTCAATGCTCTCTAAACGCATCATAGCACAAGCACAGGCTCTGTGTACGTTATGTGCGCTTCTCGTGAACAATGCACTCATCTGACATTGCATTATCAGCACATTCCTCTTGACCAGTCATCTCTCCAGTTCCCAACTCTATCTTAGCAATGGACTAACTGGTATTTATATTTGCACTTGGAAGTATTTTTAGGTTATTTATGACTATTTTATAAACATTACTTTTCAGTATTGTTCTGAATTATTTTCTTAAAATAAGCAGTTAATATGTAAAATGAATGCTGTCAACTTTTAGTGCAAGCTATGTACATATACAATGAACATAGTAGTATGGACCCCGCGGCAGACGCGTAATTGACGTCACATCCGGTTTTAGTTCAAGGTCATATTTTGTATTGCGTTGTAGTGTGTGGGTATGTTGTAAAGCGTCCGCCGAGGGGTACACTTTTTGGATTGTACACACTACAAGGGAATACAAAATATGACGTTGAAGTGAAACCGGATGTGACGTGTGAGGCGTCCGGCGCGGGGTACATTTTTTTTTTTTTGAGTATTTTTTTTTCAGTATTTTTATTGAAGGTTTCAGTTACATGGTAGGAGTACATACAATTATACGATACAGATAGATAATATATTGGAGTACATATAATATTACAAGTACAGATACATGATTAATGGTACATTGTTTTAAATTTTTTTTTGTTGAGTATTTTCATTGAAGGTTTCAGTTACATGGTAGGAGTACGTCCAATTATACGATACAGATACATAATATATTGGAGTACATATAATTGTAGAATATTGATTGAGTACATACAATTACACGATATAGATACATAGTATATTGGAATACATATAATTGTATTTGGATAAGTACAGATACATGATTAATACATTGATACAGAGGGATACAGAAATAGGTGATAGAAGAGTAATGTGAATGATGCAAAGGAGAATATACAAGTAGAGCATATGACGTAGGTAGCACATATTGCACTGAAATGCGTTTGTTACTTTTTGACGACGACGATAAAGTCGAAGGTTGTGAGACAAATATTTTGTTGTTCTTGGTCCATGGTCCTGCACGTTAGGGTGAGTTTATTGTTGTGGAGGACGAATTGTTCGCAGAAGTAGAACCTGTTTGAGATAGGTGCTTTGTTGACGCTGGAGAAGTTGAAGTGGAAGGCGATGGGTATGTTGCTATGTTTGGCGATGCGAATGGTTACGGTTCTGTGCGACTTGTGTCCGGCGATGTGGGTAGATTGGATGGTTAAGGCGTCTCGCGCGTCTTCGATGTAGAAGTGCAGCAAGAGGTTGTTTCCTGCAAGAATAAGAAGAAGAGGGTAAGTATATTAGAAAAAAAGGAGAAAAAAAAAGAAATAAAAATATTGAGAATAGTACATGAGAGGTGGGTGAATGTAATGTGGTACTTACCAACTTGGAAGTAATCTGTGTGCATGGGTGCGAGTCCTTGGGCAGCTCCAGAAAGTCGATGATGTGTTTGCGATTACCGTTTGGCAGTGTTTCTGTACCGTTGTACACGACGTAGAACGGTGCTTCGTTGAGTGCTGTTATTTGTTCCTGCGTGAGATCGTTGTACGACGTAGGCAGCCAGACCTGCTTTCCGTCCTGGAGTCGTAGTACAGTTTTTACTCCGTATTGAGTGTTGAGGGAGCGTACGCCGACAACAGCGTATGGTTGCTTGTAGGTGAGGTCTCGCACGGAGATGAAAGTTGGAATGTGTCCCAAGTTGGTGAGGTCTTGCAGAACAGTTCGTTGCATGATGCTGACGCGCCGACGACTAGGTAGGGAATAAGTGCGGGAAAGGAAGTGTTGTGGGTATAAAGTGTGTGGAGAGGAGGGGGGTGAGCGTTTGTGATTGGTTGAAAGAAAGGCACGTGAACCGTAAGCATTAGGGAGAGAATGATGTAATGTGGTGCAAGTGTGAGCACGTGGTAACGTGTTAGGAGGCGTTTTCGTCGTCGTCGTCGTTGTTGTTGTTGTTGTTGTTGTTGTTACTGGGTTGTTGGTTAATGCTGTCCACGAGGAGACTTTTATATTTGTGATGGAGTTTGACGATATTCTTCCATTCCTGTAGAAATATGGCGATGCCGGGTTTCTTTTCTATGTTATTGAAGATTATTGCAGGGGTGCCGAACACGTGTTTGAAATGCAACGTGTGGTTATCGTTGATTTTTATTTTGACTTTGCGACGTTTGTTTTTCTCTGCGTTGTCGGTGATGGTGGTAGGGTCGAGATGTTGGATTATTTGCGGTCCGAGTTCCTCTACCAGTTTGCTCCACTGGTTGACACCTTGGAGGGTGACGAATTGATCTTTGCCGCACTTGGAAATGGTGATGACGTGGGCTCCTGGCGGTCCGGCGATGGAGAGGAACTTCGAATGCTTGGCGTTGATGAGGTGTATGTGTCCGGCGCACCTGAAAAAATGAAAAAAAATAGAGAATTGTGTTTGGTAGGGTAGCGGTGGGGAGAAAGAAATAGGTATGACAGGAACGGTACTTACATGTTTTCTGCTTGCCGTTTGCAGGACGAGTGCGGGCGAGGGGCTATGCGTTTAGAGTATATGGACTTTTTTCAGAGGCTGACAGGATTGATGCGCAGAGGTGCACCGCGCATGTCGTTTGTAGGATTGTAGGATGAGACGGTCGTTGTAGTCGTAATGTCGGATTCTAAACTTGGGATAGAAGAGAGATGTTGGTAAGTTGCAGCATCGGTGGGATACGTATGCGACGGCGTAGTGACCGCACGTTGCGCTGTCGTCGCCTTGCAGGCGACGGCAATTGTAGGTCCACATGTTGCCGCAATTGCGTGCGAGAAAATGTTGGAAGGCTGGCAAGAGCGGGGGCAAACCGTAACTGTCAAAATATTCTCCCCGTCCGTTTTTGTTTATAAATATGCTAATCCAGTGCTTTCCCGGTCGAGTGCTAGGATCGGTGTTTGCGACGAGAGCTATGGGTAGTTTGGCGAAGGTGGGAGGTAAACGATCGGAGGGGAATACTCCTGCGAAGTGTTTGTACTTTTTGAGAATGTCGTTTATCTGTTTGGTGTTCATGATATTAGTATGGATCTGTGCACGTCGATTTCCAAGGTTCTGTAGAGTTCCGACATGAGTAGTATGCAGACTGGTTCTGGCAAAGCCTTACGAAATTCCATTTTTATAGAGACATTACCGTGATGAAGACCGGAAGCATAGTCTTTGTTGGCGGTCATATCGGCGGTTAGGTCGAAAGCGAAGATGGTGTAACCGTTTGGATATGCGGGTCTGTTGATGATTGTGCCCTTGTTTTTGAAGTGTATGCCCAGTCCGTCTTGGAGAGTTTGAAAGCAGTCGAGGAAGTGCCCTTCGTCGAAATTGGGTTGTAGTGGTTGAGAGGGGAACGGTTGATTATTGACGAAGAGTTGAAGCGCCGCGAGATCGAAGTGTTGGAAATGATAGGGGTTTTTGGAGACGTCACCGGTGTAGGCCTTATCGCTGGTCATAGCGATGATGATTCTGCGCGGTATTTTTCCGACGAGAACGTCGTTAAATTGTGCTCCGGTGTTTCCCTTGGGTATATTGAGGGTTTGAAAGTCGACGTCCTTGAAGTGATATTTGGCGTTGCTTTTGGCGAGAGCTGACTGGTGGGCAAGTTTGATGGTGGGGCTGGGTCTGACCTGCTTGAGATGGAGTTTAGTGGACACGATTTTGGTGTATCCTTTGAAAAGTGGGTTTTTGGAGAATAGGTGGAATTGCGGAGTGGAAGGGGTGAGTTTGACGGTGAGATTGACGTTATTGAGTAGCAGAAGGTTTTGATTGAAGATTCCGCTAGAGAGGCATCCCATGAGCTGCACCAGTTTGCTGTTTTTGGTGTATTCCTTTCGCCACTTTATTCCCTCGTTGTTATCGAAATCGTTTAGTTTGCCAGGGGTGTCCAGGGCCCATAGAGACGATTGCAATCTTCCGTTCATGACGTCGGTGGAGTAATTGAGTAGGGTTTCCAGATAGGTTTTGAACGGATACCCCGTTTGAGGCATGGAGATGTTGACGTTATTGAGAGACACGCTTACCTGGCTGAAAAGGGAATTGAGAGAATTGTTGACGAAGGTGACGTCACCGGCATCGGTAATATCGGTACCGTCCTCCTTGACGATTTTGACGAATGCTTCTAGAATGACGTAAGACAGGTCCAGGTAATCGTCGCCATTTCCAGAGTAATGGAAGGTTATGGGCGAGTTTGGGGATATGGTGTTTTGAGGGTTGAGAGCGATGGTTCTGTACTCCTCTACGTTGGTTTGGACCGGCAGCTCGCGAAAGATGTCCAATTCCGAATTCATGTATACGGTACCCATTACGAAAATATGTCGTGGACCTTTGATTGCTTGGTTTTGCGTTTGTGCTTGCACCGTCGTTTGGTCTTGCGTTTAGGGCGTCTAGCCTTAGACTGTGTTCGTTTTTTTTTGGTAGGGAGTTTTATTCTGGGGCGCTTTCTTCCAGAGCCGAGCATGGTATTTATTTTAGCGTCTGCCTTTCGCTTGAGATTACTGCCGGCCTCCTTAAGTCGGTTTCGGAAGGCCTCCTTGGGCGTTGCGGAGGTGTTGGCAACGTCGGAGATGACATTTGCACCCATTCTGAGGGCTTCTTTTCCTACGGCTTTGGCACCGCTCTTTAGTATGGGGAATAGGGATCGAAACAGTCCGCCTAGAGCGCTGAAAAGTCCGCTTCCCTTTTGGTAACGGTTGCCTCTGTAAAGGACGAAGTCGCGATTGTCTAATCCGCTACCGGCCTGATTTAAGTAGTATTGATAGATGACATTATCGTTGTGGTTCATGTCGGTTGTATTTCGATCTGAAGGAGAGAACTAAAGCCGAAGAAAATCCGTCTGCAAATGGCAGGAGATAGCCAAAACCATCCCTTAAATCTACGGTGATCGTGTTGAAATCCTGTTGGAGCAACGGTACCCAGTTGAGAGGAAAGAAAGATTTTTCGACTGTGAGTCTCTTGGCCGATTCGGATTCGAATTCCAAAACCGTGCTGTCCACCACTTGGGCGAAGGTATCGCCCACCATTTGCGGGGCGATTAGATTGCAGTAGACGAAGACTTCGTAAGGGATTCCCATGAACGGGTCCGCGTCATACGCCGGCGTTGGATGTTGCACGATGTCGACGTTGGGAACAAATCCGAGCATTTTGGACACGTTAGGTGAAGGAATGAGCTGCGTGAGCGCGCGTCTGTGCTTGGGGATGTTTGGCCGAGATACGCTTGGGTTGGTATCGGCGACGGGAGGGGGCGGCGCGGTGCCCGAAGACGCCGGAGCGGGGGGAGGCGTGGGTTTGGGTTTGGGTTTTGTGGGTGGCTTGGCGACAGGTTTAGGGGTGGGGGGCGGTTTTGGTTTGGGTTTCCTGGGTGCATCGGACATGGGCTGATCGGACGCTCCTTCTCTGTTTGCGTTTACGTTTAAGAGTTCAAACGGCGTGACGTGACCTTCGTTCATATTGAGGTCAAACGGTTGATCTGGTAGTGAGGGTGCATCGGACATGGGCTGGTCGGACGCTTCCTCTTCGTTTACTTTTAAGAGTTGGAACGGTGTGACGTGCTCTCCGTTCATGTTTAAGAGTCCCAACGGTGGATCTGGTAGGGTGTTGACGATAGACCGCTTAGCCTGTTCGATGACCTGGCGGTTGACGACGACGCGACCGTCCCTTAAGCCGAAGACGTTGCTTATGTTTTCGCTGTTTTCAAAAGCACGGTTGAAGGTTTGTACCATTTCAGCCGGGTCCATGCGTATCTCGTTTTTGAGACGAAACCAGAAAGGGACATCTATTATGTGGGGTACGCCATCCACGTAAGTGGAGTGCGTTCCGCGGAAGACGCAGGTGTTGTTGAGGTTGTAGAAACTGATTGGATATCGAAGCTTGGTTAGAGCCACTTCCCACTCCCCACGCAATACCACCCTTTCCGGCAACAGGTTGGAAAAGCGAGACGTGGTGTTGTCGGCAAAGCGCTCCATGGACGCGTTGCTAGCGAGCGTGATCGAAAACGGTTTTTGTCTGATCATATCGATGTAACGTCGGAATGCTTTACCCAGGAATTGAATTTGTCCGGATATCCTTTCCACTTGACGAGTACCTGTTTACTGGTGCCCCTACCCCTAGTGGCTAGTATTTTATCGACTTTGTAGGTTTCGGGTAGGTTGACCTTTTGAAGTTCTTGAGAGTAAAATATTCCCTGCACGCGTTCACCAGCCAAGTCCTTAATCTTATAAACCACGGGGGTGCTTAGCACAACGTCGTAAATTTGGAATATTTCGTCCGTCCAATTCTGTTCATAGCCCTTGTCGAATTTCATCTTTTCCCTAGATATGCGAACGTGATCGCCCACGCGAAATTTTGGTTTAGGGCGAGCCCGCGGTCTGCTGCTGTTGCCGTATAGATTTTCATACACTGTAAAAACGTTGGTTTTGTTGACGTCAGCCGGAGCCATCTTTATGGATCTGTGGTGCGAGGTATTGTACGAATGTAAGAGTGCGGGCAGCACGTTGACGTACGCGAAGGTGTTTTTGTGCGTAAAGTAGCGCCACATTTTGGTTTTTAATGTTCGGTTAAAGCGTTCCACTACACTGGCCTTCACATTGTTGTTCGTTGTGTAGTGTTGGACGCCGTGGTGTGTGAGAAACTCGCGAAACGTTTTGTTGGTGAATTCGGTGCCCTTGTCAGTTTGCAATACTTTGGGGATTCGCTTGTGCTTGGCGAATATGGAACCGAACGCCTTGGCAACGTTTTTCCCAAACTTGGCCTCTAGAGGTACAGCCCAAGCATATTTGGAAAATACGTCAATTACGGTGAGTATGTAAGAGTAAGGTTCGTTGTATCGCTTGATACCGGTCATGACGTTTAGGTCCGCCTCCCACAGGTCGTCGATGTTTGTGACGTGATAATTTCTGGTGGGAAATTTCTTTCTGACCTGCCTGTGCAGGGTGTAACTCTCCTTTCCCCTGAGAAAGGCTTCTATTGTACGTTTGGAAATGCCCGTGGCCCTGCGGAGTTTTTCGGCAGTGCCCAGCCCCGCGTAATGGTCGATGTGATCGTAAATGTCCTGCAAATCCATAATTAGTACAGCGTCTCCCAATCTAGATCGTCTTCCTCTTGTGCGTTTGATTTACGGGAACGCGGTCTGAGTCCGTACCTGTTGGTGAAATGAGCAACGTTGCGAGCCCTTTTAAGCTTCTTCTTTTCTGCAGAGTCCTGAGGCAGCGTCACCTTTTTGGAGGAATGTTCCGTCTTTGGCTTCTTTTTTGGATCAAACGTGTCTGTTAGTAGACTGTCGTTGAAATCATAGTTTCCGTTCACCTCTCGTTCCCTATGTGTATTTTCGTGCGGAGACCTGAGTTTTGAAACCAGGTCGTAATAGTTGGCCAACTTGTACTTCATGAAGCTCCACTTTTGCTGCGGGGTCAGTTTGGAGCGCTGCAATTGAGTGATGTCTTTGGAAATGGACGTTATGGCCTTGTCTATGACGTGCAGTCTCTTTGCACTCTCCGGTTGAGACTGCAGGAGCATTATTTGCTTCGCGTGCCTCATGACGATATTAACGCGCTAGCTATCGAACCTAGCACGGGGAGAAGAAAAGCAGGTAGGAATCCTCCCTTTTGCGTCAGGATGTTCTTCTTCTTCTTCAACGACACCTTCTAGTTGACTAATTTTCTCCACGTTGTTTTATGTCTTTTTAAGCGTTTCTTACACGCTGGAGAAATGCATACCCGCCCTTTGTTAACGTTGTACACGCATTCGGAGATTGCCTTGATTAATTCGGGGCTTGCCTGTTTGAGCATAATTTTGCGCGCGGCCGGTTTGGCCTTGCTCAAGGCGACCAGATTATTGCATTGTTTTGCGATGAGAGGGGAAGTTAGTTTTCGTATTTTTGCCTTCATCGTCGAAACCTTAATAATACTTGAGACGACGACCACCGCGATATTTATAGGGAGACAAAACAAGATGGGTCCTCTCCCGGCAGCACTCCGGTTCTATACCTGTATCTGTCCGGAGTGTACTGCGTACAGTCCAATACCAAGTAACCATGAGGATTTTCGGTAGCCTTCTGAAATGCCTCTAGCAAGAATTTGGAGTTTCGCGGTTCCATCTGTTGAAATAGTCTGTCTATCTGCATCTTGTCTCTGTTATTCTTGAACACCACGATGTAATTGGCGTTTAGCGAGATTGTGCGAAATTTCCTGCCCTGAGGGAATATGTTTTGCAGAATGTATATGACCCCAAAGTTTCTGTGGTGCGAATCTTTGGTGAACAAATTGGACACTTCTGTGCTATCGCTCTCGTACATCATGTCGTCGATGACCACGAGATCTCCCTCCCTGATGCTGCACATGTTAGGAACGCCCGCGTGTGTCACTACGTTAAACGTGCAATGGTTGAATTCGGAGCCTAACTTGGGCGGATACTCGCGTGGATGACACCATACGACCCTTTTTGGTACCTTATCGAACACTCGGTCTGCGTTGGCAATGGCGCGCTTAACAAATGTGGACTTCCCGCAGCGCGACGGTCCCGCAACCTGTATGGTGCTTGGAAACGTAAATTTCTCTGGTTCTGTCATTTCCACATCCCTACCCGGATGCGTCTTTTTGAACCTACCCTTGTTGGGAATTACCTCTCCCAAAGACACATCTGTCATTTCCACGTTTCTGCCGGGGTTCGCTCGCTTAAACCTGCCCGTGTTGGTAATCACCTCACCCAAGGATACGTCTTCCATCTCTACGTTACTACCGGAGTTTGTTCGCTTAAACCTACCCCTGTCTGGCACCACTTCTCCCATGGAAACGTCCTTCATGTTTACGTTTCTTCCCGGATAGCACCGCTTAAATCTTCCCTTGTTGGGGACCACGGGTGGAATCGTGTCAAACGAAAAAAACTCTGGCGGTTCCAGATTGAAATTGAAATCCCCTGTAGGTTCCGTAAAACGACGCTTGGAGCTCTCATCGAAACACATATTATTCAACTTGCGTTTGCGCGGTAAAAGCGCGTGCCAATTCACGGGTTTCATCTTTTCGCAGGGTATTACGGCGTGCCAAGGGACGTAGGGGTTTCTGACTTTCTTACGTCTTCTCTTGCGAACCGGAGACAGCAATACCTTAGGCTTCATCATGTACTCGGTTTCTCCCTGGTCATATCGGGCAAATTTAGGCTGAATTTCATCCTCGCTGTCATTTTCCTCCTCTTGTTCTTCTCTCCGTTTCTCTTGGTGCTTTCTTTTGGTTGCCATATTATGTGCGAGCGTCGTTCATCCTCCTTCTTTTATAACCGTAAGGATACGTCTCGCCGGTTAGCGGGTCCTGCACACGCTTGTCAACAACCATGCGAAACGTTTTGATCGAAGGTTCCGTCACAACCGTCCATAGACGCTTTCTGGCGATGTTGCGGCCTGCTATAAGTACAGATGCGTCGTTATGCGAATGGGCCATGCTCCGAATGACACTGCCGTTAACTTTGCTCACGGTGCCGGAGTTTAGGGTGATCCCCTTTACCTTGCACACCGAATGTTCTTTGTCGTTACATTTAACGTCAAACATGTAGCTCTTTGGTCCCGTGGATGCAAATCTCCAAATGTATGCGTCCTGTCCGTATTTTGACAATTCATCCGTCATATTGCCCAAAAAAGGTCCTGTTTTTGGAAGCCATTCGCCGGGTTTATAGGTCGCTATTACGGAGTCTGTGTCGAAGTAGCACACGCGCTGCCCCAACTTACGCAAGTATGAATACAGTTCTAGACGAGCGTGGGCTGTGGTGTAGGCGGCAATGACAACATTTGTAGTGAAATTCTGTTTGGGACTTCGCTCATCGTACCTCCAAACAACGCACATAATGTCGTCTGTGGCAGGCAGGTACGTTTGTACTTCCACGCCTGCATCGTTCAAGAGCTGAATAAGGCGAGCGTGGGAGTTTACAAGTTCGTTGGTGGGAAGGTTGTCGTGCTGACCGTACTTTCCCCAAAAAGAGTTTAACATCAGCTTTGCCAGCTCTCTCCTGCCCGGATTGTGACACATGGCATTTGGATCCAAAGACACTCCCTCTTGCTCCAAAAACATTTTCACAAACGCGTCCTTCTTTTCTGGCGTGTTGCACTCCAAAGGCCAGCCGGAAGCTTCCGTCTTCATTTTCAAAAATTGATTCACGTAATCCTCAAAGAGTCCCTTTTGGTGCGGTCCATATTTAACCATTTCGTATTCCCATATTTCGTACGTTTGCAAGAGCACGTAGCCTTCCTCCAGTGCAACTTTAACCTCGTCAATCACCCACGTGCCCTGCAAAGACCTCTCCTCGTCGCTGTGGTTGCACTCCTCTTGACATTTTGCTTCTGCGCAGGTCATGCACAGAGGAAAAAGCAATTTTCCATCAACCCGCACGGGTAATACAGGATGATAAATTCCAGAGGGCGGTAGTATTTTACATTTTATTATACCACCCTGTACATTCTCCAAATTAGGAAATGTATCTACGTGTAGCTTTGGATGTCCAACCGGGTAGGCTTTGGTCTTATTAACAAAAGGATACAGACTGCAAACGTCAAAATAAAACATCTTTTCTTCCCCAAGCGTCTCATTATACACCTTCGTACAATTTGTCCTTCCCCCAAAGAATGCATCCCTAGGATTCAGAGGTTGCGGATGCGATTTAGAGTACGACTTCACAAAATCGGCTAGTTCACAGTTGGACTTTGTCATGTCGTTAAATTCACATTCCCACATTTCAATCAAATTGTAACCGGCATTCTTTATTTTTCGCGACACTCGCTTCGTGTCCTCATACCTAGAGCCCATGGTTTCGTTGCCGGTGCCGTACACGACAGAATGTCGATTGGGAAAACAGCGCGTGCAACCGTGGTAGAAGCAACCGTGAAAAAAGTACACACACTTACTCTCCTCTCTGTATCCGTCTACTTTGTGGCCCATCACTTTCACTTCCCTGCAGCGAAACGCGTGCTGAATGACCACGTTTTGCTGATGCTCCAACCACGACAGCCAAATGCATGCTATTCGCGATTGTTTATCTGCCAGACGGTATCCACCTACGGGAATTATGGGAATGGTATTTGGCGTCATAAAGCGCTTTCTGTACACGTTCATGCACGCATGTGCAATTGTAACACATTCTCTGAAGGGATCTATATCATTTTCGTCCATGAATTCCCTTCTAAATTTGGACACTCCCCCGTATAGCAGAAACACGTCTGTTTTGCAGTATGATACCATTTCTTTTTCCATGTTAAACACGTAACCGGAGACCAGCTTGTCTGCGTACCACTCCTCAAACGCCTTACGCCCGTGAACGGACATGCCCTCGGGACAGTAATACTTTTGATCGGGAATGGGGCCCTGGTAGTTTTCATTTTCCTTGGTGTTAAATAAATAGGGAAAATAACCCTTGCTATCGGCTAGATTAAACGTCTTTGGAAATCTGGCCAAAGGCATGGGAATAAAGTTCAGCGAGTCTAAAAACGTTATCTTGTCATGCTTCATCCTGTATATACGCGTACCGGTAATAATTAGTTCTGGTGTCCACCCGAGGTTCCCAATCATGTACTTGAGTATAAATTGACCATCGTAAGACCTGAGGTTGTGGGCAATGACGGTGACGTCCCAGAAATCGAACCTACTCTGGGTAATATGATCAAATAGTTGCTTAACCGGATCTGTTCTAAATACCCACTCCTTTATACCGCATTGCGAACAATAGTTCATTTTATGTGTCACGTCCATGCATACAGAACACCCCTGGTACAAAACGCATAGATTTGGTACGTGCTCAAATGTGTCAACATTACTCATATACGGGGTGTTTTGCGTACATTCAAAATCTATAAACATGAAGATAAATCTATTCTTCTTCTTACTAGCAATATCAGATTTATAAGGTTGAATGTAGCATAAGTGATTTGCTTCCACATGGCACTTGCACGCGTTACAAAATTTTTCATTGCACTTATGCGACGTCTTCCTACGTCGGCTATTAACCAGTTTGTTGCAGGATAGACACACCTTTTCAATGTCGCAAACAGACACATTCTTAGGATAATATGTCCCCTTCAATAAATGGTTATTATAACATTCCTCGCCCCTAAAACTCCTGTGACACGAGTTACAATCCCTAATGACAGTATCTGTCGATTTGCACTCCAGGTGACATTTGGTGCATTTCAAATCGCAGCGGTGCCTCTCCCTTTTATTCACAGATACGTAATTACACTGACGGCAGTAAAACTTGCACGAAAATGCTCTGTGCAGGTCCACTATGGCGTTAAAGTGTTCGTCATGTAACATTAAGTCGAGGTGTTTTTCAGAGTTCGCATTCCACTTGTACAACACGTTCTTTCCCGAATGACCCCCAAACACGGTAATGTTATATTCCCGCAGTTTACGTGCAAAACTTTCAACGTCTTGCAGAGTGTAACCACCATCGCGGGATCCTACATGTTGGCACAATTCTAACGCCTTCTCCTTTTGAATGCGTTGAAAACATCTAACCGCACGATAATTATCATCTCCGTCAACTTTAGCCTTACACACGACAATGGCTCTAGGTAAACACAATGTGTCAGTATTTTTAATCTCAATAATTCCTTTATTCCTGCTACATATTTCGCAGGGTTTGAAGCACGAACCCTGCACCTCTTTGGTCCACACGCAGTTAATGTTCAATGGTCCTCTTATCAAAAATTCCCTATTACTCTGCATAACCCTCTCTATTGATTTTATTATAGCCTCCGGATTTATTTGATCAAACCTGCGAACGCTCATATTAAATGGAGCAGAGGGATGTCTAGAATCACTAATAGATAACCCCATGTACCCGGGTTCATTGTTCAACAGGTTTTCATTTAAAAAATTCAACAGCCCCTGGAACGTTTCAGAAATCCACAGTTCAGGATTTGCATTTTCAGGCATGGGTCGCACGGTTACAACGGTTTCCGAAAATCCTGAATAAAACTTATTCACCGAACGCTTGCGATGCTGAGCAATGTCAAATAACGGTGGTTCACTTACCAACATCTCCTCCTCCATCCCACTATCGTTAGGCAGGTCATCGTTGCCGTCGTTAGAAGGTAGGGAAATATCACCTTCGAAATAAGACAGAAAGTCCTCGTCGTTGTCCGAAGGAATAGGAAAGTCCTCTTGAAAATAAGGCGACAGGTCCTCGTTTTCCATCATACCACGTTAGCAAGTAAACCTTTAAAGTAAACGTGAAATATATCGTTTTAACGTTATATACAATTTGCGCAACGCTCCACATCTATCTATCTATCTATCTATCTTTTCAGTTGTGTAATGCCTTTATAATAGTGTATTAATAATTTGAATACATGCATTAAATATGAGTTTAATTATGCAATAATAAATAACACTTACGGTGGCATCACACACGGCGTACATGAAGTGTCGTTTTCACCGTTACGTTTACACTTGCAGTCACTATCATCACAGCAAGCAATATACAGCGTTAGTAATATGGACAATATCGTTGCTATTAAAATTCCAATCAACATCACCTCATAGTCCTGCATGGCTTTGTAAAGCGTACACAAGAATCAAGCTAATGCACACAGTAAACAATTCTTTTTTACCACTTTACAAACAATATATATATGTACCCGCTAGAACTCTCGAACCCATGCCTTGCTCAGTCATATACCGTGAGTGCTGCACTCTGCGAGAAAAAAAATGTGGTACGTCATTTGTAATTGCTATTCCCCTACTGCAAGTTACAGTGACGGTAGGCGGTGTCGATCCCCTGCCCTGCGCAATGATATACCGCAAGTGCTCCACTCTGCGCTGAGAAAGGGGAAATGTACATCATTTGTATTTGCTATTCCCCTACTGCAAGTTACAGTGACGGTAAGCGATGTCGATCCCCTGTCCTGCGCAATGATATACCGCAAGTGCTTCACTCTACACCGAGTGAGGGGAAATGTGCTACGTCATTTCATTGCTATTCCCCTACTGCAAGTTACAGCGGCGGTAAACGGTGTCGATCCCCTGCCCTGCGCAATGATATACCGCAAGTGCTTCACTCTACGCCGGGTAAGGGGAAATGTGCTACGTCATTTCATTGCTATTCCCCTACTGCAAGTTACAGCGGCAGTGAGCGGTGTCGATCCCCTGCCCTGCAAAATGATATACCGCAAGTGCTCCACTCTGCGCTGGGAAAGGGGAAATGTGCTACGTCATTTTGTAATTGCTATTCCCCTACTGCAAGTTACAGTGACGGTAGGCAGTGTCGATCCCCTGCCCTGCGCAATGATATACCGCAAGTGCTCCACTCTGCGCTGGGAAAGGAAAATGTGCTACGTCATTCCCAAGACGATAGTACATGTGCACTTGCAGCGAGTGGACTTTCCAATCTAGTAAGAGCATCCGGTGGTTAACTAGCTGGTGCAAGTCTGACACTAACAACGTCCGGTTTCGATCGCTGCGGTCTGTTGATAACTTCCATTGTTTTTCCTATGATACCACTGCATCCGGTCTACATCCGGTTTCGATTGCTGCACACTGCTGATAACCTCCATTGTTTTTTCCAACGATAACACTGCATCCGGTTGCAACAATCCATTATCTCTTCCCCCAGACTTTTGCTACGTCCGCTTTATGGAGCACGGGACCTCACCACATACGTCATACGTCTTCAATAAAACATTGCCGCTTTTCCTCTATCACATTCAGTGCTTGACTGCTGCTGCTGCTCCTGTTGCACATGCCACGAAGTGTACCGCAGTGGAAACAAGTTTTCAACGTCTTACACATACACACATTTGTGTAAGTATTATTACTGTTATTTATCGTAGTACTTATGTGTTATACTTAAAGTGGTGCATTAATTCATTTTTTTTTTGTTTAATACTGCACACCATATTTCATTGTTTATAATGTCATTGTTTTATTATATGTGTTTTTGTATACATTCATTTCAGTTGCTAAACGATTTCCATGCTAAAAGGATCAACGCAGTTTTTTTACCATTAATCCTGAATTCATTCCTGTAAGTAGTATTTATTCATTTATTACATATATGTAGGTGTTTGTAGTATTACTCACATTATTATTATTATTATTATTATTATTATTATTATTATTATTATTATTATTATTATTATTGCTCCTTCACGTCCAGTCCTTGCATACAATGGTGTAAAGTACGCGCTGGTGCATATTCTGTTATTTTTTTCAATATGGATGTTTTGTTAACGCTGCACGTAACGTGTACTGTTATTATTTTTGTGTTGTGTCTTTCATATTAATAACGTTCCTCTTTTGTTTTTTCTTATAGTTTGTTAACGCTGCACGTAACATCATTACTCTGTGTACTGTTATTATTTTTGTGTTGTGTCTTTCATATTAATAACGTTCCTCTTTTGTTTTTCTTATAGTTTGTTAACGCTGCACGTAACATCATTACTCTGTGTATGTTATTATTTTTGTGTTGTGTCTTTCATATTAATAACGTTCCTTTTTTTTTTTTTTTTGTTTTTTCTTATAGACGTCGTGCTGTTTACAGTTTTTTCATTTTTTTTCTTTCCTGCTTCTACGTGGTGGTTGCTGTGGTACATGATAAAAGGACTGGTGATTTGTCGCAGCATCGTTGTGTATCCATCGTAAGTGTTCATTTATAGTCATTGTTAATACTTTCACGTACACATTTATATTACTCTATTTCCTTTATTTTCGTTTCTTATGCACAGATGTCATTGTCAAGCTGCTTTGCAGAGGATTGCCAACCCTGCTTTACCGTCACCTGTCCCTTGTGTTCTAGTAAAACCTGTGCTGGCAGTGCATTCAATTTATCCATCACTTTCATAGCTTCAAAAGTAACACCCCTTCCTACACCTCCATTTGCCATTAAATGCGCGTACTGTAACTACCCCTTTGAATTTACACATAATGATGTGCGTCCCACGCGCGTAGATCTGCATTTACCCTTTTGGAAACGCTCCATAAAGTGCTGTAGAATTTTTTGCATTTTCCCAGGTTTCACAAACGTTAACTGCAGCCACGATTGTTCATTTGCTGCTATTCGAAATCCATATTTTGTACTCGATTGCTGTTTTAACTTTTTACACTTCACACTCGAACCACCATTATGGTGGTATCATGGGCACACACAAATAAAACACGATCCGCGTTTACACTTTGCAAACACAGACACTATAACTTATTGGGATATTTCTAGTTGGCACTCGCACTTTAACGATCCTCATTCCCCTTAATTGTAACACGCACTTTTATTTTGTTTTTGCAGATTATGGCCTCTGCATCTTCCTTATCATTTACCCTCAATCCTGACATCGTTCCTCTCACCTCAAAATACCGCATTGTTAAACACCTGTTCCCGTCTTACACCGTTTTGCAATCCTTTGAACCTAACTACTTTCCATCTTCCTTCATCTTTGTTTGTACTATACTAGAATTCTTCATTTCCGAGGGTACTTGCTGTACCATTGTAGGATCATATATCGGGCATTTGCTCGACGGGTACAACTATGTAGACCAATTTCCCACTTTCTTTGTCGCGTTTTCCAAAGATGATGATGACACTTGGGAGTCAAAACCATTTTTGTCAAATTTTCTGTTTACAAATCATGGCGAATTTTACGTTTACTTTGAACACTCGTTTGAGTTTAAAAATATTCTCTTCACTAACACGCGCTCGTATATGCACGGTGTGTTTCACTATGATGAGTGGCATGCCATTTTTAACGGAGAATCATATTTCTTTAATACCGTTTTTTTAATCGTGCAATTGGATGTACCGGTACATCACATAGACTGCTGGTACGACGTCCTGTGTTTAGTATTTTCCAATCAACCGTTCTTGCATAACTTTGCTCTTACAGCTCTTTTTGATAACAAAAACAAATTTCGCTTAAAATTTATCAAAGACCAGCAGAGACTGTCTACAGGATGGTATTCATTACCATCCATGGACAGATTAGTTTTAATGAAAAAATGGCACAGCAACTACCCAGTTGACATCCTATCCGATTACCCTCCCGCAAATGAATGTACCTGCATGGTTTGCTGCCCTTCACCCCCTTCCCTAAAAGCTTTGGCTTTTCACTCTCTTTCTTTAAATTATTCTTCCTTCTCATTAACCCCTCCTTCCTAATTTGTAGATGAGCTCTTTCGCGGCGATTGGCAACGATCCAGTGGGAGTCGCGCTGTTACAATGGCAGCAGTCCCCACCACTCCAACAACTGCCACCATCACCACCTCCACAACAACAACAACAACAGCAACAACACCAACTGCAGCACCGCGATAATTATATAATGTTAATAGAAGAAAGAATTGTCGCGCTAGAAAGACAAAATTTTGTTCTTAGTGAAAAACTTAAAGCCATGGAAAACACTTTTAATATTGATTCAAATACACTAATACATATGCCCACTCTTATTACCTACTTACCCAAAAAAACAACAATTTTAAGTAACATGTTTGTAGATTCCTACATACCACCACCTCCACCAGTAATCCCCCTACAACCGGGGAGACATGTTTTCTTCAACAGTACTGACGTAAAAGAAAACTTCAAAATATACTGTAAATAATTTTGCACTTTTTTCATTTCATTTCATTTTTATTCATTATTATATATATTTCTTGTTTTTCATTAATTTAAATATATTTTCTTATTTATATTACATATTCCAATATATATTTTATAACATGTATTTATATTTAATTATTTATTTATACATATATATTTTTCCCATAAGTGTTTATTGTTTATCTTTTTATTTTTTCCCATAAGTGTTTATACCAATTGTTTATCTTTTTTCTACTTATATTATATATTGTATTGTAAAAAAAAAAGTCTTATGTAAATATATTTTTATAATGAGAAAAAACTTTTATTATCAATCATACATATATATATTTTTCCATATTTTTTTTGTACCTATTATGCTACTTATATATTAAATACTCTATAGTAAAAGTCGTATATATTTTATAACCTACCTTATTTTGTGTCATATTCAAATCCCTCCTCATCCCCTTCTTCCATTCCTCCTCCTACACCTTCCCCTTCTTCTTCTTCTTCTTCTTCTGCTTCAGTGTCATATAGATTTGCATAGTTTTCAAATTCTACATCTTCATTAACATCACCTATACACGCCTTACCCAATTTACCTATTAAACCCTTCAACCCTTCAAACTCATCATACAACTTTTTCACGTTTACCTTTATTCGACCTACCAATTCCTGCTGCTTACTCACATTCTCCTTCTTCTCTTCCATTTCCCTCTTCATCCTCTCCATATTATCCATCATTTCTCTCATCCTCTCTTCCATTTCTTCCTTATCCTTTATCGCTACATCCAATTGTCGACTCATTCCTCTCATCTTATCTTCACACTCCTTTCTCATCTTGCTCTTCACCCCATTAATGCTCTTCTTACACCTATCCATTGCCGCCTTCCTTATACTATTCACCGATACTTTCCCCACTTCACTTCCACATTGTGAACTTATTTTCAAATTACCTTCTGCACTCCAATGCGAACCACGCTTCACCCTACCTTTTACTCTTCTACCCCCCACCTCCAAATTCCATTCTCCATCCCCACATTCCCCAAATAAATACACATAATTATCCATAAAATAACTATTCATTTCGTTCATTACACTATACGCCACTACCAATTCACTCTCCTCTTCCGACAGCCTCCACTTCAAATCCAAACCCTCCGGCAAATCTACCGCTTTCATCATCATTTCGCAATCCAACATCTCCACCCTCATAGTAACATTACCGCCCGCATACATCACTATAGGTTTACCGTAATATTCGCACTTCTTACCCTTCCTCCTCCCCTTCACACAGTCGCACCCCTCGCTCAACACATACCCCTCTGGACATTCAACCTGACCCATCTCAAATTCACCGTAATACAAATAACCACACCGACCACCCTTCTCACATCTAGTTACAGGCCTCAAACAATTATATACATTCTTCACACCTTCCATATTCATTATACTCGCATTAAATCTACACCCCATCCCCTCTTTGTACCTACACGTACAATTTAACAACAATTCATTATCCTTATCGCATATCAACCCCTTATTCAAAGATCCTGTCACATCATCCACCTTAAAACCACATCTACCAAAACTTATGCAATTATCCTCCGCTTTCACCATCCGCTCCGCACTCGCAACCCATGCAAGTACCATAAACGTCGCCAACACGTTCATCTTTGCAAATAACGCACCCTTCTACCTTCCTTCCCTTTTTATTCACATCCTCCACACAGTGCTCGCACGCCTTATTCTCAACAATCGCTTTATTCCTTTTCAGATGAATGCATTCCTCAAGTACGTCAGAAACTCGCGCAGGCTATGCACCTTAACTCAACCTGAAATCATAGTTATCGCAGCTCTCCCACCCAATCAACTACTCCTCTTTCCACCCATTGACGTCGACCTCATGTGGCCCCTACTAAACCCACATTGTAAAAACGTCTTCCAAAGTTTCAGACGCTGCACCTCCCATTACAACCTACCCCATCATCGCACCCACATCGACGGACCTCCACCCTTCATTTACCTCTGTCCTCTTTGCACAAAAGATAAATAACATCATACCCAATCTTTCTTCTCTATCACCTACTCTCTTCTCTTTACAGCCCAACATGCAACGCAACAATCAAAACAGTAATCGCACCAGAGTCCTCGAAGTATGGTCTCCGTCTTTAATAAATGTCAAAAACAAACCATTCAAATTCCTCCCCTACTGTCTCCAATGCCTCGCCAAAAGAGCGTGTCGCAACAACGAAATACCCATCCCCTTCCCTCACATCCCACAACTACACACACCCGATTGCGATACATGTGACAAGTATTGCATTGATGCTGCAGCCTGCTTTTATCCCATCAAGGAAGTATACATATATAATGTAACTATGTAATAACAAATAAAATAAATAAAAACAAATTAACAAATGTATCAACATATCTCATATTTTATTCATTTCTATATAAATGTACCCCGCGCCGGACGCTTCACACGTCACATCCGGTTTCACTTCAACGTCATATTTTGTATTCCCTTGTAGTGTGTACAATCCAAAAAGTGTACCCCTCGGCGGACGCTTTACAACATACCCACACCCTACAACGCAATACAAAATATGACCTTGAACTAAAACCGGATGTGACGTCAATTACGCGTCCGCCGCGGGGTCCATACTACTGAACATTTTGTGCATAGCTTTCAATTCAATTAAATTGAGTTATTACTTTAAGAGTACATTTCAACAGAAAATATTTATTATTATTATTATTATTATTATTATTATTATTATTATTATTATTATTATTAAATCTAGAAATGAAACATCTTGGAAAAATGTTTTCTAAGCAACAACGTGTATAGATATCTGCAAGAAATTCCTTTTTACCTGCATATTTATTATTTAGATTTTTATATATAAGGCGTCATCAAACACAAAAATAGAGCAGAATAAGTGCACGAATAGATTTGCGATTTTATTATGGATTATAAACGTGAGCAGAGAGATAACTGGAAATACTGCTTCAAAATCGGCATACCTTGCCCGGAGCCTTTTGAAATTTTTAGGCACAGTTACATAAATTAAGCAAGGGTATGTGCAAAATGTCTTCTGTATCACTTGCACTTGCAGAATGACAGAAAATTGCTGGAAGACGACGAGAGATCAAGATTAACGCTCCATGAGCTCCCACACTAAAAGTATGAAAAACATTCGACAGCCGTTGATGATCGTTGCAGAACCATCCAATACCAGGTAACCAACCACATTCTTAGTAATCCAAAGGATGATATTCGGCGCAAAAGTTCTGAAAACACCCGCTAACGTGACGTCACTAGCAATTGTGTTTTTCGGCGATTTCAGATTTTGCTCCCCCTTCTAGAATGAAAGAATTGGCATAAGGACAAATCTGACAATAGGCCGATCGTGCCACTTCTTTGATTCCAGAAGATGAAGCAGGAACTAAAGTGAACTACGTCAATAAGATCCAGCGTGAATTGCAGGAGCTCGATAGGCATGGAGAAGACTTCCAGGGAGCTTTCAATAAAGAGGAAAAGGGGATGATATTCATGTATCCCTGCACAAGACAACTATTATGAACACGGGGACAAACATTAAATTACGAATGTACTTTGTTGTATATAGGGCTAGTCTCGAAACCTTTCCATAGCAAATAGTATATTTGTGTGTATATTATGACATATTTAGCACATCAATTTCCACTCTGCTATTCTTTGTGGAGCTATGCAGATCCATTCAATTAGCTAATACGCATTTTTAAAACTTAAAAGTGACACACAAAAGCATTGGGACATGAAGACACATTTCAAAACTTGTGAAAAAATATATATGTATAAAGAAAAATTCCACTTCCGTCCATATTTATGTGTAAACAACTTCTCACCAGCCCGGTTATAAACTCGTGCAGGTACACTCAAGAGGAAATTTTGCTTTTACAACAAACTAGTTAGTTGTCTAATTCATAATTGATATTAATCACGTAGAAAGTATGCAGAAAATATGCAAAATAAAATCTAGGGTAGGCAATGTAAAGTTTATGAAGTCTTATAATATATCACTAAAAATAAGAAAACCTAAATAAAAAAAAAATCTCATTTTTGCTTAAGCATTGTATAATAGTATTCGACCAAAGGAACAAAAATGAAATAAAATATCAAGTAAAATTAGTTGAATTTGGAGCTATGTGTGGACATATAATGAAGAATTTGTGACCAAACGTTTTCTACAACATTCTTTCAACAAAAAGTCATAACATTTCGGCATAGAGTTTAGGTAGCTTGGCTTAAAACTGGGTAGAAAAAGTTGCAAAAATCAATAATGCGTACAGGTGCGGCCTTTTTACAGTATTATTCAATAGAGAGAGCAAGAAAATTTGGTTACATGCTCCAGCATCTAAACCTATTCCCTACGCTTTCCCAGCAGTACGCTCTAGAACAGTAAAAGAGGTTAAGACTAGGGTCTGGCCCCTGTCCAATTCCATATCACATGGCCTGGCAGTTATTCTGAATAAAAGCGCTAATTACTCCGTTAGTTTTGCACGTCCATCTAGCTTTTACATTCATTTACCACAATTTAGATTTAGCATTTACCGATGGTAGGGAAAACGTGGCATTCTGCTTTTTAACTATCTTCATCAAGTTTGTGAGCTTTATTTTTCAAAGGTCGAACAAGACACAGCCGTGCGCAAAAAAAAGTCCTAATAAATAGTATTAATTATGAACTGTACTCTGGTATTTATAATGAATATACTGTGAAATATGAAACTTATAGAAGAGTTTTCATTACGAAGATCCTTATATAAATTCTGGTACCAAGGATGTGACCCCGGCAGTTCTTTCGATGAATGTGAATTAAAATAAAACTGATTAACTATTAAACTTTACATTTTGAAAATACAAGCAAGCAGAATAACTTTGAAAGATAAATAAAGCGTTTTGTAGCTCGGAAGAAAGAGCACTTAGCAAAAGTACAAACGTTTTATCTGCAGTAATATAATGAGATCTCCATATTTGATCTTGATAGAATCTACAGTTCACATACAGATATATATAGCGAAAAAAGTTCCACAAATAAAATAATAGAAAATGTACGAATGTGCAGTCCGGCATTTTGATTTCCCATAACAGTCAAACATATGATGAACTAAAGCACATGAAACTCTAAAGTAAAATATTTACTCGGTAGACGATTTTATATTTCCATTGGGAATTTATATTTCCATTGGGATCATCAGCGTCCCATTCAACTCAGGGCGTGAAACGGCCGACAAATTTTGCTCAGAGGCCTCTCTTTCAGGCTTGAGGTTCTTTCTCGTGCCGTAAATGTACGACACGGGACCCACGGCTTTACTTTCCTTCCGAAGGAAACCATACTTAGGATTGGTCTCGGTTTATACACATATGGAGTTAAGCCATTTACTGCAAAACGATGTGTATACAATTTGCATTTTCCAGGTGACTGAAAAAACATCTACATTTTTATTTAACATTTCCTCGAGCTTTTGTTTTTGTGTGTGGTTTACTCCATAGGCTTGGTTCACTTTATTCCTGACTCGCTCTAGTAGCTTACTCGGTGTCCTTAATCTCAAATTGTTTATTTCCACGTCCGGTGTTGGTTTTAGGTTGTCGCGTGAATTAATTCGCAGGTATTTAATAAATTCTTGGCATTCATGGCATTTTCCAAAAGGTTCACAACAATATACTTCCCTTTCCTTCACCTCCGGACTCGTATCATTTTTAATAAAAATAAGTGAATTTTCGACACCTACGTCAATTTTCTCGACCAAAAAAGTTCTCTGACCTCACGCTCCTTCTGTGACGGCATTATATTCAATACATGGTCTTCGTCTACAAAGAGAGTAATCACGGAGATAGATTCATCCTCCACTTTCAAAATTCTTTTATTAAAGTCAACGAGGGCATGTCTGGTGTAGAAAGTGTCACATTCCAAAATAATGTCTGTTGTTAGCCTAGGTACTACCAGAAACATGATGTCCAAAATTGTGTCTTCTATCTTTACCTTACATAAAACCTGGAATTTAATTCGTTCTTTTTGTTTCCCAACAGCAACTGAACAATATACACCACAAACGGGTAAGCACTGAAGGTTTTAGTTGTTCTCTCTTAGTTTTTCAAACAGAGCAAGGCTACATACATTATTTCAAGTACCAGTGTCTACTGGAGCAATTAAGGAAAAATCGTCAATACAAATTTTGATTTTCGGGGTATCGAAAATTTTGTCTGGCTCACTGTTCGGTGTTTAGTAACTCCGTTTTATAATTGAATTAATTGGGTCTTTCCGGCCACTATCCGGGGAAACTCCGGTTAATCCCGATGAATTTTCCAGTCCTAGCAACCCGTACTGTGCTGCAATCTTGGTTTTCCGGCATCCTGATGTTTCCGAGTGTGCTGTTAATTATGTCCTGCGAATTCGTGGTGTTGGACGTTCTAGCATTCTCATGTTCGCTTGGTCTTGGCGGCGTTCTCCTTCCCGGGGATTGGCGTCTGTAGTTGTTCCTCCACGCCGGTTGAGATGGTCCTCGCTGAATCCAGGTTCTGGATTCGAATTGCGATCCTCTCGGGGCTTCATTATTGTTCCTTCTATATTGGTACAGGCGTGCAGCAGATTTACCTGCGGGCCTCTTGGTCTGGGTGGTGCATGTTTGTTGTTGTTTAATCCATAATGTGCCCCTTCCCCGCAAAAGTGTTCCCTTTCTCTTCGGTCTTGGTAATTACCATATCTTGGTACGTAAGGGTATTCCTCCCTGAAGTAATTTGGTTGGCTGTTTCTACGTACATCAAAAGCAGAAAGCAACTCGATCATTTCCGCGAGAGAATTGGGTCTCGCTACTATGAGGTGGTTCCGGATATTTTCCGGGAAATGATTGGATACCAGGCTCATTAATTCTTTGTCACTCACTGGCGGTTCGAGCATTTTGCTGCGTTTTGCCAATAATAACAAATAGTCGACCATAGTAACACCTAAGTGCGGGTCGAATCTACTGTTTGATAATCCCAGCGTAAGAACATTTTGGTGTGCCGAATTCCAATAACGAGCTAGAAACAAAATTTTAAAATGCTCGTAAGAAGGGCAGTCAGCTAATATTAACTGGTATCAGCTGGAAGCTTGTCCCTTCAAGCATCTCTTGACGATAATAATTTTCATTTCCTCCGGTACATGTTCGATTTTAAAGTACTGTTCTAAATCTGGTAAAAAAATCGGATTATCGCCGCGTTCTCCGAAAAAATCTGGTGGGCTGAATTCATTTAACATTTGGGAAGACCATGGGTGATATGGCATGCTTGTCGTGTAATTGGGAAAGGAATTCCTTTCAAGTATACAAACATTTTGTAAGTTGGGGTTTGAGCATGTTGGTTTTGCACGGAACTGTTGCCTGTTGCGATCCCACTGTCTGACACAGCTGATTGTATGTCCTTGTGCTCGGAAAAAGGTCGGTCACCTGTACTTGCCTGGATTTCCAAACGCATGTTTTGGGAAACTGAAGCTGGTGAATTTTGCTCTAAGCTTTCGTGAGTAATTCTATCCTCTTTTAACTCGGATATTTTCCTGTTCATTTCTCCCTGCCTTTTGTGAAAAAAGCTTGTATTACTGATTTTACTTTTCTCAGCTCAGCATTTATTTGTTCCTCGATTCCAGAGCATTTTGAAGTAATAACGGAACTTAATTCGTCCCTAACTTGTTCACATTGCCCTATTCTGTTTTCTAAATTTGCATATTCCTTTCGGAAATTGATGATGTCATTTTTAATCTCCCCTACATCTTGGTTCAACTTTTCTTGTCCTTCTTTGAGCTTTGTCACCGCTTATATCCGGAATTCCTTAATTTCTTCGATTCTCCTTTCTAGATTTGAACTAACAGAGTCTTCTAATTGTTTAAATTTTCGGTCCATTAATTCCTCTCTCCGCATTTCTCTCTCCTCTAAATTTCTATCTCTCTCCTTTTCCCTCTTTTCTAACTTTCTATCTTTCTCCTTTTCCCTCTCTTCTCTCTCTTTCTTTGCCCGTTCCTGATCTAATTTTAATGTATCTAATTTCGCGCCCAACTTTCTCATCATTTCAATTAAGAGGTTATCGTTACCTGTACTACTGGTTCTGTCCCTATCAGTTCGGATATCTACTTCTTCCATATTTTCCCTTTTTACCTGTACTTCTCGGTAATCTTCGAGCCCTATAGGTTGGTTTGAATTATTAGTTTCAGTCATGTTACGTGTTTTATGGCTCCTCAATATCATAAATCAAATTGTACAGTCTTATATTAACCTACAAAAGATGGTGTGTCAAAAGGAAAATTGATTTGTTATGGTGTTAAGAATGGAAAAATATTTGGAATGGTCTCTAACTGGGCGCGTTGGGATGTCTTGGTTTTTTTCTCTCGTCCGCGTTGTAGGCTCCTAGCGTCGATTCTGGTCCTCTGCGATGTTTTAGCGTTTGGTGTCGGCTCCTGGCATCGATCCTGCTTCACCCGAGTTTTCCTTTGGTTCACCTAAGATTTTTAAAGTTTCCTTCCTATTCAATTTCTTCCCCCCATCACTCGAACCCTGACACGTTGGGTGTCATATGTGGAGGGAATCAAGGAGTGGACACGTTGGGCGTTCTATGCGGTAGCAATTATATTTTGTTGTGTGCCCTCTGCATGATGATTAATTTATGGATGATGAGATGAAGTAGACGAGAAGTTGTCGTTTTAGGATGGTCGGCTGGAAGTAGAAATCTTCTTACTGTTCCTCTTGCTTCTTGCCTCTCTCTGCTCCGGCCATATGAGACATCAAAAAGGGGATTTTTGGAAGGTAAGAAAAACCAATTCACGGTTCACGGGTAGAAGAAAAATTGAATAGGCCTATGTCCCGTAGACAAGTTTGCAAAAACAATCAGTTCTTTGTAGGAAAAAGTTTTATTAAACATCCGTTCTACACTCAGGGTTATAGTTGATTTTAAATATGGTTCTATAACAATAAGGAACTTTGATTACCACCACAATTCTCAACTCGCAAGCTACACACAGAATTGTACACGACTCCAATGCCCTCAAAACTTTTACGACTCAACTGCCTTCAAACTGCCTCCAACTGAACTGCCTCCAAAACTGTCACAAAATGCCCCCAGACTGCCGTAATCGGAAAGTTTTATATCTTAGCGGTCCGTCGGTTTGTGACGACGCTCTCTAACTTTAGTTCAACTATTTTAAAATATTATTCTATGTTGCTATGGACTGTAGTGTATGAATTTGTAATACGCAATCTTCTGGTTGGTATATTTTTCGCGGTTTCTCTGGCTAGAGGAGGGGTGATGGCTTCTATTTCTGCGAAAAAATATACCTTAACGGTTTTCCGTTTCTTGTTTACCAGAAGTTTGCGTACCAGTATTCCTTGAGGGTGAAAGATCAAATTTCCTTTGTACGAGTTACAACTAACGGTACCTAGCTGGTTTCATGGTCACAGGGATTCTTGCAGGAAAGAGGGTGTCTGCTTTAATGCCTATTTCCGCTTTTTCCGCACCTAAAAGAGTTTCAAATATAAGGAAAGAAGCAGGCCATCAAAAGAAGTTGGGAACTGAGTAATGAACTATAACAACAATCTACCTATACTAAATATCTCATTTAATATTTATTATAAGCGAAAATCATCTTTTAATAATTTAATGTCCATTAATTTTTAAATTTTAAAGCAGCTTTCTTAAACACACGGAAACAATGGGCAAAAATTATGCTAGCGAGATAGATCAATACTTGGATTCCTCTGGGTATTTTCATTTCGAATTATCTTCTAATTTTTATTACTTGAATTGTTTTCTGACTTTTGTAGTAGCAAAGATGTTGATTATATATCTTAATTAAACTGTGCATAAAGCGTTCAGTTTCATTTATGTCTCATTTCCAATTCTGGGACATTCCTACCTGGAATATAACAATAACATGGAATACGTAAAAACTAAATCAAGAAATTACATTTCTGAAGTTTGGAATAAAGTAATTAGAAGTGTCAGAACCAAGCCAACACTATTTCAAGTTAATGAAGTGAGCATTCCGTAGTCTGAGATTAGACTATAATTTTAGAAACATTTTACCTGAAGAAATATCCATTTTAAATGCAACAAATTGGGTAACTGCAAATATAAAATAGGCATCTAAAAATGGTAATTTATACAGACAATTACAACAGTGTTGGGTAATTTCTATAATTCGCCCAACGCTAAAGAAGAGCCCAGTAAATACGAACTTACTGTATCCTGGCAGAGCGCATAAAGGTGAGAAAACAGTTTAACAGAATGTATTTAAATTGCCTGAATATTAATTTTATCAAATTACTTTTAGTTGCATGCTTTCACATATATTTGAGAATTTAACGATATAAGAAATGAAATGATAGGATCTGCAAGCATTAAAGATATTATGTGCATCACATTCAACTTTTTCAGAAAGAGTTGATAAAAGGTTATTGTACTGGAAAGGAAACATACTGAAATTGTCCATTTACATGCAGAATTAATAGAATTTTATACCTTTGCACAATACATATTTATATGCTGTGTAGTATTGTTTTTACAGAATCAAAACATTCAAAGATATGAAATTGCTTTAATTCTAATATTTTTGTAACTTTGCATTATTTTTTCATTTTATTTTCAATAGTAATGCAACAGCTAGCCACTTTATTTATCCTTTTGTCTTCCATGTACTTATAAGGTTAAAAAAGCCCGTTTTTCAACTATTATATTCAAAATACTCCACTATTGTGTTTCAGCTGTTATGTTCTAAATAAATGTATTATAAATATATTGAACTTTAAAGTATAGGTACCATTAAAATGTTATTTTCATAAATAATGTATTTTAAATTTTTTAAAATCGTTTCCTGAAAATTATCAAAAACTGAACATTTTTCCTTTCCACTCTAGTCAGCCAGTCACATTTTCACAGGCTGGTTATTTGCCATCCTGTGTGCGTCTTCCACATTTCTATCTATGTGCCACGCTTTACTGTTAAGGAGATTGAATTTTGTAGTATGAATTTTGCAAGAGGATGGATTGGAAGCGGGGAAGTAGTGAAGGTTCTGTCATCTTTAATGTCCGCAGGCCATGCGAGGCACATTGAAGTGTTGTCGAGGCATAATTTTACGATCGCAGTTTCCTAAAGTGCGAATGAGAATAACTCTTATGGTGAGGTAATTGGTCACAAAATGTCTGCACCCGACACGTAATTTTATTCTCCATGTATTGGAAGGAACAGGTGTCTTTGTATAGAATTGATTGCTCTGTCTACGTGATTGTTGGTTTTGAATAATAAAACATCATCAGCAAATTTTGGTATTTTGACTTCGTGTGTTTGGTGAAAGTCTGTTTTGTATGTGTTAGACGGATTAGTGAATATACAGAGACTTTTGGGACGATGGCTCTAATGAAGCTGAGTACAAAGTTGTCTCTTGCCACCGTCACTATAATGGTTTGGTGCTTGAGGAATGAGTACAACAATGTATTTATGATTTTAATATTCCAAGAAAGTTGAGCTTATATAAGCCAACACAACAGCCTTCACCACGCCTAGTAGCTGCTGTATAGTACAATGCTTTGGAAAAAAAAACAGAATTGATGCGAATAAGTATGAATAAATAGTACTTAACGCCCGTTTTTGCTACAGAGGTACTACAGGCGATGTACGCTGATGATACATGAGATAAAATGATATATTGGGAAAGGATTTAATTTTAAGAAATCGTTCCCTGCCTAAGTTTAGGGTACCTTCCCTGCATTTGTCATTTGAAGACAGAGGAAAACCTGGAAAAGCCTCAGTCAGGGAGGACGGTCCTGGCGAGATTCGAACCCCAGACCTCCCGTTCACGAGTCCACGCCTTAACGACCTCGGCCACCCGTGGAAGTAACTTGATGCGGGGATGGCTAGAATGCCCCCTAATAGGGGACAAGTGGGTAAGTAGGAACCTTTCAAAAACATATGAAAGGGTGGATAGAAGATAGATGGTTCTGTAGTTTGATGGGAAAATCATGAATTTTCCTGGTTTTAAAATGCATACTACTAGGGCCTCTCTCCACTGTCATGCAAGGTGATCCAAAGAAACACGCTAATTGAAAACTTTGGCGACAAAGAGCATGCCGTTAATAGCATATTTGTGAAGCGTGAGGGGTATTATCCCATTAGGTCCGGCAGCCGGTTTGGTTTTAGTCTTTGGAATGTTGTGTGAACTACACTGGGGCAAAGTATAGGTATTTGGGAGCCATCGTCGCTCTGGAACGCCGGAAGAATCTGTGTACGCTTTGACGAGCATAAATTGAGAAATTTTCGTGATGGGTGTCCATTCTGAGTTTGAAAAGAATTTCAAAAGTCAGCGAGGACATTAATTTTGGCTAGTGGCTGATAAACCAGGCCTGTGGTGCTATGAATATGGAAGATGCTTTTGTCCCGTTGACCATGGTATCCTTCAGTTGGCCTTCTGTGCTCGGGCAGGCAGATATGGACCTCTCTGTTTAATCATCTTAACAGACTTCGATGATATTGGGTGTGGTATTGCTGGCAGAATCTGGGCTGCCCAGGAGCACCGGTTAAGGGGTTCTAGGTCCAGAGGTAACACTTCGGGGTGTGTGGGTGGAAAAATACAGATAATAACGCTAAGAGCTATCCGTATATCGTGAGAGAGAAGGATGAGACCGCTGCCTCTAGGGACAAATGTTAGTAATTATGGGATTGGCGGGAATGATTGCATTGAAGCATTCCTTGGCGCTTTTCCAGTCAATTTTGCAGGTAATGCCTGCGACATCGTGACTGGCAACCTTTAGTGAAGTGGGAGTTAGATGATTAGGCAATTGTTTGATAATCGCAAAATCAATGACAGAACGTTGCTCTCCACCATGCCAGGATGTACGGGTTGCCAGGGACGCTGTACTTGAAGGTGAAAGTTTCAGTCGATGAAGCGAGTTATTGCATTACCTCCAGAGTGTAGATGAGTGCAAGGATAACGCCAATGTTTGGCATGAAATCAGTGCTGGAACGAAGGACAAGGGTGGTTTGATAGCCAGTTACATCAGAAGCTCTGGATGGAGGGTGGTATGTAGAAACTAGTAAAACCTGAGACAGTATAAAATGGCTTCAACCTCCATGTTTATATTACTGGCATTAGCATAATTAATTACATGTATTATAAATCTTATTATAATCAATTTGTACAGTTTATTGGTGTGCATATTAATAGTTAAGTAATTTTGCGTATTTCCTGAGTATTAAAACTACTTGTCTACAAAGATTTTATACAACCAGGAAGTGTGTTTTGGGAACGGGACAAAAGAACCAGATGGTCCCATACACTTTTGTGATTGTAAGAAGCATTGTATATGAAGGGTCGACTCTAAGAATTTGTAAAAAGAGTGGGTCAGGTCCCTAGGTATTATATGAACGGACAGAATGGTTAGTCTTTGTTAAAATGCAGGACATGCTGGGCAATAAAAACCTATTGATGTAACAGAACCTTGTGGTTGTCATAAATTGTCACCAGTATTACGTAAAGAAATCTAGGAGAAAAACAGAAGCAATAAAGGGTAACAAGACAGTCAATCGGGGTGTTTTGGAGGAGTAGAAAGTCGCAAACTGTTAACAGGGAGTTATATTGGAAATAGCGGCACAGTGGTATAGTGAAAGATTTGCAATTACCGGGCAGTGATAGACTAGAATCCATCGGGCTAGTTGCCAACATTCATCAATTTTCTAAACACTTAATGGCGGGCCTTGGAAGAATAAATTACTTGCATATAAATAAATTGTGTTCTAGTAATCTCTGCTAGTAGTGTCCATCTTTTGTATGATTCCCAGTCCTCTACCATAGCCCTAAGAGGTCATAAAATTCCACCAATCCACTGGCGCTAGCTTGGCACGGTGATATTCGATAGGCAGCAGGAGAAGAGGAAATTGACATCAATCCGTCAATTATAAATGCAATTTACAAACTTCTCTCCCACTTATCCCATAAGCATATCAAAAACGATTACAAACCTACGTGCTTCCATGTTCAAACTGTGATCTTTAAGGTTTGGAGAGGTGGGATTTAAGTTTGGGATCTACGACATTTCTTCTGATGGGGACCGCAGTGCCTCCTGCTGGGCCAAGGCGGTTATTTTTTAGACAAATGCAGCCTGGAGGAGGGAATCAGGTATATTGATGGAAAGCCTTTCGCTGATTATTAATGGTGTAAATGGGGTGCCGGGAAGTTAAATGCCGGAGTTCGTCCCTATGTTCCCTGAGGTCCAAAATGCAAATTGGAAAAAGGTGTGAAACCTAGTTCCATTCGCCATTATGGGATCGCTGGCCTCCGTTGAACAAAAGTGCAACTCTTTCAAATACAGTTAGCGTTTTTATTGAGGAGTCGGGCGTTTTTTGGAATCTAGTGAAAATATCCTGGAGGCGACTGCCGTATGTCTGTTACCACTATAGCAGCCAATGCATCATATCCACAGGTGCCTCATCATTTTCGGTGATGGAACTTTAGATTGTGGTTGTTAGAGATGACCTCGGCAGTCTTCCTCTGACTCTGTGTAACTCAGATTGTTTTGGGGTCGTCTGTTCTTACTGGGTCCTCAGTAAATTCCCCTCCACCTTAGAAAGCCCCGGGTAGGAAGTTGGCTCTGTGGATTTGGGTGAGTAAGGATGAGTTTGAGAGATTCTTTGGGCAGATGTGCAGGGTGCTGTTTATTAATTTTTTGCGGCCTGTGTTGAGGCTCTAATCTTAATCGTATCATCAGAAGGTTGTGCTTTTGCAACTATAGCGTAGGAGGCCGCTCTTCTCAGTTTTGTTGGTCTGGATGCTGAGACTGTTGTTCCTGTAGCCCTGTTTGAGCTGAGGTTTTTGGTGGCCAGCTGCTATAGTGTTTTGCCTCTCAGGTCTGCTCTTTCTGATTATGGGTAGTCTAGTGGGATAACTACCACAGCCCGCCACGTGGTCTCGATTGAAGTTTGCACAAGTGGGAATCTGCGTGGGGCACGTTGGCACACCTCACAGGGATGGGGACCATTCGAACTTCTTCATTATGCTTAATCTCCTACTGAGGTGAAACTGTTTGATGCCAGCAACGGGTTTTAACAGAATTTGATTGGGAGAAAAGACTTAAAATCAGATACCTACAGTCGTTTTATCGCATAGTAAATGTATTGTAGTAAAACATGTTACTAAAAGAGTTATAATTACTATATATCGGATATAAATTACTATTGCATGCTATTCTTCCGTGCGGAAGAATAGCGAAGTTGTGACTTGCGAGCCTTTCTCGAACTGTCCTGTCATTACTCTTTAATCATGCTCACTTTAGTTGTCACATATATGGGAGAACTTCAATCCTACAATCAAGTTAATGCGTTAAGACAGTGTGTTTTCAGAAGTTTGTATGCCACTCCTAGCAACGGACAATGCTTGAAACAATGCATGTGTGAAAATCGGTCGAAAATCATGTAATTTTGCATTTTATCATTTTATACCTTATAATTATAATGTTCCATTTTTTATTTCTTTGTTTGCGTACCATTTAACGGGTCATGTGACAATTTAAAGATCTACAGGAAGGTATGCATGAGCATTTAAACGCCCTAGAAAGAAATTTCTCACTATGCGTTTCTGTTCCTTGAAGTTTCCATGTTTGAATTAAGCACCTTGGTGTTTTCTGGTTTTATTTAATGTCATTAAGTTTATGTCAATATTCCTAGAATTAAAAAACAGTTCGTTCTAGCGATATAAAAAGGTGAAATATTGTAATATTCGCGAGTTTTACTGAAAGTTAGAGTTGCAGTACTGACAGGTGTATGTGTGTCTTTCTATAAATTCTATAAATTAAATATATATTTTATCTTTTATTTGTCATTTTTATATGTAGCTGGTATTTCAGTTTCGTATTTAGTTCATAAACATAAACTTCACGTGGTTTTGTGCTGTATTTTTACGTAGTACTTTGGGAACAGTGTTTTTTATTAGGTTTTATTTACGGACGCTCTTTAACATCCTAGGTGATTAGCTTGCCATTCAATTCAGGGCGTGAAACGGCCCACACATTTTGCTCAGAGGCCTTTATGCCATTAGTGGTGAAACTATGAACAGAATAGAAGACAATCGTATTAAACGAAGGAGATCAAATAAGCGTATAATCAAATTTATAAACGCCAAAAAGAAAATCGTGCAAGTGTTGAAAAAAAGGTTTTGGCACCAAATGAACAATCTCAACTTTCATCATCAACTGAAGAAGAACCTCCGCCCTCAACTTCAAGTAGACAAGAACCCCACCCTTCAGATTCAATTGGAAAAGAAACTTAAGCCTCTACATTTACATCTAGTAATATGAAACTATCTTCTTTCACCAACATCCAGTCCAGGGAACGAGAGGTTAGTAATGAGTTTACTCTTGTACATAGAGACGTGTGGAGGCAAATTTATAAAGGTACCAGGTGTACTGAGTGTAGGAGTGAAAGGTTGGCAATAAAAACCAAGCAGATAATGGACTATGCTGAAAAACTTATGAGAAAATGTGAAAACTGTAAATCACAATTTTAATTTTTTACCAACTCCCGAGTTCATTGCAATTCTTCTTCCAGGCCACCCTTCCGAGTAAATCAGTCCATAGTAAAAGAGTTTTTAGCCATTAGCAAAGGATTTTCTACAATGGAACAATTTTCAATGGCAGTGAGGTTGCCAGTTCGAGTTTCAGTAACTACAGTGAACACTTATATATAATTGGTGGGAAAAATAAAGCAATAAACGAAATTCTGAGGCAGGCGCATGAAGCAGAACGATGTGTTCATATTGCTGTTAATCCTGAATTCGATGAACAGGAATTAATTGAGATCGCAGTCTCATATGATCGGACATGATATAAGCATGGCATTACCTCCCTACATGGATTAGAGATGGAAATTGACATGCTAAATGGTTAAGCTATAGATTTTGAAATTCTTTTAAAATACTGCGGGGCACGTGTACAGAAAAATAAATCCCTGAATTAGAATATAAGGAATGGTTGTAGAAACACCAAGCTAATTGTGAATGTGAAGTAATATCATAGGTTCCTCCAATGCAGCAGCTACAGCTCAAATTCTTTGGAAGAGATAGGATGCGATGCACTGCTGTTCTTTCGGATGAAGAATCAAATACATACAAGTTTTCAAGAATTGTCTGTTTATGGTTCAGATGTGGAAAAAACAATGTATTAATCACATAGCAAAACGACTGTGCACTGGACCAAAAAATACAGTGGGTGGAAAGTTAAAGTAATTCTTGGGGGCAAAAAAACTGGGAGTCTGAAGGAAGGCACAATTGCTAAGGTACCAAACTACTATAAAGGATAACGCACCAAATATAAATACTATAAAGGGTGAAATAAATGCATTACTTTACCAATAATAGCCCAATATCCAGGATTAAAAAATTTATGGTATTTTATTTTAACCCTGCTATCGCAATAGGTAAAATACCTCCCAAGCACGATAGCAATACCATTAAAACAACACTAACAAAGGAAGTTCTAACGAAATAATAAGGATATATGTAACGTTTGGCTTCCACAGATCTGTTTACTAAGTGTGCAGTCTGCAAAATTCAGAAAGCAAATGAGTGCTTACATATTGTGATGTGGACTAAGTGCCCTAACTTGAAATTGGCGCGAATTCCGCCATAAGTCAATTTAATATGGGGTGAAATAATGAAAAATTGAAAGGAAGCGTGACTAGCAGTTGTTTCAAAGAATCTAGGAATAAAATAATATACTTAGAGAAAAGAGTCGCCTACAGCGCAGTGCAAAATCAAGACACAAAAGTGCTAAAACTGCAAGCAGGATGTTGCAATTTGAATAAAATATAGCTGAAAGCAATAAAAAGGCAGATGGGTGTCCAATGAATGCAGCTGGGTAGTTTCAACTAAGATAGTTGTGATGGTTTTCGCCAGATAAGTAAGTAAATGTTTAAAGCTTGATTTCTCAAAAAAAAATGGAATATTTTTCAGTATACAAAAGTCCCACTCGTTTCAATTATAAACCCTTATCTTTTAAATTTTCAGGATTTGTAAAAATAATGTGTGTAATAGACTTATATAGCCATTTTCATACTGGGTGTATATCAGTAGTAAAATAAAATGAGTCGAAAATGTAAGAAAAAAATTCTGTTTTTTTTTACAAAGACAATCATTTACCTAAAGTACTTCAGTATAGGCTTAATACAGCAATGTAACCGTGTTTATAGTGCTACATGAAACTTATAATTAGCTAAAGTTTCATTGGAATATTCCGAAATGTTCATCGCATTGAGAATTTTAAATTTGTTCAAAAATTTAATATTATTGAACAAAACTTGTATCCCTTGAACCCAGCACACTAGACATAAATGTTTGAAATATATGTTAACTTTATTACAATGAAATGTGGGAAAAAATTAAGATTGGTAGCATTAAAACTTACAATTGTAGTAAATTGAATGCATGAATGAATGAATGAATGAATGAATGAATGAATGAATGAATGAGTGTATTTTATTCAATTAACATACATACCAATAACTTTGCAACTTTTGCACGGGTCCAAGCAAAGGGTACGTGGCTTTCATAATATACAAAAGGTACAGTACTTAAATAAATAAGTAAACAAGTGATATCTCAATTGCTTAACCAGTTAAATTAATACTGACAGTAGTAATAGTAATAGTAGTAGTAGTAGTAGTAGTAGTAGTAGTAGTAGTAGTAGTAATAATAATAATAATAATAATAATAATAATAATAATAATAATAATAATAATAATAATAATAATAATAATAATAATAATAATAATAATAGCAGCTTGTTTCCCCCGCCCCGCTCCCTTGTTTTCAGCCTTTTCAGACCTGAGTGGCCTCATCTTCGACATGAATTTGCCTACCTGTTCCTCGTCCTTATCTGCCAGTAGAGCCCAGCATGCCCTTGCCCTCTGTTAGTCATTAAAGGAAGGCGGCAGACTTTTGTTTTCCAACACCTCAGTGCTGCTACAGTTCGCTAGGATGTGCGACCATTATTTTTTCTCTCCACATAAAGGGAAAATTCTCAGTCCATTTTAACCTAAGCGTCTGATCTGCCGCCATGCCCCAAGCCTAAACCACGCGAGTCCCTGCTTAACGAGTCTGACACATGTTTTGATGTAATGCTCCATTCCCCACCCAGATTTTAACCCCGTTTTCACTTCTAAGGAGGTCTTATTTCACAGTGCATTGCTTTAACGGAGGATTCCGACCAATAATGCTAAGACAACAAACACAACTCTGCAAGTACTGAAACAATACATATGCCACAATATGATATTTATCTTTAGTTTTCTATTTTACGTTTTGTTCTTTTTGTCATATATTTGTAGTCATGCGGCAAACATATGTCATTGAATTTTTACACCAGGGGGTTAAATTACATATCATTTAGATTATAGAAGAAAAAATAACACTAATATTTACTTTACATTAATGTATAACTCGAATACGCCAATTGTTTAAGGTAAATATCGTTTCTTTAAAGAAGCATTAGTCACACTCTAACTATGCATTCTATTCTAAATTATTTAAGAACCCAATTTATAAATATGCTTATACGACTGGCACATGATATTAAGAAATTTGCGTTTGGTAGACATTTGAAAAAGATATAGGACACTTAAAAGAAGCTAAAACATGCATATAAGCACATAGCCTATTTTTCTTTTTTTCGCTTATCTGCATGTACGAGTAACATCAAAATTGTTGTTTTCAACCTTTTTCATAAAACTGTAAATATCTTCAGTAATTACAACTGTATATCATGTGATGGGAACTTATTTGCACGTTTTAAACATACATTTTTACAACTATACCGAAACGGAACTGAGGTTTATAAAACGTTTAAAACCTTGTAACTGCAAAATTTTAGTGATATAATTATATTTAAAAAAAAACAGTTAACAATAAGAAAAGGAGCTCAAAATATTTATGTATATATAGCTATATAAAGCATACATGTAATCTTTCTGGCGGAATTAGAGTAAAAGCGACAGTACACAGTACAAGCGGGAAATATTCCCCGTTTACTTCTAGGCGTATGTTGTAACACATTTTGATTCGCACTTACAGTACAGCCTCCAAAATGTAGACTGTTTCTTCTAGTATCTTGTTTTGTAGTTCATTCAATGTTCCCGGATAAGATTTATAGACCCTGTAGGCGACTATGAATGGCAGAGATCGCAGAGTCCCAAAGCATATACTCATATAATCTTAGATCCCAACCGCGAGAGAGGAAAGATAATATGCGCTGTATAAATAAATATTAAAACGCAAAATATCTTCCGGTTAGTAATCTCGGATTATAACAATATTTTAAAATATTCCGTCAAAGACACAGTATGTATCACTGTAAAAAAGGTTCGTCTCCAGAGTTATTTCTTCTTCTGGCAATGTAACTGCCATTGGATAATCCTGGAAGTATGGCAAGTAAGGCAAATTTGTCTTCATTAGCTACACTTCTAGTAATTGTGTTGCGCATCACACCCACACATGTACAGGCACACAAACAAGCATGCATACACATTATCTTTCCCTCTCTCTAATACCCAATAAAGCCTATCTACAATGTTACAGCCGATTAGCTAAGCAATTATAAAGGAGATTTTAGTGAACAAGATATGTTACTGACGTGGATTTAGACATACTCATGTTTCAAGAGTCGAACTGTCCCTTTAGATTGCACATATTCATGCTCTCATTTCCGTTTAAAATAAAATCCTATATTAAAATAATATGTTTTGGAAATGTTTCCGACCATAGAAGAGCTCCATGCATTGTCTTAGATATTACACCCATGATATTCATTCAAAAATCAGGATATTTACAGGCTTGCTAATCCTGTTAAGACGAACTACTGAAAAGGAAATAGACTTTAGCTCTTCGGCATTGAGAAGAAAATACTGATGCATTCCAACATTAGAGGTGATGTCCTTTCAAGCATTAGCGCCCTTATGTATGAAGCATTCTCTTTGATTTCACCACCAAATCTTCATTTATGGCTTTTACATGACCTTTGGCCGGACAATTTTAACACATTGTTTATAAACACTCTTATACAAAATTACGTAGTCCATAGTAAAATTTCTTAATTGATTTGTTGCACTATCACTGAATATTAATGGACTAAGGATGTATTGCCCAAATTCTTACCTTTTTTTCAGTACGAGATACAGAAATTTCTTTTTTTTTTTATTGGTTTATTTATGGAGCTCTTTAACGTCTCAGGTCATCAGCGTCCCATTCAACTCCGTGCGTGGAACGGCCTACAAATTTTACTCAGAGGCCTCTCCTTCAGGCCTGAAGTTCTTTTTCGTGCCGTAAATGTACGACACGGGACCACGGCTTCACTTCCCTTCCGAAGGAAGTCACATACTTTGGATTTTTACGCCCGGAAAAATCCATCGGTCCTCGCCGGGTTTGAACCTGCGATATTGGGTTTAGGAGGCAAGTATGGTAACCACTACACCTCCAGAACCGACACAGAAATTTGGAATTAAGTACTTAACTTATGGTAAATAATAGATCACCACTAACCTGAATACCTCTCTCCCTCTCTGTGACGGTTACATAAGCCCAATCTACACTTTGTATCTCAATTGAGTAATTCAAATGTTTGTATTTGTGCGACATTCATTTGTGAATCAAATAGCACTTTCCGTTTTACTTTTGAAGGCATCAAGTTTAATAACTTTATAAAACTATATTCTAAGATTTGTGCTATTTGTTTTCCAATAGTTCAGCATTCTCAGTTATGTTCTTCACAATATAAACTCTACCTTTGTTAGTTATCCGTAAACTGCAATTTATAGCATTGAAGCCATTCTCAAAAATTATAATTAGTTACCTAGCTATTTTGTTGCTATTTGCACTACTTCTGCCTTTTAGAAGTGTATGAAATATTCTAGACACTAACCTACAAATAAGGATTCGGAATTCGCCTTCGCCATTAAGGAAAATTTAAAAAAAAAAGCTTACGGTTCAACACTTAAATATCAATGACCTGCTTAAATTTCCTCTTTCCCAATTTTGTTTTATTACGCATTCTTGGTAGTACCTATTTATGAATTTTGAAGTGTATCACAATATTTTTATTATTTTCTCCATTAGCATGTATTTTTGGGATAATTACACTCTTTAGGTTACATAAGAAATTTATCAGGAGCCTTTTCCAATTCATTGTATGCCAGGGCTTACTTCTACCTTTAGTTCGGGCATTAGTGAACAGAATCATGATCCTCGTTCTATATATTTCCCCATGGGCAGGGAAAAGTATAATTGATCGTATTTCTATTGAGTTCTTAATTCTCTTGCGTACGGTGGAAATAAAAGAATATTCTCTCTGTAGAAGGAAAAATACTAAACATGGCGCTATTTAAAATTTCATTCTTGTTACTCCCAAAGTATGACTCTCTGGGTGTAAGAAAGTATGATTTGTGCCACTTAAGTCTTTAAAATTCTTCAAACCCAAACGCTATGAGGATACATTTAATATATTATAGGATGAAAAGCATGATTATAGTTAATGAAGAGCTATGAACGTATCTGAAAATGTCACCGCTTTATATAAGAGTAAACACATTTTCAGGGTGCGCATTATTCTAAAGTATCAACCGTGTAGCATTTACACTTTGTGGAGTTAGGATAGCTGTTCCAGTAATGCGGCCCTAAACGCGATCATCAAAACAAAAGTGGTATATTTCACGTGCTGAGAGTAGAAGATCACACTGTGTTAAAACACAATGATTTGCACAAAAAAAAAAACAGTAATAAAATCATTATGTCACTGTTTTAAAAGTTGCGGTTCAAAGAAAAGAGCAATTTAATGCAAGTTTTACTCGCGATAGCAATTTAACAAGAACTCCACCTGGAAAATGTACATGTTAACATGACATTTGTTTAAAATATATATCTTATCGGACTAGTCGAAGGTTTCGCGGTTGGCGGCTGTTAGGGTGAAATCATGAGAGTAAAAGTCACTTAGTGCCACTGTATGCATGCGCTCTCAACACATTAAAATTAGACATTAGATAATATTTTTTCCAAGCGATAATTGCCTTTTTTATGTAAAAAAGAGAAAATTCAATGTTTTGGCCTTTTGGATCCCAATGTTACTTTGTTTTAAATTTTTATTTTATGAGCTAAATAATCCGTACAGTATTCGAAATGCCCAAACACTTGTAAGAGTTGCATTTTATTTTTTATTTATGAGACCTACGGCTTCGTATCGCAAACATCCTAACAACATAATAAAATCAGTTTTAACACATAAGCACATTTAAATTAAATGCCTTCCACAATAGTCCGATATGTTTCTTGTTCCAAATAAATATCGTATATCACAAAATGGAATAAATGTTACCTAAATCTCTGGATAATATTACCAATATCACAACACTAGTAAATGGTGCGGCTTAAAAATATTTTGGGGGTAAACTTAAAATAATATTTGTTGTTATTATTATATGCTATTTATGTATTTTACTAAATTCCTGTAGATATGTAATTTTTGATCTAAAAGAACTTAATAGTATATTTTTGGGCATGTGCAACGATGGGAAACGTTTTTATTATTTTTTTCAACTTTGACAATGATACATATGCAAACAAATCTTGGAAACGAATTCATGTAAAATTACTAATAGCAAAATGGCCTGACTTCTAAACCGCTGTAAAGAATATTAATACACAGGGTGCCAAAAATGTATACACACTTCAAGCAAAGAAAAAAACTGTTAACATAACAAAACTGAATTCACACAAGGAGAAAATGATTAACACTAATCATCCTAGACTTTTATACTTACAACAGTTGCTCAAAATGCCCGAAAAAAACCAATCGCTCCTGGCCGGGTTTGAACTCAAACTTGGGTTTAGAAGGGAAGTATGGTTACCACTACACCATCAGGACCGACTGTAGCAACGTAATGTAATGTGAGTAACATCTGTTTACAGAACATCATACTACACATTACTCTTGTTTTTCACTCCAATTTTGAAATATGTTAAATTGACATGTCTGTAAAAATGTGTAAACGTTTTTGGCCCCCTTGGTATTAAAAACAATTTATATTATGCTATAAGGCGTGTAACTTTATTTCCTTATATAAATAATAAATGATCACATTTCTTATTGAATCAAAGTTGACAACAATGAAATATTTTAACAATTTACAGCCCTAAGTGTTACAAAATGAAATTTATAGTTTGGGTGCTTGTATTGAAAGAGCTAATTTTAAAATGAACTGTCTAAAACATATTAATTTCCCTTTTGTAAACTATTTTCAGATTTACCTCTCTGTCGGCAAGTTCAACTGGAGCTTTTGGTACACAGGTTAGTTTATATACTTTAATAATAGCGATATATGGTTTACTACATGGATTTGCATGAAAATTGCAAATCGGCATGCTTGGTAACAAAATAAAGATTGTTGTATTTATCATCGTTTACAGATAGTCCAAAAGAGAGTGGTATGCAAATGAAACTGTTTGCATTATAAAGCACCGCATTATTATATATTGTATTATTGGCCGTTTGTCAATTCGTTTTTTATTTTGCATTTTCAATTAATCTGAATATTTCAGAACTGATGAGCAAATTTCTTATGGAAACTTGCTAGAATTCACTTACAATATGAGGAAACAATAACAAATCAATAGATTTTCCGGAATTTCAGTAGGTGAAAATTTGTGCAAATTAGATAGTTGCTAGACGATGAAATGAAAGAAATTTCTTTCATAGTTCCTATTTTAGTGTTAATTTCTTTTAATACATGTATTATAGCAACATGATATAGAATTAAGTTGAAAAAGTTCATAGGAACAAGCGGTAAGGTGACGATGGCACAGGTTAATCACAAGCTAGGATATTGTAAATTTGTAATATGGTCTTCCACTATAGAACATATATCACAAGCATTATTTACAAAATAATGTAGAAGAAAATTTTGAAATCAATTGCATTACAGTGGGAAGATTACAATGAAGAATACTTAAATTGTTTTACCTATATCCAAATCACATTGAGAGAATCAGTGAAATATACATTTTCACAATTTTAACTGCACAGAAATACTAAATCGTCTTAATTTTCTTTATCTAATCTATAAATCTATATGGAGTAACTAATTCTTATTTAATACACCCATATTGGAATATCATGGCATTCTAAAATGCAAATATACAGTTCAAATGGAAATATACAAATTTTCTCTAATATCGCCACGAAAATCTAAGAATGAAAACATCCCCGTTTATTAGAGTCAAAACAAAACTTAACATCTGTAGAAACTTATATTACATAACCTTAAAAAATACGTCCCTTGGGTAGTGACATCTCTTTTTACCATTTTCTAAACAATGAGTGTCTGGTTTCCGAGTTCATAACTCTGTCCATTATACTCAGCTCTTCATATTTGGTTAAACATTTTTTTGAAATGAGGTCTGATTGTTCCTCAAGGACAATTTCTGATGATTCCTCTTGGGAAACTAAATGCCTGCTTAATCAGTCATCAATAGTGGAGAAGGGAATATCATGAACACTTACGCTTTAGCACATTTCATTAATGTATTTGAAAGGAGGATTTCCTATAATATAAATGCGTAGAAGTATACCTATTGCCTGGTATTCCCGCTCATCCTATTTAAAGAAACCCAATATCTAATTGGAGAGTCATTTAGCAGCATTGTTGTAGGTATTCGTCTCCGGTGGATGAAGTAGATCATCTCTATAATTTAATTGTGGTAGGTTTTCAAACATTACGCAACATACCAGAAATATCGGATTGTCTTCGTGGAGCAATGAGATGTCACCTGGACATTTGTAACATAGACTATAAGAGCTGTGAAAATATGTATGACATAGACCTTAAAACTCGGAAAACAAATATTTTTGAGACTACGTTGGTATAATTATTTTATTTCCTACACATGAGTATTTAGATACATTTTTGGGACATGTTCTATATAAGACTGGGAAAATGTCTATTTGTCATGTTATATTCTCTCTTGGAATTATATGTTGCTTATATACTGACTTGAATGACTTTTATATGCTGAGTACATTTTTATTTGTTGCTATATGGGAAAGTGCTAATGCTTTTTGCCTTGTTGTTGTTATTGTATTCAATAGATATGCGGAAATTTAAAATTATTACTAACACTGTGAGAAACAGCAGATAAACTAATTGCAAATATAAATACTATGTAAATATTACAAATCTGGAACATAGCCAGTATATGTCCAATACATACATAAAAAGACAACAACATTTCACAATTTCATAGAAACATCTATGTTTAACGTGGCGTATAATATTAAGAAAGTATACCAAAGCGGATTAAAAAAATACCAAAGTGGCTTTCATGTATGAAGGTGAACACTGAAAGAAGTTTTTATCTTAAAAACAAATCTCTTACAAACTCACGAATACATGTATATATATATATATATATATATATATATATATATATATATATCAGATTATTCCAACGTCAGTCTTCCAGTCTCAAATACCCACAACTTTGACAAATTTTTAAATTTTACAAAAATAAAAATACTAATTTGTTCGAAAATATATAGAAGTGTATTATTACAAGAATATTATAAAATAACAAACAGGAAATTTTAAATATAACCATCACCATATTGTGCAATAAAAATTCGTTCAATGCTATAAACGGGATAAATAAGTGCATTCCCAGGAATGTTTTCAGTGGCAGACGATATGACTTTTTCTGTTGCTCAAGAACAGTAGAACAACAAAGAAATACCCTCTATTTGAGGTTACCCCATGACCAGCCAGATTCATATCTGGTGATCTAGAAGCTTAACGTATGATGATAATATGCGCACTATAGTGCAGACGTAATCAAAGCTGCTTCTAAAAAATGTTAAATGATAAATTCCTGTTAGCTCTATGACAACCATGTAAAATGTCTGACAAATTGGCAATAGTGCAGTAAATTCCTCACGTCATCATACTTATGGTTTTACTGGTCATAGTGGGCAGCATAACAGGCGTGGTGCAAACTACACATCAAGAAATTTCCACCATCCCACAGGATATACTAAGAAGCAACCTTATCTTGGCTAAAACCATGCCCCGTCCTCTTTACCATTTTCACAGTTTCACCTCATTTCTGAGATTGGTGGTGTGTTGTAAAGTTTGTGAAGGTATTACGAGTAACTCATGTCTTAAAATGTTTTCCACAAGCGGAATTATAAAGCTAAGAACAGATTACTTCAGAAATGTGGAAGAATGAGTTTGCCTTTATGGGGAAAAATGGTGAGCTAGTGTGTTTTTCGTGTCAGCATTGTCCAGTATCGTGAAGCGACAGCATGACACGCATCATAATGCGTTTAGATGGCCTACATCAGCACTTATGTAGGAAATTCGTCTTTCTATTGTATGCCTAGATTTGGGGATTTATTCCCCAATTTTGTGTGTCGTCGGAATACAAAAAATAAATTAGGTTGTGAACTATTTTGTTCAATAAAGTCTTCTTTTATGTAAGGTTTCTTAGGCTTTGCAATATTAAAAGCCAAGGCAAGCCCTCCTCATTTGTTAAATCTGTCTCTTTTATACAAGCACGTGTAACTTTATATTTACCCTGAATGATAATTTTAAGTGAGGATATTTTTGTTTCCTTAAATGCAGATCCTAGAGAAAAAAAATAATTTACAAAAATAAAATTAAGTGACCACTCGGCCTTTAGTCTGACTTTGGACGAATATTGTGACATATAGGATATATCAAAACGCACTCCACTTGTTCGTTATGTGATCAATGATTTAGTGAAGGAAAAGCTCTGAGACATATTTGCAGTAAAGGCTAGCACTCAAAGTTGTCGTATTAAAGAAAATCTTAATTGTGTGCTTCATAAATCGTCTGTAGAAGTTAAAAAAAAGTGTTAGTATTATTACCAATGTGTTTGGGATATTAGGGGATGAACAAGTATTATTTGCACCTTTAAATAGTGACACAATATACTAGTCTACTGATTACTTAAAATGGAATATTTAGCACCTCAATGTTTTAAATATCAATATCTTATGCGGGTACGTCTAAGAATAATTTGCTGCATCCCCTCATCTGTCAACACACACGGTCCATTCAGATACTTCGTAGAAGAAATAGGACAATGAGGAGTCGCCTGATAATGTATCTTGGTACTTCTTATTAAGCTGGCTGTCCTTGAGCAATGTTTTGAAGGAGTTTTTAGAGACTAGAAGCTATCATACAATTCTTTAAAGAATGGAGTAAATTTTTCTTCGACTTGACACATTCAGAGATATGGCGGTTTTCACTGATGCTCTGAATTTGAAGTCACTAATAATTTCATTGCAAGGACATAATAAAATTATTTCAGAACTAGCACAAACTATATTCAGATTCCAAGGTAAACTAAGACGCTTTCATAAATACCTTGATATCAAAACAATTTACTAACTTCAATTTTAAAATAAATAGCATCAAACATTTTTCTGAAGTTGCAGTAGAAACGAAAAGATAATGCATGTAATTTAGTACAGCAGAATAAATGAATGACAGACTTACTGATCTCGGAGCAATTAAACGTTTTTTTTTTTTTTTTTTTTTTTTTTTGAAAGTTAATTTCTTGTCGTTGTAATGGAAAATTTTTGCCCCGCTTCAAGATCAATCATAACAGATTTGATAGCTGTAGTGTTGCAGCTAGTGGAGATTCAAGAGTAAGAAGAACTAAAACAGATTACACTGAAAGTGATTAATATTAATTGAACTTATTTGAAAATCCTTAACTAGTCACCAGCCAGAATTCCAGCTCCTGATCTCAAAAGGACATCTGGAAATGAGCAATGTAATTTGTGTTATTTGTAATTGGTAGTTTATAAAAATGTTCATTGAAGTACTTAATGAATCTTGGTCTACAAAGTTTTTCGATTAAAAATATAACTTTCTCTATGATTTTTATTTTAATATGTGGCCAACGCGGATGGCCGAGGTCGTTAAGGCACGGACTCGTGAGCGGGAGGACTGGGGTTCGAATAGCGCCAGACCGTCCTCCCTGACTGAGATTTTTTCCAGGTTTTCCTCAGTCCTCATAACTGGCAAATGCCGGGGAAGTACCCTAAAACTGGCCTGAAACGTTTTCTTCCTTAAAAAAAATCCTTTCCTAATACATCATTTCATCTCATGTATCATCGGTATCCACCGCTTGCAGTGCCTCAGTAGTAAAAACGAGCGTTAACCACTATTCATTCATTATTTTAATGTGTGATTATAACACTCGAAAGTGGGGGTCTCTTCAGTGTCGGTCCTTTATTTTGCGGCTCCCAAAAGTTAGGTAATTAGCCATCCCTTCTATAGGGTATATGGTTCAAGCTATTATTCATATAAATGATTTAGGTACAGTATAGCGAATGGATCATTTTTAATTAATTTATAAGTAATAATTGTTATTTTTCCAACAGTTACCTTTGGATAGATTTGCATATTAAAACGAGAAATCCCATATTCATGAATTTTTCTTCGTACCCACATAAATTCTTAAGTATGCTCGACACCTTTCCAATTAATATATGCATCCAGTTGGATCTCACTTAGGACTAAATTTTGGCATATTTTATTTACATAAATAGTAATATTATTTATTTTCTTACTTTTATTACATTCTTTATATTGATTAAACCTTTATTTCAATGAACTAAAATTTCCTTGCAGTGCTATGAAAAGCCCCTGCATCTATTGTTTGTTAAATAACGTAAACCACACTTATATAATAATTTTCGAAAGAAAACACTGACTAATATTAGGACCTTACTTGTTGCAAGAATATCATTTTATATTTGAAATGATAATTTTTCAAATAATTTTTTCAGTCGGGGATTTGCCAAAGACACTAATGTTTTTCAACATGGTAATGTAAAGAAAGTGATTTGTGCATAAAACAGGAAATTTGGCACAGCTTCAGCAGCAAACGTAAAATGGCATTATCATGCTGAAAAACTTTACATGTCCGTTAAATATTTACCATTTTCTCATGGATTTCAAAAGTTTGGTGGAGCCATTCGAAAATGATTATCATGTTTCTTGAAGTTCGGAGATACGGAACATTTGCGGAAAGATGAATCTTCAGTTCAAATCGTTCCTTTGTTTGAAGGTGTAAAAGGTTTTCTAGCACCATCAACAATGTGGAAACTTAAGAATTTTGCGTTAGCGTTTTGAGACCTGAGTGAATGCTACGTATTTCCTCCAAGAGAGTCCATACCGATCTATTTTATTTTCTTTATTACTGAAATTAAAAAATTATTTTTTTTCAGTTCTAAACCTTCTGTTGATTTTCTTCGAAATTCAATTACAACCTTTTTCATCTAGCTTCACTTTGTGTAATGCAACTAACCAAAGCGAAAATGCACTTTGCAGTTTTAAACGCAATCCTATTGCCTAATTGATTCTGGTGAGTTGACGAGAAGTGTTACAGCCACTCAATTAGAGAGTTTTTATTCTCCTTCAGAACCTGAACTAAACGCGATTGTTTTATCTCACATTAGTATCCCGCAGTAAATTCTATCCAAATACACCATTCATTGCTGCAACATGCTTTAACTAACCCGAAAAATGGAACACCTAAGAAATTTGAGGAAAGCGCACTATTGATACCTAGGTGTGTTTTGGATTGATTGATTTAATAAGAACAGGGAAGACATTTCGGTACTTCAGCCTTGCTCAAAGACTGGTCGTTTGTGCCTACGCCCCAATGGGAACACATCCGGGAAGAAGAGGTGATGTGAGGGAAATTAATTCTTTCAAATTATTTATGTATGCTCTTTAACATCTCAAAGGGACTTGAGATGGGACTTCAGCATTCCATTCATTTCAGGGCGTAAAACTGTAGATAAATTTTGTTCACGGAACCTTTTCTTTCACACTTTTTTACGTGCCTAAAATTTATGCTACGGAACCTACGGCTTTACTTTCCTTCCGAAGGATATACTTATTATTCTATACTTAGTATTTTTATGCCATCGCCTCTGACCGCGGGATTGAACCCACGAACCTGGATCTACAAGGTTACGGACCACCAGGAACCACAGGCGTGAAGAAGATTGGGCGGTCAGGTGCGGACATAGACAGGGTCTCTAGCCATGTTTCTAGACAATGACGTAGCCCCACTTCGAGGAGTTCCTTTCAGAAGGGCTGCTTCCATACCAGACAGCGAGTAAGCTTTTTTAAGAGCAAGCAGCCGTTACAGCAAATATAGTTCCATCCCCAAGGTAGTTGAACCCGGGACCTCCCGATTATGAGTCTCATTGGTTACCTCCTGAGCCACCCGCTCGGTTGTTGTCCATACACAGAGCCCTGCACATAATATAAGTAATTACATTCTTCTATAATATAGTATACTTGCACCGCAGTAGTCCTAAAAGACAAGCTTATCAACATTGTCAATGTTTAACATTTTTCTTCTTTCTGCCAGACTTTAGCTGTGCCATTACTTGCTGAAGTCTAGGAAGTTCCATAGCCTCTTGCATAGGTTTCCCGTTAAAAGCAAGATATCAAAGCACGAGAACCAGGATAAATGGACGTTACGTCTGTTTTTTTCTTGTTAAAAGCATCGAAATGAAATTACGTACATTAAACTCTATCATTTCTCGGTGAGATATTTTATTTTAAACTATTTTGATGTATTTTTAAAAGCTTTGAGCATTAGAAAAGTGTTCCTATGCAGCAACGTTATGTTAAGCGCCAACAATAAGAACAACAGAATTTTGTTTCCTCAGGCCTTGAAATGCTAGCATTTATGACTCTCAGAACCTAATGCAGTCAAGTAAAATTATCTCATGATATTTTTCTTTTGTGGTAATTAGCCAAGTTTTATCATTCTGGTTCCCTCAACGCTTTCGGCATTCCATATCTCTAATAATATGTACGGAAAATGAAATATTGCAGTAGCAGACGCAAATCCCCATATTCACTAATTTTAGCATAAATTTTAATTTTAAACTTTCTTGCAAATGCTTTTTCAGTTATACGTTATACTTGCAAGTTCGGGTACTCATTATCATTTTGCTCGAGGGTGAATGAGACAAGTTTTGAAGTGACCCGCATACAGTTTCTGCTCATTACTTTTCGTCATTTTTCTCAAAAGCAACAATAAATAATAGGAACGTATGGCTACTATGTCAGTAATTAATGCCTAAGTACACAATAAGACACAAAACACCATATTTAGAACGCATTAAACGTTATTGGTTCTAGCCGAAAATAAAGGCTCCATTTCATTAAATACTATTATAATCGATGTTATTATTTAATGTAAATATGATTTAATGCATGTATGCAATTTGTATTAAGGGTGTTGTATTCATATATATATAGGACCTGTGACAAATCTTTAGTAGAAGGTCATTATATATTTGTGTAAATGTACAACCGGACTGCTCGTAAACTATGGAATGTGTGTGTTGACGTTTGTCCCAATCGAATGTTAAAAGGTTGGACGACAGGGGAAGAAGGTCGCCTTTGTTCTGACACGAAACTGTTTCCTCGCAAAGGATTTAGGGAAAAAATTTTCTGAGACACGGAATGTGCCGTTTTAACTAGCGCAGAGAGAAGTTTTATTTCAATAGGTAAAGTTAACGGTGCATAGTGAAAATAAGGAAAGAATTCTTTCGAGAAAGTAACACATGTCAACCTTAGTTGGCAGCGTATGTTTTATAGCCCGTTTTACAGTAACGTTAGACGCGTCAACAGGTTTCTAACATGACTTTGCGTGACATTGCGTGACTGTATGCTGTCTGTTTCCTTCAGAAATTTCGTGATCTTTCTCCGTATAGTTTTCCTGTAACTTTGACCTGTTGTCTAAATTTTGCCCAACTCGATAGTTTCCAACCCCTTTCTCACTTTGGAGGCCAACTCTTATTCCCACCAAATATAAGCTGAACTTCATTTATTATGATCTGAGTCTTGCCTTATAAGACTTGCTAATGAAAAATGCTAAATTGTGTTGCAAATTTTTAGCGTAATGCTGCAGATGTACATTTTCCTTTTACTCAGCGCTAAAATTCAATTTATTGTTTTTTCATTTTGTAATTATGATTTTCATAATAGTTTTCACATATTAAGTACATAATTGGGCGTTGTTTTGCAAATTATATTTGAATAGTTTTTGTTCAAAAGTTTGGGTTATTACTCTTCCGTATAGTTAAATCACCTTTTCATGGGCATATCCTGGGGACCTTCCTCCAGCATCTTCCTAAGGGAATGCTGGCAGGTATCAAAGTGAGGACGTAGTTTTCAAATTATTGATATAGGTGCAAGTGAAAGGACATTTTTTGAAAGACAAAACAAAAAGAATAAGAAATAATTCAGCTAATCAATATATTCTCTTTAATGAAAGAATGGGACAAATGGTATAAAATAATCAAACCACGCTTTAAGACACCACCATGGGTGGCCAAGGTCGTTAAGGCGCGGAATCGTGAGCGGCAGATCTGGGTTTCGAATCCCACCAGGATCGTCCTCCCTGACCGGGTTTTTCCTCAGTCCTCATAACTGGCAAATGCCGGGGAGGTACCCTAATCTAGGCCTTGAACGTTTCCTTCCTTAAAAAAAATCCCTTCCCAATATATCATTTCATTCCATATATCATCAGTGTCCACTGCCTGTAGTGCCTCAGTAGTAAAAACGGGCATCAAATACTATTTAGAAAAAGCTTTAAAACTAAAGTTTAACAGAATAACAAAGTTTACCTTTCAATATATCCAATCAGAGAAAGAGGCTAAACTTATCAAATATGATTTGAAATCTGAGATCAAAACAGGCTATCCATGAAGAAGATGTAAGTAGGTATGGATAAAAAATTATTTGGGTAGTTTCCTCAATTCCTTTAAGTTATACGAAACCTAACAAAAAGACAATCTTCTGAAATAGAGAAAAGTTCTTGAAACTCTCTTAGTAGTTAGGGATCAGGGAGTATTTTGGGCTTTACAGAATAGCAGTAAATGGTATATAATGCTAAATTTATTTTATAGCTTAATAATATCAATAATAATGTAAGGCAATGTACAAATATCAGAATAGTAGAACGAAGAAAGTTTCAAGCAACTCTTAAAGCACATTAGCCATTGGGAAGGTATATTGTGTCCTCGATTGAAAAGATGAATAATACCTACAAGGTCCATTATTCAGCTATACGGAGCCTCATGACCAGTCATTTTTCTTGAATCTAATTTTCTTTGCGCCGTATAGTCACATACCAGAGTCCCCAAGATTGCACACGTTATATACGATGAATATTCATTAAAGCTGAGAGAAGTCACACTCCTTCCTGAGCGAAAGTCAGTAATTAAGATGGAAGAATACATAATCAATATGAAGATAAGGCAAAAAAGTATAGTGAAAAATATACGGTTGGTTACATGATATCAAATAAAAAGGAGACATTGCTAATTAAAGGCCAAATAATCCAGATTTTGTTCACCGTAAATGTCACCCTGCAACACAGAAATGTGACTCCAGTCATAACAACTGAGCAAACGATAGGGTTATACGGATAAGTATTTTTGCGTTCCTATTTGAGGAATTTAATTATATGACTATATAATACTGTTCTTTTACCCTGATTAAAAATGCCAGGCTACAAAATATTATGGTATGAGATATGTAAAAAAGATATGCATCATTTCAAATAGAATCAACAAAGTACGCTGGTTTTCGCAGCGGCAGCCACAGCATTGGCACCTGATACTTTTTTCCGGTACTACTTATAAACTAATCTATGCTGACACTTCAAGGGCTGTTATATGGCAATGGGCATGTCGTAGTCCACCTTCTGGGATACCGCCTGGTTCTGAGTGATCCTTTAGATTTTTAAATTGCTTTATTTCCTAATTCTATAACCTTTTCGGTTTACTAAATGATCTGTAATGTATATATAATGTATATATATATATATATATATATAGAGAGAGAGAGAGAGAGAGAGAGAGAGAGAGAGCGAGAACTTTGTTCTTTCTCCTTTATATTTATTTTAACAATTTCAGCTATTAAATTACTGTTTCAGTACATTTGATTTATTCGATAACTATTAAATTGGCTATAGACGCATGTGTAGGGGCTGTGAAATGCATTTAATGTATTCTTAAAAACTCAAACTTAAAAACTCTATATCAAAGAAATAGACAGTACTCTAACTGAGATTGCAGCACAATATTAGCAATTTACATTTACTGTTGTCACTAACGAAAGCCTATTAATAAATATTCATATTTGTTTTCACACCAGCTATGGATGCGGTATTATGAATTTAATATTCCAAAAGCCTTATATTCTGCTGTTATTCTTCTATTTTTATGATGTGCATTTTGTTTGAAGGAGACTTTTTCCCCAAAGTATACATTTTCTGAGACATATTGTAGCTCTGTTGGTCCTGGTAGTCTAATGGTAACCTTAGCATCGTAGATCCAACATCGGGGACTCAATTCCGGCCAGAGTCGATGGATTCTTTCGGACGTAAAAATCCTAATTATGGCTTCCTTCTTAAGAAAAGTAAAACCTTGGGTCTAGTGAGGAGATTAACGGCACGTAACAGAATCTCAAGTCTGACAAAAGTACCTCTGATCACAATTTATCGGCCTTTTCACGCCCTTTATTGAATGGGACGTTGATTGTTTGAAATGTTAAAGAGTGTCGTAAATAAACTAACTCAACAATTACTGCAGCTCTGACGCGTTGATGTTTCCTGAGGTCCTTGATGGTTGTTAGATTCATCTTGATTTGCGCATTGTGAGGCCATTCTCTTTGCTGTGGATGCTTAGTATCAGAACCTGTTACATACTTATCCTGTATATCCTGTTATATACTTAGAGAACCACGGGAGAGGTCATTTTGATCGCTGATTTTCAGCGTATATTTATATACTTCCTCCTTCTCCTCCATCCTGCTTATTTACATTCCAACTTCAATAATTTGGTGCGTAGTTCATCTGCGAGTTGTAAGACAACATATCTGCGGCTTATCCTACTTCCTCTTGGTGCCTTGAAAATAATTTAACCCTGAAGTTATTTTGCACTATTCTGTATCTCAAACACCAGGGTACATTGAACGTCTAGAAGAACATTTTTGCTTTTTCCCGTTAATAAACAGTCAAGGTAGCGTCTATTTTTTTTTTAGTCCGTCCTAGTGGTATAGTGGTTACCATACTTGCCTCCAAAATACAAGGTCGCAGATTCGAACCCGGCCAAGACCGATGGATTTTTTCGGGCGTAAAAAACCTAAGTATGAGTTCCTTCGGGAGGGAAGTAAAGCCGTGGGTCCCGTGTTGTACATTTACGGCACGAAAAAAACCTCAAGCCTGAAAGAGAGGCCTCCGAGCAAAATTAGTCGGCCGTTTCACGCCCTGAGTTGAATGGGACGCTGGTGACCTGCGATGTTAAAGAGCGTCCATAAATAAATCAATAAAAAAAATGTACGCTTATTGTACCACTCAGGTTGATCTCATCAGCTTTGAGCTTGGTAGCAAGTTTCACTGCAGGAAAGTTATCTGTAGTAGCATTTCGACCCTTATTGCGATATGGTGATAATAATTTTATCTTAGGAAATTTTTCGTCAGTTGCTTTCTATTCATCTTTGCCAAAATATGAGGACCCATTACAAATATATTTTGTGTCAACATCTACTAGATGGTAGAATTTTTTACGGAATCTATCTGGCTTTTTTGAGATGTCCTGCACGGTGTTCTGCTGAGCAAACGTTGTTCATCTACAGTGATGTTTGCATGCGGGTTTTAGTATAGTTGACAATTATAAAGTAATCTGTACTACGAATTTTATATTAATTTATTAAATCTGTTGAAACGTTTTGAGTTTGTTGTTTTCGGATTAAAGTGCAGAAATCTAAGCATTTCGTGGAACTTATAGCTACTAATTGACTGACTGAAGAATGATGGTCTGCATTACTACAGGCAAGTCACTTTCATTGTATGTACTGTTACTCTCCGAAACACTTACAGGGTGGTCATCTCCACCTGAGTTGTTATGATGGTTCCCTCTCATACCGGCTATGTCTGGAGAGTTCGTCTGATCCGATAGGTAATAGAATATATTAAAAACTCTCATAACTTGCTCATCTCTGAAAGGTTGAGGGTCTATGTCACATCAATGGCAGAGGCAATTTTGCCCTTCAAATATTAACAATTAGAGGCTTAAAATTTAACTATATAATTTCTATGCCTTCAAAGCATTATCGTGACTCACATGCAACGGATGAAAACAAAAAAGTAATATTTTTCGGAAAAATAACGGTGAATGTCACCATTTGGCGGTTCTAAATGTGTAAGGTAGTGACTTAACTTAAAATAAATAAATGTTACAGTGTAAATGATATATGATAAAACTTACAGACACGAATTCATAACAAAGCATCATTTAAGACTTCAGTAGAAGTTTGAAAATTTAAAAGATTTCAAAATAATTACCTGGCAGTTCTAGAGTTTATTCCTGGAACGTTGGTTGGAGACAACTAGCAGATCTAGCAAGACTACATAATTAGCTAAAGCAGATTAGTTATTGTTCTGCCACTTGTTGTTGCCCCGTCGTTACTTTCAGTTTTTGTAAGCACTTCCTTGAGGACATCTGTAAAATGTTTCGGGGAGATTGGGTCATTCTCTTTTACTCCTCTGCGTAGTAGAAAGGATTTACCCTCAGTTTCTGTCCTACCTCTTGAATGGCTCTTGCTTTAAATCTGAGTCAGAATTCTTATGTATTTGGTGTTGATTACTTGGTTAACGAGTGTTTATAGTACACATGCGTCTTCTATAGAATCTAAGGCTATGTTGTAGTCTACGAATGTGGTGTACATTTGTAGGTGGCACTCGTTGCCTCTTGTGCTACTTGGTGGACTGTTTGCTATTCTGCTATTCTAGAGGTGAATTCTCGCCTTATGTAACAATTTGGAAACAATAGGTATAGATTCGGCATTAAACTGATAGAACTGTAGTTGTGCAGATCATCTCTCTTGCCTTTATTGTGTAACGGGATTATGATTTTTGTCTTCCATTTTTTGCCCTACAGAACGGAAAAAATGGAAGAATTATATTTAGAATGTAGTTGATAATGGCTGTAATCGATGTGATTAAATTCTCTGAACCACATTGAACTTGCTCATTGTACATGTCATCTACTTCTGCGACTCTTTTTATTTAAGTTCTTTTTAGCATTGCACACTTCGCTTGGTGAAATGGTGAATTTCTTGTGTATCTTTTCAATTCTTCTGGTCTACTCATTTGCCAATTGCTTGAGTTTTTCTTGTATACGATATGTTGCGGAATCTTATGGCTATCTCATTGATTTCGCCTTTTGTGTATAGACGTTCACCGCATTTCCACTGGACTCCTACCATCCATTGATTCACTCTGTGTATGTTTTTCTTTGCTTTTCTCTCTGACATGTTTTTCAATTGCATTTCTTATAATTCTATCTCTTTTCAGTTTACCATACTTTGCATATTGTATTTTGTTTCCTGTTTTGACGAAGTCTTGCCCTTTCTTCGGTTAACTGGATTGTTTTCTCATTGAGTTTGTGGATCTCCAATCTTCTTTTCTTTTTCTTTTTCTTTTTCTTTTTTCTTTTTTTTTTTTTTTTTTTGCTTCTTTGCCTGCTTGTAATCGGTACCTTTCCAGCAAATTATATAAGTCTTGTATCCTATTTAGTCTTCAAGGGTTTGTCCTAATTGCTAGTGCAAAGCATTTTAACGATATTTGTTCTTTACCTTTTACCTTCATTTCCATTCGAAATATTCTATAGTATGTTTCGAACATTGTGGTGGTTATCATCTGAGCGTTGTGCATGATGTCATGCTACCACATAGGATAAAATATATCTCATTCTTGTGCTGCTATTAGGATCCCCATTGAGTCCATATTGAGCGCCGTTTGTTCCTGAAGAAGTTATTGGTGGTTTCAGGTAGCACTCTTGGGTGAATCTGACCAGTCTCTGGATCTTACGCCCTTATTGTATTTTATTTATATTTAATTGGTGTACTCATCATAGTTCAATAAACGTTTTATAGTTGTTCTTTTCTGCTGGCTTCTTTTGAAGCGAACACCTGAATGATCGTTATTTTATGGTTCCTTATGGTTAATGACACGACTATTTTTCTTTGCGTTATACCTACCCTCATTTGCACAAGATGCTTCATATCTTTTTGAATATATAACTCACCCCATCTTGACCTTTGGTTTCCTCTCTCTAAGTATATCTCCATTTTCTTTCTAAATTATACTTTTCCCACTCTACTGACTTTGCTAAGGTCATTGCGGCGAAATGTATTCTTTCCAAGACTTAATATAACTCACTTTCAACAGTCCTCATAGTACATTTAACGTTGCTATAGTAGTGTCTTTTCACAGGTAATAAACTTTGCGCATGATGGGTGCCATATCTGCTCAATCCGGAGCAAAATGAAAATTGCATTCGAATATTAGTGGATTGTTTGGAAATGTTTTAGAAGAATCCAACTGGTTTTAAGGCGTTTAGTGTTTATAAACGAAACGTAGGTTAATTACTATGCACTGGAAATAAAAGAACAGTCGATACAGTGAACCACACGAGGCGAGCCGCCTCTCAAAATGGTGAAATGCGATCCATCCTTTGGAAAGATTGTGGCTTCTGTTTTTTCGAACGCAAGAGTAATTCATTGATATAATACTTTGAGAAAAAAAAAAATAATTCTGGAGCATGTTGTGTCATTGTAGAGACTGAGGACAGCGATCGCAGGAAAAACTCCAGAAATGGCCAAAAAGGTTATTTCATGGTGAAAATGCTGCGGTGCAGCTGCGCTGGCCGCTGGCCGCTGGCCGAAATACAACTAAAATGCTTCCGCATCCAGAATTTTCACTTTATCTTGCTTCTCGGAATACCTTCCCGACTAACGAAAAGCTCCTGGCAGGATACAAGTTGAAGTCAAATGAAGTGATCATACAGGATGTAAGAGTATATGAAGCTTCCAAGAAACCCAATTACGCGAGGGAATCACGAACCTGGAGAAACGTTGGAGGAAATGCGCTCAACTTGTAAGTCGAAAAATGAAGTGTATTGCAAGACTGAATTTATTCTCTTTAGTAATAAACCAATTTACTTATGAAATAACTCTCGTAGGATGAAAGATTTGGGGCTGATATTCTTAGCCTCAATAACAGGAGTGTCTATGCAAACTTTTATTATGTTAATTTGAAAATGTAGAAGCTATGATATATTCAATTTTTAAAAATACATTTTTTAGTAAATGAAAAATATACTCACATTGTGATGTAACGACAGCTGCAACTCTTTAATATTTCGGTTTTGTTTTCAATGTTATTTTTATTGTTTTAAATACCTTTAAATTCACGTTCTTTCACGTAATGTTACATCTTTATTTTAGTCAAGTTTAGTTATACTTCACCAAAATTACTTAAAAGAGGAAGAAGAGTAAATAATTATGCCACTACGTGCTTTCACTTTTAAAATTAACTATAAAATAATGAACCGTTACTTTCTGATTGTATCAGGTGAATAACGTACATGTGCTCAAGTATTGCTGTGACTTATTTAAAGACCCAAAATCTAGTCCCACACTAAAGATTTTTATGCACTACTCGGAAAACTTTGCAAATATTGGAGAAAATATTTCCCAAAACTAAAGTTGAAAGTGTTTTTCATATTATATGATAAAAACGAAAATTAAAAAAAAATAATTTTAATCAAATGTGCAAATGTGTTTAGTCCTTAATATCGAATTTAATCGTCATGTCACCATAAAGATACCTTTGGTTCATTTCCCTAATTATGGGGACTGTCTTGTCAATGTGGGTGCAGTTCCATATCCCAATTTTTATCTAGATATTGTTGATCTTATTTGATCGCTAAAGTCTAAGCAGATTTTGCCAGATATGTTCCAACAATATTGTACAAATTGGTAACCTGGATTAATTTTCGTATCTGCATTGAAGCACAGTCACCGTTCTAGGGAAAAAAATATTTTTAATGCATATTTGCTAATCAATTTACATATATAGACTTAAAACTGAGAATGATCCTATGCACTTGAGTAAAAGAAATCAGACACTGTCACATATATGGTTTGAAAAGTCTTGAACCAAGATCAGCAACAAATACTAAAAAAGTTTAGCTATACTATATGAGGCATTTCTAACACTAGCTTCCTTTTCCCTCGGAGAAGAAAATGCTCCATTTTCTGATGGCAGACTCCTTTAACAAACACCTTATGGATCACAAAGAATTTCTCCGGCACATGTACATTTAGCAAGGGAAACAGTTAATAGTTCTTCAAAGGCGAAATAATTAATTGAGAGGAGAATTACAAGAACTTTGCGTCAGTCGTTTAAAACATTAAATGTTATTTTTATTATCTAAGGCTACCTCTATATCCAGAGTCGACCTCTTTGGGCTTCTGACTTCCAAAGATAAATATATCACTGAAATGCAGGAGACAGGAGATTCAGATGGTCCATGAGATTAAGCAGAACGCATTGAGGTAATGATGATGTTAAAACGGGCTTTAGAAACTTCGAAAACTTCGGAATCCAGCACTTGGTTCATTGCCGTAGTTCAGACATGTGCCTTCGTTCGGTTCCTGATATAGACGTAGACATTCTGTTTGAGTGATTTACTTGTCATTAAGTTAATTAGTACAGGAAAATTTAGGAAACTATGGATTCTGCACTAATACCCGCCATTTTTAAATTCATTCATGTGTCTCTGATTTATGAAAAAACCTTCTCTAAACCAAATGAAATCCGGGAGAACGGAGTCTTTACTACTATTACAAAAGAGGCATTTACTAGTTTTGAAGTTTAAAGGCAATTATTTATTTAAAGACATGGTGGTTTCAGGTATTTAGTGTGCCAAATATGAATTGTGAAGTACATTATGTTTTTATAGGTTAGCGCGTAATGTAATAGATACCAACTTCAGTGGGTAAATAAAAGTCTTAATGAAAGCTGAAAAGTGATAATGAAATGAAACACTACACATGCGCGTTTATAGAAATTACACTTAATATCAGCTGTTCTTAATAATAGTGTGCAAAATATGAATTGCGAAATACGTTATGTTTATATAGGTTAACGCGTTTTTGTAATAGATAGCAGCTTCAGTGGGTAAATAAAAGTCTTAATGAAAGCGTAAAAAGTGATAGTGAAATGAAACACTACTGCACATGAGCGTTTATAGAAGTTACACTTAATGTCAGTAGTTCTTAATAATAACGTTTGCTAAGTGCCCTCCATCCGTATTTATGCACTGTTAAATGCTGCGTGGAAAGGGTTCCATGAATTATGTCCTGTGAAATTACTCATTACAATTTCTAGTCTTAAATTCGTCATTGTTGTGCAGCCAATATAACAAACACTTTCCCCTTCAAGTACCTTGATTGGAAGGGGTTCAAAGCTGTTTAATCCGGAGAGCTGGGTGATTAAGTTAAAATGCCTAAACAGAGATCAGGCAGTGTGGAAACAAATCTATTAAGTGATCATATCTTTGCGTGCAGTATGTGCCGCAGCACCGTCATGCTGGAAAAAAATGACGCTCAGTTTTCTGTGTTTATTTCTAGCATGAACAGGTTTACATAATTTGCAATGCTCTTCTTGCCAACCGGCGCGGTAGAGACTGTTTCAGCGCTGCAGGGACAACCTAAATTCTATTTTTTTTCTCCCACATGGTGACCTAAGGCTCTAAACAGCGCTAATAGCTCTCTGTTTCTAGCCCCCTCATAATGCTTTGTAGCCTTGGTTTATGACGATTCCATTATTACGTTTTAGTGCTGCTGTGCCTCCTAAGTAGAGCCTGTTCGGATAAACGCCTATAGTGCAGCAATCCAATTTTGCATTGCCCGGCGTTTCTTGGTTGCCTAAGCATGAATAATTCCTGCGCCTGTACGCCCGATGTTCAACATAGCAGCCGAACCGATATTGATGGATACAATTTGCACCGCCCAATATGAACTCAATTTAAAATTATTTCTCTATTAATTTTAAAAGTAATTTAAAGAAATGCAGTGAATAGCGATTCATGAAAATTTTTTTCTATTTTCAGCATCGCTTATATTGTAATGGAACTTGTAACTTATGAACTGGAACCATTGTAAACAATTTAAATGTTTCTGGAAATCCCTATAATATGTGTAATATTAAATTGTTGGAACTGTTAATATTTTTGAAAACAAATAATTAAAACCGTTTCGTAACGAAATACATCAAACCGTTTCGTAGTATACAATGCACCAAATGATAATCTTTATTAAAATCTTTGCACTTACATACGACAGTTCTAACGGATAGATGTGGCTATAACTTATATCCGCAAATCAATATGTAAATTATATAATAATATCCTAGCTGTGAAAATGTAAGCGAATAGTTCTATACAATTGTTGTATAAAATAATTGATGTTGACTTTAGCGTTTTTAATTTACTTTATACTATTTGGTTGGCCAAACCGTTTATATATATATATATATATATATATATATATATATATTGTGCGCAGTTTTAACTCTGGTAGACAAATGCCTTATCCTGAATTTTTCCGAAAATCATTTCAAGAAGTGTTATCCAACACTAACAAATTATAGTGATATCATGCTCTTCACTACAGACACTTCAATGGGATTTAGAATGAGTTTCCTCTAGCTGTGGGAAATACTTTTCTCTAACATTGGAAAATGAAGAATATATTAAATTAAAACACATTCAAAATGTAAAGTTATACATTGAAAAAGAAATTGGGTTTTAGGACGCTTCACCATTCGAGCTTTCTCCTGCTAAATATATATTAATTTAAACAAACGCATCTATCTTAAATGACTGCGATATGACTCGAAATTGGAATAATTATAAGAAACCTTTGAAGCTATGGTTATGTGAAAATACTCTGCTGAAATAATTAGACATAATTGTATAAAATTAAATGTGATTATAGAAGTAGGGAGGTGATACTATTAGTGGTGGAGTGAGGGGCATAAATGATAGGTAATACTGTATAACTTTATAAACTATGAAGCATTACAGGATATATGTAGCTTTCTAACTGAAGAGTAGGCTCTATAGCACTTATTTTGTAATATGGCGTCTCTATTAATAATTTTAAATGAATAAGCTCGAAATGAATATACCTAACGTTAACATTTACAATATCAATGAAAAATAAAGAAGAAAACCGTGCGAAGAGAGACTATGTTTATTACAAGCTGCACTAACAGGCTAGTTGTTCTTCTCTAAGGTTTTTAAATCATTTCGTTTGTCATATTTTCATTGAGCCCACTTTATAATTTCAGTCAAAAGTATTTTTAAATGCAGCACATAGGAATTATGGCCATAGTTTGACATGAAAAATATATGTCGTAATGAAGATGGTTAGGATTATGGTAATGGTTAGAATAATTAGTTGCCATTCGATTCGATATCTCTTGTGCATATTTTATATTCTTTCTCAACTTTTTAAATGATTTTGACCAAAGTTTATATATAATATATTAACGAATCCTGGTCATAAAGAGTGATAACTCGTGAGTATATTACTAAGTTGATACAGACCTTTTTTCTTTTGAGTGACAGTGTTTCTCCAGTTTGCATGCGTTTCTGTGAGAACCACTAATTACTTTAATGCAGCATCGCTACCACCCTTATGTGCCGTTATGCAACTCGGTAGTCTGGAGACGAAAAAATAAAGCAGATCTGCAAGGCTTTTGCTTTTGTCGACAATTTCAAGTTATTGTATTAGTTGTGTGGCGGATAGAAAGAAGAATGTATACTCCTGTACCGTAATAACGAAGAACGTAAAAGGTGTGATCATTTTCTCTGACCATTAGAGCGACGTCAGCTCAAAATGAACCTTGTTTTTGCTCCTAGCTTGAGATGTGATATCAAAATCAAATATTGGGTTAGTAATGAAAGTGTTAAAAATAAAATATTCAGTGTGCCTAGAGAAAACTGCTAATTTCTCCTCAATATTTCAAACATATATAATATTAATGATAGTTCTTCTAATCGTAAAATTTCAACAAAGATTACGTTGTTGAATTTCATATCCAACATTATTTTTCAGATAATAAAAAATAAAATATATATTTAGCGCCTAATGGACGTGATATTAGAATTTACAAACATATTTTTCTGAAAAAAAATTGTGTTTGATCAGAATCTTTTATTACATTCAACCGTAGTCGAAAACGCCGGGACAAGTTCGGCCATTACATGCATGGCAATATTACTGAAACACATTGTACCTGCGTCTTAGGAGGTGCTGTACCTCTCAATGTGCAAGTTTACTCTTCATGAAATCCATTTATACTCCCTGCTGAACAGTTTATAAGGCGTTTCTTAACTACTATGCGTTCTTTTCTTGCTTTAAAAGTTAATTAGTATACTTATTATTTTACTTCGAAATATCAGCTTTGATTAAAAGTGTTCAATCTGAGATACGCATTAAGCTAGTGTATAAGAATGTTCACCTTGCTTATAGTAGTAGATAGTTGCTGGTAAAAGTTATAACATCAGTATCAACTTCTGTATATCTAATGTTCAGAATGAAATCTAACTCGCTGTTCTGAGTTTGACAGACTGTGTTAAATATATTTTGCCTAGGGAAGGGATTTTAATGGAAACACACGTTTTTCTCCTGTGGTCTAACCGTATGCTTAACTGGAATTTCCAAATGTTTAACACCATTTGCCGAATTTAAAGCAGAATTTTGTGCTGCATATAAATGAATATTTTGCTAATATCATTAAATTCATCTGTTAATTTATAATCAAATATACTTCCTTCCCCGTAACTGATTTTAAAAATAAAATTGAAACTAACAGTTATGAATGAAGTAAAGTTGAGCTTTATGGACATTATTTTATTTGCTAGGAAGTTTAATGTTGCACCTAAAGTTTGAGTCAATTAACCATTGGTGGAAAAGTAATTTATTGTCAAGTGCATTAAAATTAATTAATATTGAAATACGCTTTCAAGTGATTCAATATTTTAACTCCAGTAAGCACAATAATTGTTAAAATCTAAATTTGAAAAAAGTGTTCTTTTTCAGAAACTTTCTGGTGAATATTCGGCATGGGTAAACATTTTCCCGAATTTTAGTGATTTATGTGAAACTTTTCTAATACTTAATACTTCTCTGTGGAAGTTGAGTATCGCAGCTCTACGCAAATTCTTTGAAAATTGTACACAATGCAAGCTCTTTGACGAATTAACAATGCGCAAAAATTGTAATATAGTGTTACGAAACAATTGGGAACATTCGGAAACACATTAAAGAGTATTAAATGAATCAACAGATTTGTGAAGGACGATATATTTCCAATCTTATATTTAGTTCGTTTAAAAAGTAATCACCTCTTTACTATCTGCTCGTTGTAGATCAAATTGAGAGCACAAACATCTCCATATTTTGAAAAAACTTCATTGGTTTAGTAAATTTACTAGGACCAGATGAATTTCAGTGCAAACAAATAGTACTTTTTATAACGATGATGTTATTTTAATGATGATGATCAGTAAAGCTTTAGAAAAAATATTCCCAAATATGAAACATCTAAATTACCTTCGTATATTAGAAACAGAATTCATTCTTCACTTATTGACAAACTTATATTTTCTGAAAATATTTTCATGAGAAGTCTCATAAGAGTAAATGACAAGTACTTAAAACAATGACACTAGATATACTCCTCTCCTAGAACCTTATCTAACTTGCTAAAGCACATGGGTGTTTGCTGCTATCTACTGTGCTGAACCACTTGAATAAATTAGAACGTCAGTGAATTCTTTTGATCCCAAGATGCAGCATCAATATCAGTGGCTCAAACGGTTCTCTCAAACTCGGAAATGGAGAGTAAAGTTTATTTTATAGCCACACTCTTCTCTTCATCTTCCTTCTACCACTTCATCATTGGAAGCAAGTAATACTAAAATGTGTGAGTTGTTAATTGCTTTAAAGTCAACATTATCTAAATCAACGTAAAATTTTTGGTAATATTGGCGAAACTGTTAAAGAAAAAGTTCAAAATATAATTTCCAAATATTAGAAACTGTTGTAATGCTTTAACATATAGTTATTATCGAGAGTATTCTTTTATTTGACACTACGGCGTACAAGTTAACTATATACTGCTTTTTTATTATAGATTCCAAATGACCTAGTTAACTAGTATAAAATTCATGGCGTTTAAAAACCAGTTGCAGATAGTTCTTTTATATACGGTAATAATGGTCGCTTCTTTATGTCAGTATTGTGTTTATCAGGCCTGTTAATTATTACAGATGCTAATCGGGCTCCATTGCTGATTGCCGTAATGTTCACGTTGGTTTTGTGATAAGTGTGTGAGTAAGAGTGAGACGAGAGAGGTGGTATGGATTTGCCTTTTATAGGTATAGTTGGGGCGCAAGATGAGGGTAACTGAATTTCTAGTAAAGTTTTATAAATCTTTATATTTTACCAACGTAGTTAATCAATAAATTTATTTACAGTGTAACTCATTTCTTTTATCGCTCAATGCAGAAAGCCTGCTAATGGAAACTTGCATGAACACATTATTAAGTTTATCATCTTGTAAGTCAAGTAGCTGTTGTCTAATTTAATTGAGTGTAGATGTCTTGAAAAACAATGAAGTTTTGGGTTGCACCACGTGCATAACGTACTCACCAATGTGCAGGTTGTCAGTCTCTATATAAGTGTGTTGGTCTTTCCTCAGGTCTCACACGTAAAGTGCGTTGTTATATTGAGTGAAAATTTCTTCAGTCCAGTTGGTAGGATATCATGTAGAAGTACATTCGTTTCCCAATGGGTTGGAATGTATTGGCATTTAAATGTTTCCCAAATGGATTTCCAAGGACATTTCGCATATTTGGACACAATATGAAAAGAAGATCTTGCATATTCCACATTCATTTACATAGTTCTCAGAATGTGACCTCCTTTGCAAGTTTTGAATCCTAGTACATTGTTAACAGGTGCAACACTTGCTTAAAAAGGTGAAGTTTAGATGTGTTTGGGGAATACTGCACACTCACATATAGCGACCGGAAATTGGAATCTGTGTACATTCCGTAGTCAGTGTAAGCGTGAAGAATGCCACACGATAACGATTTGCATTTTCTTGGAAATCAGTTAAATTATAAGCTCCTCCACCCAATGGTAAACGGAACTGTCGTCGTTACACGCGAAGCATGTAGTTTCTCCATTTATAATATCTAATAGTCAATTCAATGCGTTGGGAAATTTTCTGTGTCTTAGGTAATATTTGTGTCAAATACAACATTTTGAATTATACAAATGTGTGGAGAAGCCAAATTATCTGAATGAGATTTAGATTTCCACTCAGGATATTGGAGATAACCCCCCGCTCATTATTTACGTTTTTTGTCCAGTTTGTGTGGAGTACCCCATGAAACGAGTCTTCTAACATTAAACCAAGCATTTATTATTGAAGTTTTACAGGAATATATAGTATGGAGAAGGTAATTGGTGATTGTGTCAAAGGCAAGAGAGTATATTTGTTGCAGTTGATACGCGCATTGAAAACATTTTCATATTCAGTCAGTTAGAACTTGCTTTACATGTTCTTCAGATTATGGTTACATTATCGGCATATGCCAGAACTAGACCAGTAATTATGCGAAGAGGCAAAAACACCATTTTGGCATGAACCATCTTAATATGGGATTCCAAGCACAACACAAGTAAGATCATTGGAAGTGCACAGCCCTTTCTCAATAAGCGTTTTATGAAAACCATTAACTTGAACACGGGAGGTTGCAGTAGGATATAATACCTTTATGGCACATATCATTTTAGCAGACAATATAAATATCTCTAGCACTGCAAATAAATGCATATGGTTAACATAGTGAAACACTTTTTGGAGCTCTACTCTAAGAATAGCATGTTTTCTTTGTTTTTCACTAAATAATGGATTTTAAAGTCTCGTGCGGACTGCAGATTGTGTGTAATTTTTAACCTGGTACTACACGGCCCATCCTTAATCAAAGCATCCACATACATTTTGATTCTGGTGTATAATATTCTTATTTGTAGCTTGTAATTGGCATTTAGAACAGTTATTGGATAGAAATTGGCCAAAACTGTTGACTTTTGTCACCTTAGGTATTAAAATTATATCCTTTCGTTAACTCTTTTTACATGTAATAGAAAATTCATTATAGATATCAGAGGTACCTTAACAAGATTTTTTGTTTGTTTTATTTATGGACGCACTTTAACATATCAGGTCATCAGCGTCCCATTCTATTCAGGGTGTGAAACGGCCGACAAATTTTGCTCAGAGGCCTCTTCTTTCAGACTTGAGGTTCTTTATCGTTCCGTAAATGTACGACAGGGGACCCACGGCTTTGCTTTCCTTCCGAAGGAAGACATACTTCGGATTTTTACACCCGAAAATGCTTAACAAGAGGCCAACCTCTTTTATAGAATGTACAATCTAAACCGCTTGTCTAGGGGCTAGTGTTATCTTGGCCGTCTTGATCACATATTTTAGTTCATCATCTGCAATGTCTTGTTTCAATATGTCTGCACCCTTTTCACTTAAAGTATTGCTGATATAACTCAATCATTCCTTTTGTGCTTCATTGTTATTTTAAACTGAATAAGTGATCGGCGAAATATCGTTACGCCTCCTGTAAACAATGTGCAGTAGAAATGTGCATTGGCATATTCTTTATAAATCGAGAGTTTTTCGGCTAACTTTCCTTTTGCTATATAATAGAAAGTGCGTTTTTCTCTTTCATAGGACTATGTATTCTGGCACGCACTTGAAATCCTGCTAATATTTGTTTATGTAAGTTATCGATTATTATTTTTATTTCGCTTACAGCGACATTGACTTAACGACCAAGTGTAATTCATCTAGTTCCTGGTAGTAAAAGTGGCAAGATGCTTCTAGGACTTCGAGCTTTTTCTATCCCCTTCCGTTTGGAAAAAACAAATAAAAATAAAAAAAAATAAACGTTAGAACGCACGCTTGTATATATATTAAGCAACTAGTGCATCATGTCTAAAACGCGTTCGTTTTTTCAGAGACGCACAAAGGCTCTATATTCCGAACTTATCCCTTCATCTAACAATAGTGATGCATTTACTTTACCATAGATTTTATCAAAAGGGAGTCGCATTTGGTGAGCTCGGCTTTTGAACAGAATACATTGATAATTGGAAAACGGAATGAGAATAAAATTATAGTTTGTACATCTACTTGGTAGACACTTATTGTGTACCATCTGTCAATATGGAATGCTGAATTTGCACGAAAAACAATGTTTAACAGTCATGTGTTCCATGTATCACTTCCCAGAGATCTAGTAGCTTTAGCATCTCACAGATCCTTGATAATGAACCGAGATGGGTTAAATCATTTGCTGGAAATATACATTTAAAGTCTCCACCAATTGTTAGTTTGGAATGATGTATAAAGAAAAAGGGAAGTTCACTTTCATGAAATCTTCACGCTCTGTTCAATGGTTGCTCCCAGAAAGTAGGTACACTTTTACTATTAGGCTACCAGTATCCGTCAGAACCGAGACAATTTGGCCACTAGTATGTTTCACTTTGGTCACAATAATGAGTCCAGTTCTGAAAATGATTACAGTTCCTCGGTTTCTTTTCCACTTTGTGTATGTAGTCATATTTGTTACCCAGAAAGGAGGGCGAGATAATGTTCACCTCTTGAAGAAACAAATAATGAATATCATAATTATACCGGGGGTGCAAAAAAGGTGTATACACTTTCACAGTAGATATCTATTTAGTATATTTCAAAATTGAACCGAAAAACAACAGTAATTAAAGTATGATGATAATTATTGTTTAAAGGGCGCAAAATCACTTAGGTCACAGCGCCCAAACACACAAAAAACATATCCAAGAATAAAATATCTACACCCAAATCCAATGTAGAAAAGGGCATGAAGCACATTGGGCAATAACAATAAAAACCCTAAAACATATAACAAGGATAAAATGATCAAAAACAAACAAGACTGTTACTAAAATAAAGCTGCAGAGCAATGTACAGTATAGTGTTCTGCAAATGTATGTGACCCATATTAAGTTATGCTAGCGTTGCCATAAAAAAATTGAGCCAAGATTATCGTTTGAACAGCGGAAAATAATTTTCAAGTATCCAAGGTACCGGATAGGACGAAGAGGTTCGATTGAGTTTCCACCGCGTTCTCAGGATCTAACTCGGTTGGACTTCTACCAATAGGGATCTCTTAAGGATGTTGTATTCCGTAGAAAACCAGCTACACTGACAGCACTTCGGGAAGAAATTGAAACTGCGTGTGCTGCAATCGCTGAGGACACTTTCGCAAAAGTTCCTCAATCACTAGATCAACGTAATCAAAAGGTATTGACGCTGATTGGGACATTTTGAGCAACTGTTTTAACTGTAAAAGTTTAAAATGATTAGTGCTCATCAATTGCTATTTGTGTGAATTCAGTTTTGTTATGTTAACGCGGTTTTTTCTTTGCTTGAATTGTGTATACATTTTTGGCATCCTCTGTATATAAATTCACGCAACATAATCTGTTCATTTCTTCTCCGAAGACAATTGATATTGACATTCGCAAACACTTGCGAATATCGAGAGTAAAGAAAACATTTTCTGCTAAGAAAGCTGTTATACCAAGATGAGGTTAAATTGTTGACGTACATTATTCGGGGGAGCTGTCGTTATGTTCCTTTTTCGTACCTTCAGTGGGTTCCATAATGAGTATGGATGTAAACGAGACGCGCCTTTTTGTTTTTCAGCCTTTGTGAGTAATTCTGCGCCTCCTTTTCTTTCATTGTATATCTCCATCCTTCTCTTCTCACGGGTCAATATGCGAGGATCAAAGTAATGCAGTTGAGTACAAAGTCGTTTCATCTCAGGTTGTAACTGCAGATCAGTAGCTTCCTGTCTCTTTGTATGCAATGAATGTTCAACCAGATCCAGTGCTTGCGAAGTTTGTGAAAATCTCACCGGTTCTGTGGCGGGACTAATTTCCATATTTGTCACTTTCTCCTCTATCTCTATCATCGCATCCATGGTTTGTATTGGAAGTCCCTCCTGTTTTTTTTTTTTTTCTACCTGCGAAAGTTGAGGCGTCATGTCTAGGGATTTGCTTCCATCGTGATAGAGATCACTGTATTTCAGCTCTACTTACTGCGTGTGCATATTTTGTCTTATTGCTGCGTACCTGTTGCTGCGTCACTTAGGAGCTCTGCATGAAGTCGACCACGGACCTGTCGGTCCTGGTGGAGTAGTGGTAACCATACTTGCCTCCTAAACCCAAGATCGCGGGTTCGAACCAGGCCAGGATCGATGGATTTTTTCGGGCGTAAAAATCCAAAGTATGGCTTCCTTCGGAAAGGAAGTAAAGCCGTTGGTCCCGTCGTACATTTACGGCACGAAAAAGCACCTCAAGCCTGAAAGTGAGGCCTCTGAGCAAAATTTTTCGGCCGTTTCACGCCCTGAATGGAATGGGTCGCTGATGACCTGAAATGTTAAAGAGCGTCCATAAATAAATCATTAAAAATTACGGACCGGAAGGCTTGTATATTTGTTGGGACATGTTTCCTTGACGAGTCCAATCTATCTGCAATGGAAACACAACTGTTATTACCCAGTATAGCTAATGCTGACCAAGAATCCCGAGAGCATTAGTCTACTAGAAATAGCTTTTAATTCACGTTTTACTGCTTGAATGACATTATTAACCGGAAAGTGATACACTCCATTGTTCACATTTCTAAAGTTTTAAACATTTCCATACTAATTTAGCATCAAATTAATTGATATTTTCGGCGGAAGATTAAAATCCACCCTTTAATAATTTGAGTACAAACTTCTGCTAGTTTAACAGTGGTAGCAGAAACATTTTGATGCCTGAATTTAACTGCTGTTTTAAATTTTTAAAATTCTTTCTCATACTTGATTTCTGACATCAGTTTAATATATATTGAGCCTTCCATGGCATTAGGTTGAATTGTGTTAATTTGTTTGGGTTTTGAACTTTAAACATTGTTGTATCCAAATTTGGAACCAAATGTCTTTTTGCAATGAGGTAAACCTGATTTTGCATTGTTGGTTTTCTTTGAACATTTACCATTTTCATCAATATAGGATACCGCTCTTACAGTGTAAGAACAGAGTTAAGTATCGCTTCTAAACTGACAATTAACATAACATATTTACATATTTGGTATCACACTAACTCAATTCTCTACCATTTGCCCTAAACACACGAACTAATCCATGACTTCCTCTAGGCCACAACCTATCCCGAATCGTACCAGCCAGCTATTGTAGCTTTTTTGATATATTGTTTAACGCCCGCTTTAACTACTGACCTTCATGATACATGAGCTTGTTGAATGGTGTTTAACGCCCGTTTTTACTACTGTGGCACCACAGGCGGTGAATACTGGTGATACATGAAATGAAATGATAAATTGGAAAAGGGTTTTTTAATGAAGGAAACGTTCCAGGCCTAAGTTTAGGTACCTCCCCGGCATTTGCCACTTATGAACACTGAGGAAAACCTGGAAAAAACCTCCAAACAGGGAGGACGGTCCTGGCGGGATTCGAAACCCAGGCCTCCCGCTCACGAGTTCATGCCTTGACGAACTCGGCCACCCATGGCGGTTGATACATGAGATGAAATGATAAACTGGGAAGGGATTTTTTAAGAAAGGAAGTGTTCCAGACCTATGTTGCAGGTTAATTCCCCAGCAGTTGCCATTTAAGAGAACTAAGATAAACCTGGAAAAAAGCTCAGTCAGGGGGGACTGTTCTAATGGGAATCGAACCATAGACTTCCCACTCACTAATCCGCCTCTTGACAACTCGGTCACTGTGGTGGTCTACTGGAGCAATTGTAGCTAATGCCTTTACATACGGTAATATTGGTCGCTTCTTTATTTCAATATTATATTTACCAGGCCCACTATTTACTGCAGTTACCATTTCAGATTTACGTAATGTTCACTGTAGATTGTGTGAATATATGTGAGTAACAGGGAGAGAGGTCTTTGGATTTGCCTTTTACAGGTACAGTTGTGTGGAAGAACTGAATAACTGATTTCCGTCCTATCTATAGCGATAATTTGTACTCTTATGAAGCGTAATAGACCGACTTCTGTGTAACAATCGAGACGTCTGGCGTTACATTTATGCTGTACGCCATGCGCAGTAAACCTGCTTTGAGTCAGTAGAAAATGATACTCAAGCTGTAATTACAAGAATCTCATACCTTAGTTCAAATTTGTATACACTCTTTGCCTCACAAAGTACGTAACACAAACTTGTAAATTTTTATTTGAACATAACTTCAAAAGCGCAAGCATAAATTTGTAAACGCGGTTGTTGCATTTTATATACCTATTAACGGAGAGCAAGTTTATAAAAAGTTCAATTAAGTAATTATTACATTTTCATAGTGTCTATCTATACAGTGTTTGCATTAATGATGTTTCATATACGTTAGGTCCCTTATTTTCCTTTATAGCTTTAAAACTAATAAACATAGTTAAATGAGATTTTAAACAACATACCTTAGTGTATACCTTAGTGTATAAGAATATTGATTGTTTATAGCGTTTTACTACTGATATTAAAATAATTTTGAATAATTCAAACATAAGAACACTTCGATAAAAGCTACTTTGCATTATTAACACGTTAAAAACGGGTATTTTTAAATGGTGTGGTTTTCATTTCCTTATGCGGGAAAACTCCTTGAACTATGGTTTTGAAGTTGATGCATTTGAATACAAACATTGTGCTTTGCACACATCCCACTGTCCTTAAAGTCGTGTTATACATTATGGAACACGTCTAACCTAATTGAACTTCTCTAAGTACCTACATAGTGTGGATGGGATGGAACTACAGTTTTTACACTCCTGAACCATATGGGAATCAGACAGTGTGGAATACTTGCCTCCCAAACCCAAGATCGCGGGTTCAAATCCGCCCAGGGTCGATGGATTTTTTCGGGCACAAAAAACCTAAGTATGGCTTCCTTCGGAAGGGAATTAAAGCCGTGGGTCCCGTATCGTACATTTACGGCACGAAATAGAACCTCAAGCCAGAAAAAATATGTCTCTGAGCAAAATTTGTCGGCCGTTTCACGCTCTGAATTGAATGGGACGCTGATGACCTGAGATGTTGAAGAGCGTCCTTAAATAAACCAAATCGGAAAAAAATGACAGCATGAACATGGCTACGATGAATCATGAACTTCTATGTCAGGCTGAAAACGTATGGAGTGCACCTAGTGCACTGTACTCTTATCTGAAGAATTGTCATTCAGTGATGTTAAACAAGGCCTTGACTGTTAGCATGGAGAGGCTCACCCTCATATTCCAGTGTGAAGAAGTGATAAAAATATTTCATTGAGCACAGAGCCTTGAAGATGAATTACGTGAGTGTAGGCCGATGGATATGTATCAACTTACCTAAGAGGAATTGCGAGTGAGGAACGATTGAAGACAAAAGAAATAGCTGCAAGATCTAGGCTTTCTAAAACTAATGTGGTTTGCTCCCTGTATTAACATTTGCATATGCATAAGATCAGAGAAAGATGGGTGCGCAGAATGCTTTCAGCAAATCAAATGCAAGTGCGCGTGGAATATGCCAGAAGTTTTTTAAACTTTGCTTTGCTATGGTACCAAGAGAGCAGTATTGGAATCCATCGTCACAGGAAACGAAACTATGATCCTCTACTAGCCTCGAAAAGAGATTCGAAAAAGTGGCGGAAAGAGGGTGAATATCCCCTAAAATGTTGCACACACAATTCACGAAGATGATTACGGCAAATATTTTGGAGACTGCAGAGTAATTCATATGAGGAAGCACAACGATTTCTGGAAATTACAATGCAGAACTTCTGCATCAAGGAAAAGAGAGCTAAATGTGAACCCAGGTGTTCGTCCGATTCCGTGAACGCACCATTACACACCGTTTCCGTTTTCAAGGTTGCTATAAATAATATGGCTTCTAGGAGCTGGATCATATACCGCACTGTCCAGACCATTCCCTAGCGGCTATTTTCCGTTTTCAAAACTTAAATCTACTTTCGATGGCAGAGATTCACAAATAACCTTAGGTTGAAGGATGCTGTAGTTTCCACCATTTTGCAGAAAAGGCTTCAGTAAAAAAAAAATGAAGATTTCAATATCCGTCTAAAGATGTGAGAAATGCATTGCAGTAAATCGATAATACCTTGAAAAATTATACCTGTATTTTTATTATGTTACTAACCTACAATTATGGAGGCGTAAATCGCACCTGAAAGTTTCTCAAAAAACTTTGGTAAACTTCACTAGCTTATTATTTTCGTGGAATATGTACTTATTCACTTTAGATACAGCACCGTAGTGTATTTTACAGTATTATTATGATTCTTTTAATTATAGCCCTAAGTATAATCAAGCCAGTTTAATTTTTATAAAATCATTATTCTAATGAGTTTCTAGAGATTTTTTCTCTTGCTATCCTCAGACTTCTTTTCACATGCACTATTTGTTTCCTCCCGTTTAAGACATAAATAAATTTCTAATAGGAAATAAATAAACATGTTAACTATAATAAATCATATATATATATATATATATATATATATGTTCATTTCTCTATATTTTCTTTCCTTATGCCTTTTGGATGCATTTTTCCGCAAACTTTTTAACTTGCCGTATACAAACAAGGTGTTAAATTTCTCAGTGTTAATAAATTTCATGCTGACTTCAAATACACTTTATCCCACTATTCCTATCGTAAATACTTCAATTTATTACGTCTTAGAAAAGAATTTTTATGTGCATGTATAGTAGTAGCATTAAAAGGAGTGCTACAGTATTTAGGACAGATATATTCTTTATATGCATTTTAATAAAGTTTTAGGAGCGCCACACAAAATGCAAGTTTACTTTTCTACTTTCTTTGAAGAAAAATACAGGCTGTTTGAAATAATGCGCTAATTATATGACTGCTTCAGAAACCTCATGAGAAGTAGGTCATGTTGAGTGAAAAAGAACGTCATCGTAATCTTCATTTTATCAATTGCACTACAATTTCACTGGCCTAGTGTTGTTCGACCCATACACTGTGCTCCAGGTAATGGGTACTTTACACATGAAGTTTGACTACATTGTCTAGTGTACTATCTTCCTTCCCGCAGAGCATTGTGGCGATGGATCAAAGCTTGACAGTAAAAGGGTGAGCAGGGTCTAGCAGAACACAAAAAATCAAATCAACGTCCAAAATCAATGAAAACTGATAATGCTGCTCTACTAGGTGCTGCCGGTCCTGGTGGTGTAGTGGTTACCATACTTGCCTCCTAAACCCAAGATCGCGGGTTCGAACCCGGCTAGGACCGATGGATTTTTTCGGGGCGTAAAAATCCTAAGTATGACTTCCTTCGGAAGGGAAGTAAAGCCGTGGGTCCCGTGTCGTACATTTGCGGCACAAAAAAGAACCTCAAGCCTGAAAGAGAGGCCTCTGAGCAAAATTTGTCGGCCATTTCACGCCTTGAGTTGAATGGGACGCTGATGACCTGAGCTGTTAAAGAGCGTCCATAAATAAATCATTCATTCTACTAGGTGCCATGGTGAAATAAACAGCAGTCTAATTGGAGTTTAGTTGCAAATTAAGAGCTGCGTGGAAGGCTACCACCACTTGAAAGCGATTTCATGATGCAAAGAAGTCCATTCTTTCCACCTTTCGGCAAGAAATACGAATCAATTTTGCACTTCAAGGACTACAGTTTCCTATATCTGAGTTCGCCGTCTGAATAGACGAGAAAAATTTAGGTAGTGCGTTAGATAAGTTTAAACTTTTAGTATGATTTAACACACAGTTTGTTTCCCCTTTACAACGCTGGAGAAGGTTTACCTGCAGGATGTCCGGTTGGATAAGTGAGCTTGGCTTGATCAACTGAAGGAGATTTCCTGAAAGATGAGCTTCACCAAAAACTTCATTTTTCCAAGCGTCCGAGCAATCTATCCAGCATGCAAAGTCCAATTATTCCTTTAATGCATGATAACAGTTTTGTCCACACGCCCAAGGAGACGAGAATCTTTATTCTCAACACAGGGCAACACTATTCCTCTACAATACTATGCATACCTAAATATAATGTATGGGTACCATTCGTCAAGTGTTGGGTGCATGAATGGGAGAGACCAAGGTTTTGGTTCATAAAAAGAGTTTTGAGCACTTAATTAAATTTAATTAGTGCCCACAGTCTTAATGAAGAATATCAAAACATAAAAGGCATTATATGGCAAACAGCACAAGAGACGCTTGATAATAAAAAGAAATAAAAATGAACAAAGGCCCTAGATTCTGGAATGAAGAAATACATACAGCAGTAAAAGATAAAAACGAAGCATATCTTAAATGTTTACAAACACATAACAAAGAATCTAAGAGTATATTATAAACTAAAAGAAATACAGCAAAAGCAAATATAAAAGAGGGTCGGTTAAATTCATGGAGTAGGTTTCTGATAAACACAGAACATGATATGCATGGAGGGCAAAATATAGCTTGAGAGGTAATGAGACACCTTAAATCAACAGTACAAGATAAAACTAAACTATCGTACATCTAAGAAATAGGATGGGTAAAATATTACAAAATATATTATTTAATAGCAATATACATTATATGCAAAAGGAAGAAAGGACAATAGATTTAATAACAACAGTAGAAATACAAAAGGCTATTAAACAGAATGAAATATAGAAAAGTTCCAGTAACAGACATCACAGTGGAATTAATAAAGTTTGGTGGGTTGATAGTACAACTATATCCATTACAGTTATTGAATATGCGTTGGAGAATTAGCAGAATTCCAAATGCATGGAAGATAGCTAAAAGTATTTCAATATTTTAAATGGGACAAAGAAACCAATGCAAAAACTATTGGGGAATAACCCTATTAAATAAAATATATGTAATTTATCAAGGACCATTATTTTCAGATGAAATCTTTTATGTAGTGTTAGAATTAGTGAAGAACAAAGTGGATTTAGAATCGGCAGCTCGTGTACGGATATCATTTTTATGATTAAATAAGTTATAGAAAATCAAATAGTATATAACTTAAAACATATATGGAATTTCCTAGATAAATCTTTGATGAGTAAACCGCTTATTATTATGGAAAATGTTAAATAAAAAAGGATACCCTATACATGTGATAAAAATCATTAAAAACTTATATATGAATACAAAAATTATGATAGATGTAAATAAAAGTCAACAGAAGAAGTAAAATTAAATTATGGCCCAAAACAGGGATGTATTCCCTATATAATATTGTTTTATAAAGAGACAACATTTACAAAAAATGGGAAAAGATTGTAAATAAAGGAATAGAGCTAGGACTAAATAGAAGTAAATGTTTTACTATTTGCCAATTATACAGTAATAGATAGACTACATAAACAATGCACCAAATAAATAATATTTTTAATTAATGCAATACGATAAATACAAAGACTACAACAAAAGTACTGGCGTTCCAAGGTAATACCTAATAAGAACTAAATGTTTGATATAGTAAAAATTAAAGAACAAGTATCACACTTTCAATATTTAGGTTATGCTGTCACATATGAAGAATATCAAGTTATTAATATAAAAGTACAAAAGTACCAAGTTGTGTATAGAACATTTAAAAATACTTTTAAAAACAAAGTAAGCTAATCCATACAATTAAGATTCTACACAGCCATGGGCTTAACTGTTATTTTTATGGACATTTAGGTTTGGGCTTTAAAAAAATAAGGGAATAATTCAATCAGTAGAAATGAGCTTTTTATGATCTGTCAAAGGTTGCACAAAAGAAGATCATACAAGAAATGAGAATATAAGAAAATAATTAGTAGTTCAACCAATATTAAAACAATTAGAGACTGGGTAAAGACCTTAAATAGAATGACAGAAGATAGAATACCTAAAAATACTTTGACATATAACCCATAACATATAATTGTATTGGGTCATACAAGGCTTTCTTGTACACAGAAATTTTTGTCGGTAGTACTTTCCAATCACAGTTCGATTTTGGGGGACAATATGCAACTCTGTATTACCAAAACGAGTTGGCCTCCAGTAACAATAATTTTCAGCGAGAATTTAGGAATAACAATCGATGAAATCTGCTGAGGGCTATTGGCCCTGATGCGTCTGTTCTGGCGGTTTGACTTAGGATTCAGTACCACTAAACTCTCGTCTATGAATAAAATGTATTCACGTTTTATGTGTCCCTCTGGAGTGTCTCCTGCAAATTCAGCATCAATTAATCATTTCCAAAACTTAATTTGGTCTCCAAAATTCTTCGCAGAAAGAATAAGCTATAATGGTTCTTTGCAAGCCACCATTCCACAAGTTGTACATTTAACGTATCGCCTGACTTGTTGTCATGTCCTCTTTCTTATTTTCACTGTAAAAGTCATCAGAAAAATTCAATTTATTCGATACACTTCTTATTCCTGTCACCTGATTCATGCACAAATGTCTAACTTTTCCTTCATTTAGGGAGTAGCTTTAGTTGACCATGTCTTTGAGCGTCTGTCATTCCTTATACATTTTCGGTCTGTGTTTCCGTCAACTTTCAAAATTGAATTGAATCTCCATTATTGGCATGCTGGACTGATAAAGTAATTGAATATTAGTTGTTACATTCGATCCAACAACAGTTAAATAACCCTTGGTGATACTGAATGTTGCTCTAAATAAAGATTAGACAATATACTGTTGTGAACTGATGAACCGTAAATTTATCGCCCCGGTGACAAACTTTTGTTTTAAATTAACACTGTGTCAAAGCTTTGCCCATTCATAAAATTCTTCTTGCGTATACTGAACTCGAAACGTTAATCCCTAGAGATTAAGAAATCAAAATATGTTAATATTTGTCTTACCTTTTGAAAATGAAAACGACTAATGGCGTAAAGGGAGTAAGCACATTTATCCAGTTTTAATTACTACTGATTCAAGGGATTTCGACTAACGCAACACAACAATGCGTGAAAAGTCCTTTTCCGCCTGCTGACTTGACAATTGTTACCCACGTTAATAATAACAACAGACCAGCATGAGAGCGAGCATATTTAAAATTACTGATAAATAATTTTAATTGCAAAAAATACAGTGGAAATAATAAGTTTTCGGACCACCCTGTTTATTATTTATCCGCTAAGCAGTTATCTGTAAGGACCTTGAAAACTCACGAGGATCTGTTCACGAGATTATTACGCTGCTTTCCTATACAATTAACACTCTCTTGAATGCAGCTTCAATTTTGGCGCGGGCACACGCGATCACCGAACTCTTCACCATAAGAAATGTCCACTCACTTAGCGTGTCATCACCTTCTCCGCGAAACTACTACCCAGCTGGCGCTTAAGAGCAGTCCCTTAACTACTTGAAAAAGGACTGTTTAAACACTGCTTAACTATCACAACTGCCGCTGAACTACTGTACAACTGCTTAGACACCGCTTATACCATCTCAACAACTTAAAGACTGCACCTGAAGGCTACCGGAAAAACTGTAACTGCCCTAAGACTGCCGGAGTACTACTAAAAACTGCTCAACGACTTCCGGGGCTTTGGTTCTCCCAAGCTTTTTATTAATATTTCAGTCGGTCGGTCCTCCCACGCGTTCAGTCATTTTAGATTTAAACTATCGCAAAATCGTATGTATTTTCTAAGTGCTTCATAGGTTAGATAGCAATCACCTGGTTCACAATACTTCCTTATAGGCGGACATTTTTCCTCTATTTTCTCTTGGAGGGTATAGTGTTTTTATTCCATTGGCGAATCTTGGACCTCCTTTTCTCTTGAACATCCCCAGCGTTCCTCTTATTGAACAAAAATGTACCGTTATCTTTTGTCAGGGTTACGTATTGACTAATCTCAAGAAAAACATTTTCAAGATTCCTTCAGACGATTTCACTTACCCTCGCTTACGGTATGTAATGTTTGGTTTTTATGGCCGGAAAAAGTTGAGGGCCGTTTCTTTGTGTCGTGAAGTATAAACCTTTGAGATTTTTGCCACAATTACGTCGCTTATATGGAACAAATGTTTTCTACTGAATCTGAAACATATGTGAAACATTTTGATTATACCAATGATTGATTAAGATACTTGAGATTAATTAGGGAAGCCATAATATTCATTACAATACCTGAGATTAATTATTATCGTCGAAGCCAGGAAATCCTGCTTCATAACTCACATCAACAAGTGTATTGCACGAGTTGCAGACCTTTTCGATGTCACACACAGCTAAGGATATTGGGTAATATGATTGCTTAATTAAATGATCATTAAAACATATCTGCCCGTTTAAATCGTGATGACACGAGTCACAGCTCACGTACCTATCAAGCTGATAGACAACGCTGATGACACTTGATACAGTGATTTTGTAAGGGATTATTGCAATGCCGGTAATATCATTTACGCTTTAAGGCATCATGTAAGTGGACAATTACATTATAATGACCATCGTGTAATGTTAAATCAACATGCTTGTCCATTTTTTTCCTTCTTTTTTAGCAGAGCACATTTCCACCCTTTGGCTCCAAAAAAAAAAGTTATAGAATAACCCTTTAGTACCATTTCAAATCGTCTCATTTCGTTGAGATCAAACCGGCCATTGGATTTGCTTATGCCCTCTAATTTTCAATGAATTCAAATGAAATTATAAGTGGCAACCTATTTAATTTTCGCTTTACACACTGCAATGAATCAAGGTAAACATAGATTGCCTTTTTTCTTTATTTCTAGAATCCCCTTGTTTCCACATCAGCCATTGCACTGTTTGTAGAACAAACCCAATAACTCTTTTGTCCAAATACACGAAATTTTGACTGACCGTTCAACAAAATTTCCTTGGGGATCTGTAATACTTTTTCCATGGGATTTAATATGAGCTCGGGATTCACTAATCCATCCCACGCAAGATTATATTGAATGGTATAGCAGATTGCTCGAATCGTGAATTTTGATACCTATAAACAAATAATATCCTTCTATTTGTTATTTAAAGCAAATCTGCATACACTGTATAAACTAACCGCCATGGGTAGTCCAGGTCGTTAAGGCGCGTACTCTGAACGTGAGGTCTGGAGTTCGAATCCCGCTAGGACTGTCCTCCCTGATGAGATTTTCCCTAGTTTTCATAAACCGCAAATGCTGGGGAGCTACCCTAAACATAGACCTGAACGTTTCCTTCCTTAAAAAAATGCCAGTATATCATTTCATCTCATGTATCATCAGTGTCCACCGCCTGGGGTGCCACAGTAGTAAAAACGGGCGTTATACACCATTTAAAAATAAAATAAAACTTTATAAATCCAGTGCACTGGATCTACTTCTTCGGGAATCGAACTCATTATGATATACGTTTCAGAATAATCCAAATAAATATGTTTATCACTCACTGCCTATACTCAGTAATTTGTAAAGTTCATTCCAAGATGAAGGCACTTACCTGCAACTCGCTACCAATGCTGGACACGGTGGTGTCAATGATAGACATGGTGCCATATAAAGCACAGAATCACTAAAAGTAAATGTGTTTGTAATGAAAAGAAAAGTTGTTTATATTTTGGTGTGATACACTTCAAGAACCAAATTAACATTTTTAAATTTTTTGTTTCATCAGCTATTCAAACATGATAAACTCACACTCGCTAGTATACTGGAAACTTTTCTCTTTTAAATGACGTCATAGGTGAAATTGAAATGATTGGTTTAGCTAATATATGATAAGAAATTAATTAATCATTACCAAGTAACATGTATATACATTCATAGCTGTAAGGTTATTGTTTTTTTCAGATATTACAATTGCCAGTTTATGTGTTCCCTATAGTCTGGGGGCAGTACGAAATTGGTTTTAGGAAAATGTGTTCTCCTCTTGAATGCCTGCAACCAGAGACCAGAATCAACGACCTGAATTGAGGACAGAAAAACCTGTTTCTTTGTTTTGCAAACAAATACACCCTTGGATACTTTCTGGAGGGATGAAGGCTGTATCCTTGACCAGCGAAGTCAGTCTTTCAGTTCTTATCTTAGAGAGAGTTCTGTTTTTCAATTCTAAGGGAGAGATTCCAGTGTTCAACTCTGCTAAATTTTCCGCGAGAGAGTGTAACGTGAGTTTACTAGTTCAACATTAGTGTAGTATTAGTGGGTTAAGTAAATAATCAGGTATATCATACCAGTAATGAGTGTGAGTATGTAAAGTTTAAAACTTTGAGCAATGAATTTTTGTGTTAATATTAAACTGTGCCTTAGAAAATGTGCCGCGGCCGAAACGTCACTGGTGACGTCGTAATAGAAATAATGGTTATGCAAAAGTGACATACACAGCGTCCCAAATTCTTCAGGCAGTAGTCGAGTACTATTACTACACAATATACCTGAAACAACAGAGTGCAGTTCAGCACGAAATACAACTAATCTATTCATTCAGTCATCAACGTCCTGGTAATATCCCCATTCCTGTTATTCACGGATAACAAAAATTCCAAAAAGAGCCGGAGCAACATTAAGACAGCGGGTAATTATCGGCGAGGAAGAAGAAGATATATCCCTGAGATAAGAGTCACTCATCAAGTGACCAATCCTCATTGTCTGGGCATTCAAAAATACTCTCTTCCGCCAATTTTAATTAATTGAACGTTAATTAAAATAATTAATACAGTAATCAATCACTACCATTATATAAAAAACCACTATGTAATATTTTTATTTGCAGGCTGTATGGTGTCAGACGTCGTAGAGGTTGTTTACAGTCTACCTGCATGTTATTGAGTGAAAAAGTTATATTTCATATTTACATTTGCTTTCTTATATTTTTTATTGAACACTTTAATACAGTTATTTTATTTTTATTTAAAACAATGCTTTAAATGAATTATTAACAATAAATATATTAATGTCTTTCCTGTACTACAACACAGTAATATATTTAATATATTTCATACTTTTTTGCTGCAATACAATATTTTATCCCAGAAATATTTCAATGTATGTAGCTCACCTCTACGGTGATTGGAAACACCTGTATCCCCAAAATAGCCTGCAATATCTCTTATGGCCATTAGCGAGTATGGAAGAATAGTTCAGCTTTCTGGCTTTCATGTTTGTGTAGTACGAATCCTCCGTATCCCCAAAAGTCCACTAGACTGCTTCCACTACTTGTTTCTCTCGACTCCAATTTGAGGGAGGTGTTTGTGCGATTCGACACAGGAGGCGCGGTATTTGCTCTTTGACGTTGTGAGCTATTTATGAATTAATGATGATAGTTAAGTATTACAGACAAAAATATCATTAACAAGCAGCTCATAAATCGGAATTGAGGCCGCTTCGTCACGGTTTGTATTTAATTTCTAGTTTTATTTTTAAAGAATTCCACTTTGTTCGCTCTGAACATATGTACTATAACACAAACATTGACTTCCCTTTAATTTCATTGTACTTCATAGCACAAGCAGAAGCATGAACTGCGACTTCACATATGAGGAAATTATTCAATTTCATTAATTGGTAACAATAGTTGATAAAGCCTATCAGCCTTTTGTGCATTGCGTAGAGCGAAGTTAATCGCAATTTCGTTCAAAAGAGCAGTCAATTTCATATATTATCAACAGATAATAAAGTAATTTACCTTATAAATTATTTCGTTTACCAGTAAATTGACTATGCATAACTCTTAACTGTGAATGAAATTTCCAGTTTATTCAAAATGCCATATGCATCCTAACAATAAGTGATAGTTATTTTAATTTTTATAGCTACAATATTGTTATAGTTACATTTTAATATTAATGAGGAAACTTGATTGAACTATTCAATTGTAATGTCTACTTTTGACTTTTTAAAGCTAATGAAATATTATTTTCAATCTGTTCTTTATAACCGAATTGCGCTTAATTAAATCATTATGAATCGAAAATGATTTGTAGCTAGGCAACGATTGATGGTTTCACAAACGCCCGTAAATGTTCATTAGTGCACAAAATATATTGTATTAATGAATCAAATTTAGGAAATTTATTATATGATGGGGCAAGGAAAATTTACCTGTATCATTATCGCAACATTGGCAGGAACGCTTTTCAATTGCTTTTAATTTCCATTGTAAGGGAAACAGGGATGACCAAAATTGGCGATATTTCGCACAATCTCTACTGAAATCAAGCTTATTATTGCCTAGCTGTAAACAACCAGAAAATTAGAAATTTCAGCAGCTGATGTGAACATTCTCATAACATTGGGCTTTCTGTTCTCAAATTGTCATTCATGGATCCCGGGGGACCCGAAGCATCATAGTACTGCTAACCGCATTAATTCTTAAAACTATAGATCTAATCAATCACTCACGTAATAAACCACAAAAGATTACACAAATTTATGATATAAACTTATTTAGTTAATCTAAATTAGAATCAGAATAAATCGGCTGATGTTTCCTGGAGAAAGCTTCAAACAGTTACGGAAAACGTGAATTTTGCAGAACACTCATAAATACTACCATAGTTTATTTGTAAACAGAAAGCATCTTTGGGCTGCGAATTATATGGGCTCAGTCTCGTTTCTATTTCTGAGATTTTTCCGTACTCTCAAAGAAGGACGTGAAATTATATATCTTTTTGTAACAAACTTGTGTGAAAAATCATTCTCATCTCACATTTATTTAAGATCATTATTTACTGAACCATTACTTGCGCTCGTCGATTTGTTTCATATAGTCGTGAGGTAGATGATCCTCTTAAATCGCAGGACTGTGATTTGAATTCCAACTCAAAGCCTGCAATACATGTTTCTTCAATAGAGAGAATCATCTGTTTACGTCTTCTGCTTTCCTGATTTTGGGTCATATTCTGTGCTGACACGATCAACATGAAAACGATTTAACCAACGAGGAACTCTCCTACGGTTCGTCACAAACTTTACTTAAAGCAATGTGAGTTTTACCATGTAAAGTTTCGATCTTAATGAACCACTTTTATCATAATACCCAACATACCTGCCAGCTTCATTTATAGCCCTTGTTTTCTACACACAGAGTATACTATGGACAAAATATACGGACGTGTTTCTTTCTCGTGTCTTACACTGCAACTGATGTAATTTTCACTAGTTTTGCATCATCAAGCTATCAGCATTTCAAATTTTGCTTTATTAATGAAATGAGCCTCGTATAAACTAACAAAACCACAATAGCCTGTTTTGTAAATTACTGTGTATGCAAAGTGAAAAAATTGTCATATACTTTCATCAATATAAAAATATGACATTACATTATATCTACCTTGTTTGCTGAGTTGCAAGCACGTTTTACCTCAATGTGAACCTCTGCACGCAAGAGTGTTTAATTTGTGCTACTGTTGTTAGGTCTATTACAGCATTGATTGTGAGGATCAATGAGATACAGATCTGGCATAAGCCATAGCCCACTAGAAAAAAAAGTGTTGTTTCTGTTATTAGTTTCTGTGCATAAAGTGTTATATACTTATAATGTATATTGATTAAATCCTTAAATTTATAGAAATTCCGTAAAATAATCTATGATGAAATATCAGAACTATTAACACCAAAATATTTGTAACTGTTACATTACCAGTGGTATTGGTACTACTGTTTAATAAATAATAAATAGTATATCACCTTTGTATGATGTAGATAGAAAAATGAATGTTAAATGCCTTTACGCTCTGTTCATGCTACCCAAAAAGAAAATGTTTTGGCATACTTATGTTTGGCATGCAGATCGTAGATGTTGATTTTCAGTACGAAAGTGGAAAATAGAAATGTGAGTTCCATTGGCCATCTGGCCATTTTGCTGATCCTAAAAAGAGATAAAAGCCTATATTGAGAAAGAGAAAAAACGTATGACGGTAGTAATGAATAGGAATTTATTTCTATAAGGTCTGAATTGTATCTCTGCTAGTGCACTAGTTCATTTTCATTTATCACAAATAAAACACATGCCCAATTATATTATATAGGCGCAGTACTTGTAGTTAACCTACCTACAAAAAGAGAAAAATATTATATTAGTCTCATTAATGTAATAAAAAAACCTTTGGTTTCCCGATTACTTCCGTCATAGCAATTAATATTAGGAATAACGAATAAAAAAGAACACAAATACCGAGGGTACCAAAAAAATATACACTTTTTCACAGTAGATATCTATTTAATATATTTCAAAGTTGGACCGAAAAACAACAGCATTGTGTAGTGTGAGTTTCTGTAAACAGATGTGATTTATGTACATTATGATAGCGTTGCTACATGTCAGGTAAATCAACAATGAACAAATGAAGCCAAGGTTATCGTATGGTGTTCTGTAAACAGACGTGACTCACATTACGTTATGCTAGCGTTGCTACAATAAAATGGAGTCAAGATTATCGTTTGAATAGCGGAAAGCAATTTTTAAGTGGTATTGGAAAACCGAGAATGTTGTTTAAGTTCAAAGGCAATGGAGACGTGTATACAGAACAGAACCACTCTCCGGATATAATTCCGTTGGACTTCTACCTATAGGAAACTGTTAAGGAGGTTGTATACCGTAGAAAACCAGCTAAACTGGCAGCACTTCGGGAAGAAATTCAAACGGCATCTGCTGCAATCGCTGAGAACACTTTCGCAAACGTTGCTCAATCAATATTTCAAGGTACCCAGAAGTGTATCGACACCAATGATGGGCATTTTGAGCAACTGTTGTAACAGTAAAAGCCTAAGATGATTATTGCTCATTATTTTCTGTTTGTGTGAATTCAGTTTTGTTATGTTAACACAGTTTTTATTTGCTTGAAGTGTGTATATCTTTTTTGGCATCGTCTGTATATGATCAATTGTTATATCAGGTAATAAATGAACGCAATATGAATAATTTTGAATTGTCTGTAGCTATCTAAACGATTGTAAAATCAAATAAATTCTGAAATGTCTTGTAGATGTTCACTATTATTTTAATTAGATAGCTTACTCTGAGATATTTAATTTTTATTGTACGAACATTCTGAATAACGGGAGTTATCTATGACACAAAGCGAGAAAGAGACTCCGGTTTACAAGCTCCCTTGCAGTAAAAACGAAGATAGGTTCCCTCTTTTCTTTCTTAGAAAGTAAAACGCCTTCATTAATAATTTACTGTAGAAGCTAAACACCACGCTGCCGTCCATTTATTTTTCCCTACCACTGCCCGTTTTAATGTCAGGCACCTTCAAATATTCTAAATTTATCATGCCCTGTCTTTCAACATAATTTAGAAACACGACCTCATTCGAAATCGAAAGAAGCATGGCTTATGTATAGCTCTTATTTATGATGTCTGTGCTTTATTATGTTTTTTTTTCCTGTGTTGCGTAACAGCAGTGAATCTTATTTGCTGCACCGATAAATCAAAAGTTCGAAAATACGAAATATAATAGATTTTGCTGGTAAATTATTAAAATGTAAAGAAAAGTATTCTAATTATCTATATTTAGAAGCTCTTAGAATTTTATATATGTGTAGATAATGGAATAAAATAATCATGATACTGAAATGGTAGTGTCACTCATATTTGGCGAAGGGTCAGATAGAAAGCAATGCTTTTTATTTTTTATCTTTGGTTTACCAAAAATAATATAAATATGCACAGTATTTAGCCACAACTGGTGCACACAGTGATTAATTTATCACTTTTCAAATCTCCGCCCTTTTTCGGCGGTTTTGATTCATCTTTTATTAAAGCCATGTATTCCTGCAACTTAAAAGTCATTGCTGGGAACAAGAGACAATTCGTCAGTTATTAACCGGCAGTCAGCACAAATTATCTCATTGATTCGTTGTGTTGCATGCAGTCCTTCACAAGGGCACGGCGTCAATTCCGATTTTTATCAGTCAATGGGGTTTACCCTTCATCTTCCGTACAGTCTAACAATGCTGACTATTCACTGTTGCATTCCCATAAACAGTCTTCAGCCTTTGAATAATGCGCATTGGCGTTGCATCTTCTGAATTCTGGTATTCTATTACAGAGCGCTGTTTTATACACGTCATCAACGTTAATCATTGGCTTAACAAACTATAACTGCCAAGGAATATATAATAAGGTTTGGAGAATCACGCCCAATTCAAATGTCTTACATTACCAAATTATTTAAATGCAAAAATAGGAGACATTACGTTTTGGTGAAACCCCATAACCATGAAAAATGTTACAACATATACTTGACGCTGGTAAAATGTTAAATTTTAGTTGTTGAATATGGACTTTACAGGAGTAAATATTCTGCAGAACTTTTTATTTGTACTGCAGATTATTTTGAATTATAAATTGTTGGTTACTGAGTTACATAATTCAAAATATGTTAAGCTGGAAACCTTCAAAACCACGTACTATTTCATGTTATTGTTTGGGTAAGCTAGGCTTGTCAATATGATTGTGAGTTTTAAATTGAATATATCTGGAAAAAACGTGTTTATAAAAAGCACGGTCTATTAATGTAGTAAATAAAGAATTGGACTATTTGTGTTAAATTAAATTAAAATGTTAAATATACATAATTCAAGTTATTTCTCAAGTAATAAACCTTAAGGTACACAAGCGATAAAGCATTGCGTTTATGTGCACTTCTCGTTTAGAACCTTGTGCTCAAAATATAATTTTGAGAATTTCAAATTCACATAAGGACCTTATTTTTTTTTTTTTTTTTTTGAGTAGTGTTTAACGCCCGTTTTCACTACTGAGGCACCACAGGCGGTGGACACTGATGATACATGAGATGAAATGATAAATTGGGAAAGGATTTTTTTTTTTTTTTTTTAAAGAAGGAAGCGTTCCAGGCCTAAGTTTAGGTACCTCCCCGGCATTTGCCAGTTATGAAGACTGAGGAAAACCTGGAAAAAACCCCAGTCAGGGAGGACGGTCCTGGCGGGATTCGAACCGCGGACCTCCCGCTCACGAGTCCGTGCCTTAACGACCTCGGCCACCCGTGGCGGTATAAGGACCTTATGAATACCATTAGTGTACCAGCTCATATTCTTCACTTGCTTGTTGATAGCTGTGGAAATTGTTACGCATTATTACTAAAATGCATTCTTGTTTGGTCCCTAAGCACCTGCGCTTCAGATGACAGCTAGCTCATAAGAAAGTCTTAAGAACAGTCCCATTTTCGGAGAACAAAAAAGTGAAGAGTTCTTTATATGAGTGTATCAAATAAAAGTTGACGAGCCTTCCGACGCCCACAAAAAATTTCAACTGGAGATAATTTCCAGAGTCTGCAGGCAGCGATTCTCTTGCCCTTCATTTCGTTTTACGTACTTATTAAAGAATGCTTTGGACTGATAGAGCAACCAAACCATAATTCTGGAATTCAACATCCGACATAACACTATGACCCTTCAAAAGCTTGCGCCGTCTAAATAAATGACATCACAGAGTGATAGGCCCAAACTACATCATTTCCCATGTTTTTGTTGTAGCGGAAATCTTGTTTCGTTTGACGAGTGTAACCGACATTATATTAGTGCTTAAGAATCTTGTAGATTAGATATAAATTGCTTTACATAATTATTGTCATATACAAAAATATATCGCAATGAAGAAGGTGGATGCATGTGTTAAGCTTTCACTAAATTACACCTTCTAACAATGCTGATGTGATAAACGTCTCCAGTTCAGGAATGTAGCATCACATGCCAACGCGAGACTTTCACTATGTAGTCAAAATCAGATATGCCGAACACACTACAGTCCACAATACAATTTTCGATATCTGCAACCGTTGCTAACTTTTCATTTGAACATACCAACATTTCTTGAGTAATAGTCGTTAATATTTGCAAATTATATGATAAATTAAAGACGACTCGAAGCAAGACTTTGTGTTAATTATCACTTATAGTTGGACGAGCTGGTGAACATTATTTTGGAAACATGAAGTGCTAGCAAAAACAAAAGTCTAGATAAGGGATGATATTTGAATCAGTATTTAAGGAACCATACTTACAACTTTGATTTATTTGTGCATGTATTCAATTTTTGCATAGTTTTGATGGTTATGCGGCAACGACAAAACCTGCACAGTAGGGAAGGTTGATGAAGTGAGGGGATTACAGGTATAGGAAGAATAAGGCAAGATACTTACCCAACCGCCACGGATGGCAGAGGTCGTTAAGGCGCGCACTCGTCAGCGGGAGGCCTGGGGTTCGAATCCCACCAGGACCGTCCTCCCTGACTGTTGTTATTTCCAAGTTTTCTTTAGTCCTCATAACTGGCAAATGCCGGGGAGGTATCCTAAACTTAGGCCTGGAACGCTTCCTTCCTTAAAACATATCCTTTCCCAATATATCATTTCATCTCATATATCATCAGTGCGCACCGCCTGCGGTGCCTCAGTAGTAAAAACGGGCGTTAAACACTACTAAAAAAAAAGATACTTACCCAATATTGCCATTCTCTTTGCGACTGAGAGAATTGCCGTGCGATGTGGCCTTTGCTAAACGCGGAATTTTCTACGAACTGTACAGTGTTTCGCACAGTATGATATTATTAACTAAGGCCGCACCGATATGTAAATTAATATTTTAAATGTAGAGGTATATTGAGTTAACCTTCCGTAGCCCAGAAGTAACTTGGGATTACAACTTATATTAGAACTGATTTGACCAACGTTTCTTCCGCTTCGTTGTTACTCAGAGGCTTTGCGTCTTTAGGCATTGTTTGGCTTCATGTGGACAATGATGCTGATATGACCGCCGTATAACATGACTATTAACCATGCGCAAGTGCTCAGATACATTCAGTGATTTAGCAAACTTTATAGAACATAGTGAAGCCTGCCAGAATGCCGACCCTTAAGTATTTCTCTAATTGTTTTGTAAATAAGTACTAAAATATATATTAACCAGATTAAAAAAATAATTCGCTCTTTGATACCAAATTGAATTCTTTATTTTATTACTCGTCGTCTGTCCCAATCCCTAAGAGTTTATCACATTATCGGCCGGCGCACAGGAACCTCTCTGAAGCAATAACCTCTTCGAAATTGGCGACCATTAATATTGTGTGATATTTGTTGCAAATAAACGCGATATCCTGATACTTTATTGCAATATGTTACATAATTACTAAAGTTAAAGGTTCACAAAACTACCGTGACACGAGGACTGTTTTTTCGCGATGTTCTAATAAAAAATACGTCTTAAAAAGTTTCATTTCTGCTGGTAGAACTAAGGCCATAAGCTCTTCTCTTCCATTCAACTGGTGTATTGATATCGCTCATATACAACATTAACCGATAACTGCTTATGCTGCTAATTTCGTACACTTATGCAATTAAATTTAATCATCTAGTATGTAGATGTTGTAGGGAAAATATACGTAAAGTTTATAACAAAATTAAGGTTAATCTCAAAATAATAACAATAATTAAAGATGTAAACAACTACTTAAAATGTATCTTGTTGTTAGTAAATGAGCAATTCGCATTTTTAAGGTTGGTATCTTCTCTTTAAGTGCGCGAATCCCAATAAAAATTTAAGCTCCTGGTAAAAGTGTTTCTTTTGATAGATAGGGAGATATATAGTGAGTCAATAATGGGGTTTTTAGACAGCTCACAATTTAAACTTTCTTGTAACTTTATCTTATAATAATTTATTACATGATGTCAATTCATTAAGTGTTATGACATAGATTTATTAGAAAGAATTTGTGATCCCCCACATTTTCCCTATGTAATCCTTTATATATTCACTTATTTTGAAAGAGCTAACGCCTAATATCCGCTGGTATATTCCTACAATTTCTAATACAGGTAACTATAACTAGCAGAGAGCTTTTAAGCAGTTCTGAAAGATATATAGTAGATGAAGGCGAATTTTTGTACAAACTTCTTTGTTAATTTCAGTATTAAAATAGCGATATCCTTGTTGTGTTTACTAATTGGTGGTGTGCGTTGTATTTAATGAACTCAACAGCTTAGCTTTTGTAACTGGCAGACTGTAATTCCTAGGCCGATAGAGTGACTTCGAACATTATGGCCTGGAGAATCTGGGCCTTTGCAGTATTTTACAAACTAAAATCATTCTATTGTTGGTTATTCTCCTATTTGAAAAAAAAAACACAATAACATACGATTAGTCTCAATATTATGAGACAGTGGTGTTGCATAAGGTTTATTTACTTATCTTCAATGAACTATAATGCAAAGTTACAATAATAATAATAATAATAATAATAATAATAATAATAATAATTTACTGAGATACCATTTCGAAGTAATTCATTGATACAGAAGGTATATATTTTCTACGAGGCATGATCAACTAAAATTAGCTCATTTGTTTATATAAACCAATATAGTAATTTACAAACTGAACGCAAACTAAAGCAGCCATATTTAAGGAATAAATTGAGGTACTGTGTTAGGAGAAGTGACCCTATGCTATGGCTACCATCCAAAAAGAAGGTTTCTGAGCGAATCAATTCCGCACCACAGCTAACTTTATAATTGTTATTGTTGTTTTTGAATGGTGTTTAACGCCCGTCTTTACTACTGAGTCACCACAGGTGGTGAACACTGTTGATACATGAGATGAAATGATATATCGGGAAAGAATTGATTTAAAGGAAGGAAACGTTCCAGGCCTGAATTACTAAGTTACCTCCCCGGCATTTGCTATTTATGAGGACTGAAGAAAACCTGGAAAATAAAACTCCAGTCAGAGAGAACGGCCCTGGCGGAATTCGAACACCAGACCTGCCGCTCACTAGTCCGCGACTTAACGACTTCGGCCACCCTTGGCGGCATGATTGTTGTGAAATAGTTAGCCCTTCAAAAATATCTTGAGAAGCCCGAATAAATGAAAGTCGTAGAATGATAGGCCAGTGCTATATAGCCACTAAGTGTAGGAGAAAGCTGCTACTGTTTTCCTGGTACCGGCACAGATGTTGCAGACACAAACACACATCTCAGTAAGAAGACGCAGACTCCATTGGGTCGATACAACAATTTCTTCTTCACTGAGCGTGGAAGATTGGCCATTTGGTGATATCTTGCCTCAAACATGATCACTGGCCGACAGCCTTCCACTGTCAGAAATTGAGTCACAGCACATTTACTCAATTTTGTGCATTCGGAATCGCCGCCATATCTCCTTAGCGCCCACATAGCCAAACGACGCAAGCCAACTGCTTCTCCTAGGGATACGATGTCCTATGTGGTTTACTTTTTTCCTATTCCTATCACTGCTGAATGGCACGCACAGCAGAAAGAACACTGGGTGCCGGCTGGGTTTCAGCTGATCACGTATGACTATTATTGAGGATTCTGCCTATATGTGCTGCTTTATAAAAAAAGATAATTTTTATTGGTAGCATGTTAAAAACATAATACTGTATAGATGTATGAATGAATGATTCAAATCAATTAATGAATTAATCAATGAAATTACCTCTTAACTAAATAATATTAATTACAAAATTGAACTCATTCAACGTACGGTGTCATGAAAATCAATTGGAGAAGTATAGCCAGTTATTTGTAAAAGAATGTGTCACAGCTAAGTAAATTTTAAGTAAATCGTTAATATATATATAATATATATATGAATATATATATATATATTCATACATACATTTTGACATTTATAACTAAAAATTTACTAAATTGAGAGGTTATATAGAGCGAGGAAAAATATGCTAAAAGTAATGAGTTAAAGGAGGGGTCAAAATAATGGGCGCCTGAAGATTAATGATTTGAAGCTCTTTGTTGTGGTGTTGCAGGCGTGTCAAACTGAACTCTACAAGTGCGAAGTTCGCACTATTATTTAGTACTCATACCATTCCAAACTTCTACTCTTGTGATGATCAGTTCTTATCGTCTGCGATTTAGTTACCTACAATGATTGAATAGCAGCAGTTTGTGAGAATGAAAGCTCTTAACACCAAAAGAACTGAGTTTGGAAGATTTGCCTTAAATCTTGTTAAATACAGAGCTTTAATTCAGTCGATCACATGCTGTAATATTAATTGAGGTTCACGTACAGCAATCTTTAATAAAATTTGCTTACTATGCTTGTCAAAACGCCTTACCACCTCCACACTGACTTTTTATCCATTGAGGTGTGGCCTACCTATAGGATCAAATATTGCTTTATATTTGATGAGCACACGTCACATATACGATGTTGATCCATATCCACGTCTGTAACTTCACATTTGAAACTTCTGAGACTATTGGTTTCTATTCGCAAATATTAAGTATCAGCTCATATTTCTACTCGTAAATTCTTTGTACACCTGTAGACTGTCATATAAGCAATGCAGTGAAAATATAATATATTACAGTGCATATTTTATTTTGATTTGTACCTTTAACCCTGGTAATAAGCCCTGAATTTCCGTTGAGTCTGGCTATAATATTCAAATTTTGCGTTATATATTTAAAATGGTAAAACGGATTACCATTTTCCTCAAAAGTTCACTGTAATTTATTTCGTATTTTATCTTTCTATAACGCACAATAAACCTTAGGATCCTTGGTCAAATTATGTTTCCCGCCTGAACGTTTATAGACAATTGATGGAAACCATTTTGTTCAGGACGATTCTTATTAAAATAGTTGCTTTTAAAAAGTTTAACTTTGTGTTTATTGGCCCATTTCAGTTGGTGTTTCTTTTAAACAACGTGGCAACTGTGCAAGTATTGTTTAATTATTTAAGCTTTGTAATCTGTATGAACATCAGGGTTAATAATTTTTTCTCCCAATCGCTTATTGGTGTGTGTTTAAAAAAAAACACTTGATATTGAAATCTATCCTTGGCATGAAAAGAGAATTGCGGAAAGATTATTGTATGCACTTCTTCTTAAAAATAAGACCTTAGTGATAAAGCTGGAAAAATCCGAAACTTTGTTGAATGAGATTGGCAAGATACTACTTCTTGTTTGACAGATGCATAACAAGGTTGTTTTCCGCCGTTGACTGGAACAAGGTCACGTTTGCTTCTAGCTGTTAGTGTGGATCTGATAGTGGGGTCAGTTCAGTGCATTTATTATAATGTGTTTCCTTCTGTATTTAATCCTGACGTGAACTGTGGCTCAGTAACGATTTCCTTCCTACTGCACAACGTGTATTTATTTATGATTTGTAAAAGTTAACTCTTAGCTCATTAAGTTCAAGGACGATTTGAAGAGTGATTCCTGGCTATAAAAGTAATAGATGCGCAACAATCCGTGATCTTTATAATAAATTTTAGGCCACATACAGTATTCAGCCATTGAAACCTAACAGAGCGTCAAATTCGCGCGGAAGAAACATATGATTTTGGTCATTGTTTGGAGAATTCCTCCAGAAATTACTGAACACATCTTTCTCAACAAAGGGGTATTTCTTATGGTTCTTTGCAAAGATCCTTTGAATTTGGTTAAAATTAAAACCATGAAAAATAAATGTAGCTTACGTGAATATAATCCCCCCATTTAAACAATAAACCGAAAGGAATCGTGATATTCCCTTATGTATGTATGTATGTATGTATGTATGTATGTATGTATGTATGTATGTATGTATGTATGTATGTATGTATGTATGTATGTATGTATGTATGTATGTATTCTGCCTCAGCTCACACAGTGAATACTTGGATGAGAGAAATTGAAAAGTATTTAACAGGACAGAGCTATTACTAAGTAATTGTGCCCCCTCGGTCCCTCCATATAAACCGTGGTAAAATTTTTTATATCTAAGTAAATTGTAATATGCCATACATAAAACATGTCCACATACTGTGGAAAAATTTAAAAAAATATCCGCCAGGAAATACCCAGCATTACTCAACATGAACTACAGGGAGTAATGGGCAATTTTTTAAACAGGGGCCAAAATGTATGGACGAGACTGCGACCAGTTCAGCACATTGTTTCTTAAAGTTGATAAGTGAAACATTTCAAACTAGTTAAGGAAACTGTTTTGTTGTTTTGTAATTGCTGCTCTGTGATATATGAAGACTACAACAAACGCCGCTTTTTCCTATATGTAAAACACCGCAAATTCGTTAATAGTTCATCGCGTCGCCCTGTGTCTTAAACTGGGTATTTGGTTTTGTCGTCAGTTTCACGCCATTTGACGGGTCGGCAGTTACAGTGCTAAAATCAGATAAATTGAATGTAATATTGTTGCAATCCCCGTCTAGGCTGGATATGGGAAAATAGCTCCTGGCCTTATTATATATCTAACTCCAACATTTTCATTAATATTTAATCGAGAGAACAGGAAAACGATAAATGTAATGAACTGATAGTTGCACTATATTGGAGTTACATTAAAGCAAATACAAAATATGAGAAGAAGATTTTATGCGGTCTTGCTCGCTCACTTCTCCGAGACAACTGCGTGGTTAGCAAAAAGAAGGTTTCCCCAAATGAATTACTGCTCTCCAATTTCGTTCAAATCCCGGCGAAAGATTTCCAGAACTAGTTCGTCATTGTTGTATGCGCGGCTGCAACAGTACTTTTAGTTTAGACCGTTATAAGTATGATACATATCATTATTTATTCCCAATTCAATCATTAGACTCCATTGTTAATTATAAAACCTCCTCTATACTGCAATCGACGTCTTCGTCGATGAAACAAAAAGTAAAATATGTAGAATGAACAATAATGTTAGGACATCTTGAGAACATAAGTGATAATTAAAAAAATATATAAAAGGAAGTTTGCACAATACACACACATACACACAAAATCGAAAGAATAATATATTAACATATTACAGGAATATAAGGCACCCCTATCAACATATGCAAATTCTCTGTCATTCACCCCCGAGCTGTATATGAAGCTGGGTCTATGTGTATAATTCATCTTCCATTCATTCTAAGAGCTATATTTATAAAATCAAAATATATTTAATTATCTATTTCATTGCTTCGGTATTTTCATTTTAATTGTTATTGTAAACAAATTAAAAGGGATTTTTTTAGTTTTGTTAACGTTCATGATTATTTCCCATTCATCGCAATAGCCCTATAAATTTTCGAGTCCTTTCTGTAGACCATCAACAGATAATGTGCAAATTAATTAAGTCAACATGGAATGAAGGAACTCAGTTCTTGCCTTGTGGACTCTTGAGCCTAAATAGAGTAAACTGTAGAGTAGGCTAAGATAAGTATTTATCTTCCCCTAGTAATGGCTGGCACACTATTTTGACATATTTTATACTATTTAACTCCCGCCGCAGTATTTGCGATTTTGTACTGGATATGGTTGAGGAAAAACCAACTTTACAGAAAATCATTTTTTGTGACTTTTAGTAATTTTTTTCTGACTAGGTCATATTTCCTTCTGTAAAGTGCGTAAACATTCATGTGGAACCATGCACCCTATTAACGCCTAAAAGGCATTCCATAACAAAATCATTTGTATATTTTACAACTCGTATCCTGCTATTAAAAAGTTACAGAATTAAATTATGTTAAAATACATCCTTACCTCAATAGAAATGAAATGCGTTGTTGAGTAAGAAGTTAGGAAATAAATGAAAATGGACAATTATAGATATAAAACTGTGTAGAATAAACTATAGTGCAAGTACATTTTTGACTTGATTTTATAAAGCATGTGTCTTATTTAAATAGACATTTCCAGTATTTGCTTTTAGCATTAAATGTGTGTAATTCAAATATCCGCATTTTACTCCCGAAAAATGTTTAGCGTTAGAGCATAATTTTTAATTACAGCAGATAAGAAATCAATTACTCATATGTCACTCTGCCCTTTGGAAAGAGCCCTGGGGTTTTCACATGGTCCCAACCTAAAAACAAAATATTCTAGAGTTCATATATGACTAAGTACCGTAATAGCAAATCTGGCTATCAGTGGAACTGTAACATTACCCCAAGGAGGCAAGTAATGCAAGCGTGGTGGCACGATATATGGACTGGGCTCTGTTTCCGATAGAAATATTTTACCTAATTGAGGCTTGGATCACCTCCTGGGTCTAGTGGTTAGTGTTTTTGACTGCTGGCCGGGAGGCGTGGGTTCGATTACCGGTACCTGCTTAGGATTTTTTCTAAGTTAGGAAGGTCTGGAACGGGGTCTACCCAGCCTCTTGAGGACAATTGGGAAGCTGCCAGTTGGAGAGGTGGTGATCTTCGATCTACAATCTAGCAAGCCACGATATAGCGACCGGCGGGATGCGGTTGCTGATCACATACCCCTGCAATACTGCACTCTACTAATGATATCACGTGATGGAGATAGAAGACGCAGCGGTCGTCGCATCGGAGGTAAGCCGAAGTCCCACATGGGACTATGGAAAACCAGGCTTGAAGAAGAATTGAGCGTTGAGTTTAACAACCAGGGAAACCAAACAATAATCTTTAGCTCCTCGCAATGCAGTCACAACAGAAGACGCCAGAGAAGTTTTTCTACAAAACCGGTTCTACAAAACGTTCACCCACTTTGTGGTAATTACATTCTTTGTATGAATATTTGCAACAAAATATGTATAAACGTTTATCAGGTCTGGTTTTTCCATGCTTCCAGTTGCTCAAAATTAGTTCGCTTGAAATCAGAATCACTTGTTGCTGGTGAAAGTTCTTTGAGAAATAGTAAGAAACATAGTACTGATCCCCACAGGTGACAGAAACGGAATAGTAAGCGAGAGGTCTGGGATTCAATTCCCGTCAGGACCGTCCTGTCTGACTGAGGTTTTTTCCAGACATTCATCAGTAAATGGCGAATGCCGGGAGGTGCCCTAAACTAAAATCAGAAACATTTACTTCATTAAAAAAATCATTTACCAATTTATTATTTAATCTCATGCATCATAAATGTTCACTACGTGTGATGCCTAGGCAGTAAAAACCAATGTTAAACATTATTTTAAAACGTAGTTCAGTCCATTGCTTAAATTGCTGAGATTGAGATCCCCCGCGCGGAACGCCCAGCGCAATTTTCTCTTTCAGTCTGGTGCGAATGAGATTTAAATAGTGTTGGGCATTTCGGTTCTGCAGTCGAGGGTGATATTTCAATAACTGCTGCTATAGTTTTGTATAATTGTGAGATATTCACTACATCTATATATTTTCATTTTAAAGGTGTACATTAAATACAGAAATTCGTGAACGAGACATTCAATTATACATCAATTTCTTATTAATAAGAGTATTAAATAAGTTTAGAAGTTTAATGAAACAGGCTCTGTGACTGGACGGGTTTAAAAACGAAGACTGCTCCATTCCAGGTCAGAATTGCGTAATACAGTTGGCTCCAGAATTATTGGTACTAATTTACGATTTCGTTTCTTAAAGTTTGTGATTCTAATCTTTGGGCGACTTGGATAGCTAGACCATACTCAACTAACCCTCACCGACTGGAAGAACTTAAAAACAAAACTTTCCAAACGAAGTTCGGATCATTAGTGCTAGGAAATGAATTAGTGTCATTGATAATTTTCTAAGAATATGTGAATTATGTGTCAGTAAAAATGGACCACATTTCCAGCACCTACTGTAAGATGGGTGAGTACAAAATAATTTTATTTAAAATAATCTACCTAAGTTTTAAAGTGGTAAAAATCTTGAGGATCGCGAATCTACGCAAAAAATTATGACGGCCAATGAAGGGGTCCTCTGTATCAGGATTATAAACTATTTTTACTGTACAAGGGGTCACAGCACTTACCAGTACTGGAAACTTTGATGGCTATTTCTGATTTTCTCTATTTTTTCTCCTATAAAACGTGTGACTTATGTTCTCTTCTCTAAAATTTTTTTCATACACCACAGAAATTGATGAGGTATCCTGGTGCTTTCTTTATATGTTTGCAGTTAACTTTTGTTTTAAGATGTCATTCTTAAAAAATGAAAATGTTATGACAATTGGGCCTCTTTCTGTATGCTGCTATAAATTGAGTTACGCTCAGGCACGCAGTATTTTCTAAGAATAGAAATAAAGTATATATAAACTTGAGGGTATTGAATCATTGTGACATGGTCAGAATAGGTTATGCTTTATTTCTCAAAAATGAGTATAATTTCTAAACTATATTCATTCCTGGGCTTAGTATAGTAAATATCAGTCTCCTCTAAAAACAGTTAAATTTAAAAAAAAAAAACGGAATCTGAATGTGTTTACACTAGTTTCCAATTCTTCATGCCATATTGAGAGTGTAGCACGTGATTTGGGTTTAGAATGAGGCAATGAAATAGAGTTGCCGCTCTTTCCAGTTCATAGCTTGTAACTGATGCTGGCATGTTCTCCTTATGCTCATCCCTGTTGCTAAACTGGACACAATTTTCAGCTTGCACGCACGCGCGAGAGTAATTACCATTTAAAAGAGGAGGTATTCATTACTACTGGCCGCTACAATCTCGTAAATAACAAATTAAGTTTATTTTCGGGCACAGTTTACATATTCTATATACTGCTGTCAACAAAACTAATTTTGAAGTAAAACGCGCATAAACATTTCCTATAGTGGGGTAACTTTGGAAAATGTATACAGTTCTTTACTGAAACTTTTGTGACAAGACATCCTCTTCTTTTCACTCATAAAGCCAATGATACAATGATAACGTAGAACAGAAAGTTAGCAACTATACCTCTTTGTAAAGAAATGCATGTGAATCTGTGAGGCACTTAAATGCTTGTACCCCTTTGTGAATCAAGCGCAGTCAAACAACATTAAGATGCTTTAGGTATGTATTTAAAATAGCCCATATTGTTTTTCAACAATTTGAATTGATCGAAAGCTTGTGCATAAAAACAAATTTTACATCAGCAAAGAAATGCTCACTAGAGGAAAGTGCTAATAGTTACAATACTCTGGAGATAATCGGAAAGTGAAGAGGGATTTTGCTTCAGAACTGACAACTTTGCTTTCATCTCTTACTCAGAACCGTCTGTGAGTGCTACCAAAAGCCATACATTTTTCAGGGAGCTGTACCTAAATGTTGCGCGAAAATACGGAAGAAAATTATATGAAAATTTACTTAGTGCACATTTGAATACAGCAGGATATTATTATAACATTGCGAAATGGAAACGAAAGGTTGATACAGTGCAATGATTGCACGACAGTATCAGACACCTAAACAAGACATGAATATTGCCCAGATTTACAGGTATACCTTATTTAATAAAATGTAAGACGACTGTAACTCTTATCAATTTATTCATTCATAGAGACAATAGCGAAATATAAACATCGTACAATAATAGTCGTCAATCATTGCTATAGAAGACTTCGGTTTTTAATGGTTGCTGTAAGGTAACCAACATGACCAAGGCTCTTGCAAATTATCTAGGAAATTTATTTAGGATTCTTATAAAAATAAAGAACACGTTAATAAGCATCGTCTGCAACTGATAACTTCATGCAAAAGGGAAAACCTCAATTATGTACCAACTCCCTTCTAAAGCGAAGATTCTATCTCCAATCATAAATTGATGTGTTATTCGAACTCTTGTTCAAATAATGAATAAATATTAATGACGAAAAAGAGCATGGGATTTATACCAATATTGATTTCCACGAGTATTTGGTGCGAATATTAATAGCATTATGGTCCAGGCTCTCTAAATAGGGTGATGTTATGACATATTCATTTACCCTTCACTATATGCGTGTCAGTCCTGTCGATCCTGGTGGTGTAGTGGTTACCATACTTCCTCCTACACCCAAGAACGCGGGTTCGAACCCGACCAGAACCGATGGATTTTTTCGGGCGTAAAAATCCTAAGTATGGCTTCCTTCGGAAGGGAAGTAAAGCCGTGGGACCCGTGTCGTACATTTACGGCACGAAAAAGAACCTCAAGCCTGAAAGAGAGGCTTCTGAGCAAAATTTATCCGCCGTTTCACACCCTGAGTTGAATGGGACGCTGATGACCTGAAATGTTAAAGAGAGTCGTAAATAAAAAAAAAAAAAAGTGTCAGTCCTGGTGGTGTACTAGTAACCATACTTGCCTTCTAAACCCAAGATCGCGGGTTCAATCCTAGGTAGGATTGATGGATTTTTTTCAGGCGTAAAAATCCTAAGTAAGGCTTCCTTCAGAAGGGAAGTAAAGCCGTGGGTCCCATGTCGTACATTTACCGCACGATAAAGAACCTCAAGCCTGAAAGAAGGGGCCTCTAAGCAAAATTTGTCGGATATTTCATGCCATGAATTGAATGGAAGGCTGATGAATGGGATGTTAAAGAGCGTCCATAAATAATTAAACTAAATCAAATTATATGCATATAATAGTTCCCAAATGTAGCCTAAATCGGCATATTGGTGTTTTATAAGATGGTCTGTAAATAGCGATGTAAACCTACATGTAGGCCTTTGAGGGTTTAACTCTATAGTAGTAACAAAATATAAATTACCATTTATATTACCGAGAAGAACCAAATGTCTGAAAAAGAGAAGCAGGTTAGATGTCCCGCATTATCATAACTTCTTGATTCGACATTGACAACTGATAGCACTCCCGCAGTTGGTAGACACGTTAGCTCATGACTGCAAAGCGTTGAGCAACGCCTTGGTGTTTAATTGTTGTAACTTAACAATTACTTTGAAACTTTTTGAAAGATGTTCTTTTGAAGAAATATATTTGTTACTATTTCTTTCGTTAAATAATATAATCAGCCCATATATCAAGTATCTAGTGCCTCACTTTCTCCATAGTAGTTTTCCCGAATGCTTGAAAGCTTTACATTTATAAAGGCGTTATTGTTTCCAATACATTTTCCGGGAAAACAACTGCCAACATTCAATTTACTTGTTTTTATATTTAGAGCTTCTTGTTTTGCATCCGGCGAATGAATAACAATATTATTGTTCCTGGTACTTGGGTTGTGACGAATGGACATTCCACAGTGCCTTGCTCTCTCTTTCTGTATATTATTGTAAAAAATACTGAGCAATATCAAAAAAATAAATCATTTTCAGAGACTTCAGAGCGTGTATCTGTTCACTGTATGTAGAATTTTCAGTATTTATTGGCTGACCAGACACACTATCAACTTCAGAAAATTCAATTGGTAAGATGGACTCATTTTCAACTTCCTCAAGCCATGTCAGTATTTTATGCTCTTGATGTATCATCTTATGAAATATTTACCTAAGAACTACAGAAAACTAACGTGACAATGGGCCGATAATGCATGTCGACAATGTGAATGGTCGACATTACGAAAGTATACATTTGACAAGCTCGCTCAGTTTAACAAATGGATTCATCTTCTGCGTGTAGGATATTGATATTCTCGAGCACTTTAGATCATACTCTTACATTAACTTATATTATATTATATTTAAAAATATGCAATATTTCTATTTGATGCCTTCAACGGTTGGAAACATAATTGAATTTGAAGGTAAAAGTGAGCGCAGCGCTCACATGTTGACCAATGATGTGTTAAAATAGCTTGATTTATTGGCACTAAATAGTGAACTGCTGTGTAACAGATTTTTCTTATGGGGAGAGCAAAAATGAATATGGTTTTTATAATATTTAGTAGCTAAGGTATATAGTAATAATATTAGAACGTTGCTAGGAGCATTAAAGCACATAGACCTCTAGAAGGGACGCAGATTCCATATTTACTTGAGCCTGTGATAAAAATTAAGTTAAACTTATTAATATTCGAAATGAAAATTGAGTCCCTGATTTACCACCTAGCTACGGCCCTACCAGATAAACCTGTTACATTTGTAAATGAAGTTGCACAATCAGAAAAGTCTTTCCCATTTCTTCTTTGGCGTAATACTAAATAGGCACAGACATTTCTGGTTTCTTGTCGCTTTCCTATACGCAGCACTAATTTGGTAGATCCACTCCCATGTATCGGAGTAATATGTATTCCTGTTTTACTTTTGTCGTGTGAAGTGGATTATCTCAAAAATATATGGTGTCGTTTTAACATACAGAAACTCCGTTACACTGCGCGCACACACTAACACATACATGCTTAATGGCCATTAATATGGCTTAAACTTACAAGATTCTCTTCGTTTTGGTTGCTAGAATACTTTGTATTATTTGTTTAACTTACTATACTATTATTTATACTATTTTGAAACTCCTTAACATATTCCAGATATTTACAGTTTTCATCTAATTTTCTTTCCCACTTTCTACAAATTATTTGTACTTTCAACAGCAAGCTAATTTGTAAATAAATTCAAAATAAACGACAGTGATTATTTTTACTCTCTAGGGGTAAAAACTGGTGCAAAAATACAGGCCTAGCATTGTTAAAATTGTTGGCAGTTTCGGTAAGACAAATTAATAGATGTAACTACAAATATTTGTTTTGATGTATAACATGAATATGTAGAGAAGATGAGTTTTGTGAAATCTCTATACAATTAGAACCCCCTTTTTGAAGATATAAATTAAGGTTAGCATTTTCATGGGTATATATAACATCATGTCGGCTCGTGGTTTAGAGGAAACTTCTCTACTATGGACCCAAAAATTGTGGTTACAAAACCGGACGTAAAGTAAAGAGCGCCGTTCTTCGAGAGGGAGTTTATGCCGTGGGTCTTGTGTTGTAGATTTACGGCATGTTAAAGATATCCACGTCTTAATGAAAGGTTCCTGGACAAAAATACCGGCCATTTCATTAGTGTAACACTAGATGACACCTGCCGTTTGTAGGTGCTAAGTGTATGTACATTGGAATGGTTCATATGGTTCGCCAGGAGGCGGAATAGGCCTTAGGTGTAATCCTTGTAAGTCAACAATGAAATAATTTCATCTGAGTCTGCGGTCCACAAAAATTTGATATTCGCTAATAACGACTTTTCTTAGAATTTTTTAAAACGGTTCTCAATAACACTAAATTTTCAATTGCAATTTACTTTGTTTTATTTATCAGTTTGTGACAGATATAGAATTTTAATCAGAACTGCAGTGTTTTACGTTGCATTGCATACCCTCTTAAACAACTAATAACTTTGTGTAATATTCATTGCTCCATATTATAAAGGCTTTTCTTTTCGAGCAGATAGCTTAAAGAAAGTGCTTTTGAAGTCATGATCGAGATACTAATGCTAAAGTATGCTAAAATTCCATTAAGTAAACAAGCAGATTTGCAGGAAACATTCACTAAGCGGTTTGCTTTCCTCAAACAGCATTCAAATAAAGCAAGAACGCACATAAAAGCAGTACATTTAGAGTGTCACTAATACGATTTTTGCATTTAAGAAAAATTTTAAGATAGAAACATTTTTCTTAAAATAATTAAAGAAGATGTTTTAGTTGGTTCATGTTATTAGGTAGCATAATGGGGATGCATTATGATCATTATTTCCCTAAACTTGTATCATGTAAATGTGGTTTCCACATACAAGAAAGCCTGTAAGCATTTCAGGAGACACTGTTATAACGACTCTTATAACGAATGACAATGCATACTTGAAAGAAATGAAGCGCTTAAGGCACCTATAAAGATGAAAATAATGCGCTTGAATGAAAATAGTCACTCAAAGCGCACACCAACTCTGCATACTACATAATAATATTGATCTTATACACGGTGATTGTAATTACTGCAGTTCTTTTGTGAATGTTTTATATATATCAAGAATCCTCTCAGCTCCTTTGCTAAAGCATGAAAGAGTTGCAGGAAAACGGAAAACAGTGAGAAAGCAGTTTCCCTCTTGAGATTCACTAGTGCAAATCGTCACTGGCATACCAGAAAAAACCACCGCACGCATCTAATCTGCAACAATATGAATAATAATTACGCATATTTGGAAATGAATGTCTCTAAAAAGGAAGGTAAATGGAGCTGGAAGAATCTGTGAACCGCTTGCTAAGAAATATCTTACGTAACTTGCAAAGAGGGCAAAGAAATGATATTCCGTGGGTAATTTGAGAAGCTTATTTGCAAACTGTGTTCACTTTTTCGTTGTTTTTAGAGAATTTTGTACTAATTCGTTTTTAATACTATTCCACGTAATAATGTTGATTATGGATGTCCAAATCGGTGTTTCTCCATATTGTGTTTACTTCCACTACGTTGCATATCCATGTAATCAATAGCAAAATTATTTTTAATAACGTTTTTGTCTCACAATTTTAATACACATTGTCTAAGATTTAATATGTTTTAAATAGTTATTCCATTCAAATTCATAATTTTCATTCCAAAAAGCTGTGAAGCACGAGGCAACAGTGATTTATATATGTTGATTATTATTATTTTATCAGTTTTTATGTAAATTGACCGCTTTGCCATCAGAATGGAAAAAGAATAAGCAAAAATAATGATGGGAAAATAGTGATCTTTAATCGGCATTTTCTTTTATGCATTATGATAAATGATGCCAAGCAGTGATTGCAAGGAGCAGATTATGGAACATTTCATATGGTGTTTTATGATATTAAAACTAAAGTTGAACAATAAAATTTTACTAAAATGTTTTTGTGGTTGAGAAATCTGCAAGAAGAATGATAAGGGGCGGCTGTAGTTTTCAGTAACTAGTTGTCCAAACTTGGGATGGGGATAATGTAAAAGTGTGATCTACAACGTTTTGCAGAATTCTTCGGATTGATGCCAAACGTGCACAACGCCTGGCTGCTTACCATTTTTCAAATTGCAGTTCAAGCATATAGGTCAGCGCATCAATATACGTGCGGAAGATATCCGAGTGAACACACTTGAATATATCCAAAGGTTCCAGATACTGCTTTGGGTGAAACATTGTATGTACCTGGAATTTGGTAACACTACTTTGGCATTGTTCAACATAATAGACCTAACTCAAAACTTAATGGCGTTCATTTTTACTCTTCGTTTGAAAGGAATGCTAAAAGGTGTATTCTTAATTTTCCTATGCACATTTCCATTATTACTCAAATTTTGGGGGGAAAATTCATATTTACGTAATAATTAATCTGTTTTATAATGTTTGAAGCATTCAGAATTAACATTATTTAATATCAGGAGTTTATGTGTTGATAAGCATTTGGGGGAGAAATAAAAGGGAATGCTAAAATACTAATCTAACTGAAAGCTCACAATAAATATTTTAAACAATTATGGCAAGTATATATTCTTGGTTCTTGCGACTTTATGCCCGGAAACTTGCAGCTTAATCATATATAAAGGAAAAATGGGCTTTAAGATATTAGAAGTGAAAGTAATCATAATAATTTCGAAGTTAGTAATTTGTAACCACATTTCCCCATTGTACTTAAGATAAGCAAATATACATTATTAAAAAAGAGCAGGAAATGGTCATGTGTAGTGGCAAATAGTGGCTTTGGGCAATAGAATGAAACAAAATATTATTGATGATGTCAAGGAGCTTCTAAATGAGTTGGGAGTAAGTGATAGACATCCTGAAATGGGGTTCTACAACAAAGTATTTTTTGTCACAAAATTAACCCGAAAAGTCCTGATATCAATGAAGGAAACATTTCCCCTTTTTTGTTTAATATTAAAATTTCTTTAAATAAAATAAATAGTCATCACTAATAAATAAGACTATAATAATAAAGTAACATTGTTTTGTGTACTAAAAATTGTCCTGAGTTAGTTATCTTTAAATAAATATTCGAGTTAAATTCATAATTTTCGTTCCGAAATAGTGTAATTCCAGGATTCAGATAAGCATTTCTACCACATCTTCTCTGGTACGGTTTTTTATTTAGTACACATTTCTTTGGAATAAAAGGTGATAATTATGCACCAAAATTAGTTCTGTGTATTGGTTATCAAAATTTTTAATATTCCTTCTTTTTTTGAAAATTCTATTTAATGGGGATAAATCACTTTAAAAAGGAGCTCTTCGTTAGTAAAGTGTTGCGCAAAGCTTGAAACTCAAATTAGACCACTTATATCTGCTGCAGAGATTGGTGCATGACGACCGTCGGTTAGACTTTTACATTTAGTTTCAACAGTCGTTGGTAGAGAACGAGTTTTATGATAAACTTGCAGTCCTAAAATTCACTGGAATAACTCTTACGGGAAGTACATATCTGGGTACTGTAGAAACTTCGCTTATATCACAGCTGGAAAACGATGGGATACATTTTTTCTACCAAGAGAATGTTACTATTTACACTTCTTGAAAATCAGACTGCTAATATTCATGGAGTGGGTGTTAATCAATGGGTTCTTCCTTTACTGGCTCGCTATCCCGACTTGAGATTTTATAAGGCAAAATGTGAAGGATTAGCTTACTAGCACTGTTACCCATTCTATCACAACTGCATCACCATACGCAATGCTTATCTAGAAATGACAGATACGCTGCAGCAGTGTAATATAAACTACGTTATAGAATCACCAGGGAGGAGTATATCCAACACTTGTAATTGAAGTTAAGATCTAAGCCAGGAAAAAGTTGAGTTCACAGCCGAGACTCCAACCAAGTACCTTCGGATTAGCAACACTGCACTCTAACTATTTGAGCTACCATGCGCTGTCCGGCCGAAACCTCAATGCTCTCCTAATTGAGTCTATATACCCTGGAGATCTAAGATTATCTCGTTGCAGAAAGATTATTCCTAAGAAACGATCCGAATCTTTCGAGTACTTGTAGCCGAGACCTTTCGTTAACGTACATTATAATGAATGAATAGTGTTTATGGCCCGTTTTTGCTACAGAGGCACCACAGGTGATGGACACTAATGATACATGAGATGAAATGATATATTGGGAAAGGATTTATTTTTTTAAGGAAGGAATCGTTCCTGGCCTAAGTTTAGGGTACCTCCCCGGCATTTGCCATTTATGAGGACTGAGGAAAACCTGGGAAAAACCTCAGTCAGGGAGGACGGTCCTGACAGTATTCGAACCCACACCTCCCGCTCACGAATCCTTAACGACCTCGGCCACCCGTGGCGGTAACCTACATTAACGTTAATTTTGTGTATTATGCGGTTACAGTATAACCACACAAGCCAATGATTCTTTGTTTAAGAATCGCGGCTGTGATATCCAATTTTCTTTATCTGACTCGTATTTTAAGGTTTAGCAGCCAACGTACTGTCACATTCTCCAGCAGAACATTTGCTTTTACATTATTATTTTCAGTTAACTTGGCGCAAGCTTTAGATACTAGGGGCAAACTCATATTTTTAAATTGGAATTCACAAGGGGACAGGATAATAGTCGTTAACGAAAGGTAAATGTTGATATTGAAATGTTGAAAATAAATTAAAGAATGTAATCTATTCAACTAATCTAATATCAATATAATATATTAACTGAAAATAATAATGTAAAAGCAATTTTTCTACTGGAAGGTGTGACAGTATGTTGACTGCTAAACCTTAAAATAGCAGTCAGATAAAGTAAAATCGATATCACAAATTAAAACAAATATTAGTACTTATTAATAAATGGGCTCTGATAAATATATTTTGCAAAGACCGCTGGCGCTTTATCAAATTGTAAACCTTTTCACATAGTATGAACTCCCATTCCTTCAAACAATGGAAATTCAAAAGAAATACCATGACACTAAATTCAAATAGCTACAATTCCCAAAATACAATAACTTATTACTCATCGGAATTTCATCCGAGCAACCCATATATGTTACACACAATACCTGTCTACAATGTTTCCATGTCAGTAAGCAACATGCAAACCACCAGTTCTATCGATAGACAAGAAATCGTAGTGATATGTAATTTAATGTTATAATTAAATTACATAAGAGGGTTTAGCCTCGCATGTGCTTGCTGAAAAAAGTAATATATCTTGAATGTGTTTATAAAAAAGTAGAATATAGTCATAAACCATTGTTGCGTTTCCGATAATATAATACACAAAACATTATAATGGGATATACTTACCCATTTTACTGCTTTTAACCACAGCAGCACGCACGTTTCAGTGATCATGCAGGACAGACACTTAACCATGAGCATACATACCAAAATTGTGGAAATACTGTATCGACAAGCACAACACGGCAACTTTGTCGAACCTGGTTTCATCATCCAATCACTTCATCAGAGAGTGCATCGCAGCAACTTCATCGAACGGAACCATTACTATTTAATCACTGCATCAGCAGGCACTTTACAGCGGCCATGCTGAGTAAAAACTTCAACATACATACATACATACATACATACATACATACATACATACATACATACATACATACATACATACATACATACATACATGTTCTGTTACCTGTATTTCTTGCACCTGCAAGCACGTTTCAGCGACTCCATCGAGCAACACACGTTTGCATTTCCAAACGTAAACCATCCGTTCTCTATTTACGTAGTGGCAGATGTAATATGCCTTGATCACTACAAAAAGCAACATATTAATACTCATTCAGACAAAACACACACACACACACACACACACACACACACACACACACACACAAAATTCAAAATCAGAGTAAAATTACAATAGTTCATAACAAGCCATGCAAATGGTACAACGTGACGCGCTAGCAAGTTAATATTCAAGTGTTAAACAAGCCGTACAACTAATGTACGAAAATTTTTCACAAATGAGGACTAAATATGAGCAAGTCAATAGTTTATGTCATTAAGTGCGGCGCATTACCACTACCATTAAAACAGTAGTGCTTGAGGTTATTTTTCATGTTACAGTGCTTCTAAACATTGTAAAAATCTGAATATTAGTTCATGAACACCAACTATATAACATAAATGTGCCGTTATATCACAAGCTAAATTTTGAAGATCGCAATATTTTTTCAACTTACACCATTATCACATTTCCTATTTTGAATACACAAATATCAAAAGATATCCAAAACGACATATATTATTTATAGCAGATAAGGGTCAAATTGTCTATGAAGGAGTTTCGTAAATTTTCCCATCTTCCTGACTGATATGAAAACTTTTAACTAGTTGACCAATGTTAAACTTTACATCTCTATGCTTTACTGTAATCTGAGGACATAAATCTGGTTATATTTATATCTAAACCATATTGCACTAAGTGCGTATAATTATAACTATTTACAACCAAAATGGAGAACAAATAAGCCATAGCAACAGCAAGAGCAAGAGCATAGAAACAGCAAGAAATAGGAAAATAAACATTAGAACGGAGGAATAAAACAAAACGAAAGAAGTGGAAGAGGAAAGGGAAAAGTGGAAGATAAAGAATGCACAGCAAACTCCAAAATTTATATTACACATGGAAAAAAATTATAGAGGAAGGATGTAATTATATATATAAAGAGAGCCTAACAAAACTCTTTTATAAAATTATAGCCAAACAGGCACAGTGCCCGTTACACCAGTATTTATTCCGCGCCTCCCAAAAACTATACCCAGCGCTTCTACCAAATATGTAACAACCTCCGATAGAACGCTCGCGCTTACATTATTATTTGCCACGAACTTATACACCAGAAGTAACCTCATATTCTTAAACTGGAAATCACTTGGGAAACAGGAAGGTAATAGTATATAATGGGTTGAGAGATTAGTTGATTCGATTACATTTTTAATTCTTTTTGAACATTTCAATACATGAACCAACAATTATTTTTCGTCAACAATGCTGATAAGGCTCATGAGAGATGGATCCGCATATCTTCACCCTACCGTTTCTCGCGATAGACAGGTTCTTTTCTTTACCAAAACCTCTAAACATGCAATTATACACATATGCAGGGCTTATTTCCCCTTCTCGTTCAAATTCCCAATTATAGCGTGAAACAATTACCAACCGTTTCGTGTACGTGACATTTTTTTTAATAACGCCCGTTTTTACTACTGAGGCACCACAGGCGGTGGACACTGCTGATACATGAGATTAAATGATATATCGGGAAAGGATTTTTTTAAGGAAGGAAACGTTCCAGGCCTAAGTTTAGGGTACCTCCCCGGGATTTGCCAGGAAAAGCTGGAAAAACTCTTCAGGGAGGATGGTCCTGCCGGGATTCGAATCCCAGACCTCCCACTCACGAGTCCGAACTTTAACGACATCGGCCACCCGTGTCGGTATACGTGACTTTAACAGAACTTTCTTAGTGTACTATTAACATATTTTATGACATTATTACTGCAATATTAAACCATCCCCTATATGCCACAATACGACTTTGTGCAAGAGTAACATATTTAATATAAACATCATACACAAATTATGAAATATTCTAAAATATTTGTATTTAAATGCATACCTAATAAAACAGAACATTGACTTAAAAGCACGCGATAAAGAAATGATGGATTTCTGTATTCATCAACTGATGGTAAGATTCCTGTTATTTTCCTTTAATTTGGGAAACATTGCCTTATTTCGAGGATTTTAAATTAATTTTGTTATAGCTGTATATGCTCAAAAGATAATCGCCGTTTTATTTTGTACAATTGTGCAACGCATAAATTCATCCACTTTTAGCAAATGTTTAACTTAAGCATCTGCCAAAATACATACCTATAATTCCTTGAATACTACAGCTGTCATAACAATGTCTAAAAGCACTAGGAGAAGTGGTAAGCAGGTTGTCGTAGCCTAAGTTGAATATTAAATATGTATTTAATATGCAAATAAGCCAAACATCAGATGAATCAAGTAGTTTATTGGAATTATTAACAAAACTTACGTAGATATAATTAAAATAAAATTACTAAAAGTTGGCGCATTGTCCAGTGAGACGTCCCAGAATGCGTGCTATAGTATGAATACTTCTTTCAGGATCTTCTTCCACTAGTTCTAGTATTTCTTTTTCCTCTGATCAGAATCTTCGCAAAGTGGCGTTAGTTCTCAGTATACAGAACGGCTTACAAAGGCTAATGAAAGTCCTAGGATATGAGACTCTTCTGTTAGGGAATCTCTGTTAGTAAATCCGTACTACTTCAGCCGCGTTTCGATGCATTTAATCGTCTGTTAGTAGCATCTTAAGATATTTTGCATTACTAAACTGTAGACTGACATCATTTGTTACAAATTCAATGATAAACAAGTACCTGGAATTAGCTGTTAAAACACAGGCAGCCCAAAAACAGTTAAAGAGGCAATTCACGACATATACAAACTACTAACCCAATTCTTGCATGTGTGGTGCTGTCAGGGTGACGCTGCAATTCACAAAATAAATAAAAAGGACCTAAATTTAGGAAACTATTGTGTAAAAATGTAAATGAGCAGTTTATATTGCTATTATCCTTAAAATTTCAGCAAACTAACTTTAATATGTGTTCAAAAGTAATAAATTAACCGAACTTTCTTGAAGATCAATTAGAAAAGGGCAACATTTTAATAGTTTAATTTGGTTCGCTCATTATGAATAATTATTGTATAAAAGGAAAACCGTAGGTGCCCATCCATGCTGTCTTAAAGACAATGAGCTGTCGCTTAATATCTAATCCTCTTTCTGAATTTCGAGAAGTGGTTGGAATGTGTTGCCAGGGAATCCCCTGTCGTTATGGAAAGTGTCTGGCGTATATGGCAATGCGACAAGTATGCAAGTCAGTAAATATTCCTGGTCTGCCATGTGAATGTGTCCTTCAATGAAATACAATATTGTCACTCTCCAAGTTTGGAAGGGACAAGGGGGAATATGTCAGATGGTAACGGTTAAATGATATTCGAAAATTATTGATAAAAATGTTAAAATAGCTTACTAAAAGGGTTTAATATAAAAACGTTTTGAGTCCCGTTTTGTAATGGTAGTTAAAGCTCCAATTACATACAAAAGAATCAGATTCGTTAGTCCTGAACTGTGACTAAATACAAAACCGCCTGCGGTGCCTCAGTAGTAAAAACGGGCGTTAAACACTATTAAAAGTACAAAAAATTATAGAGTTCTTACTATCGGGGATATGTCTCAGGCGTAGCTTGGTGTGACAGAGTTCGGATACCCAGGGCGTCGTGGCTTGGCCAAATTTCTCAAAATTCTCTAACTCAATCCCATCGAAGTAATTTGAGTATAATTAGCACTAGTAATTCCGAATGACGTTGCTTATCTCAATGTAATCACTCTTTAATTACATGTCATGAACTCAGGTTGTGTTATAAACACTTTTATAAGTTTTTCATAGTTGTTTAAGCTTAATATATAAAACAAACATAATCTAATGCTGTAAATAATTCTACATTATTTTTTTAACATTGTTCAACTACCATTTTTACTGCTGAGCAACAGAGGCGATGGACACTGATAATACATGAGTTGAAAGGGATAAATTGGGAAGGATATTTTTTTAAAGGAAGGAAGCGTTCCAGGCCGAAGTTTCGGATACTTCGCGGGCATTTGCTATTTACGAGGAAAACTTGAAAAAACAAAATCTCATTGAGGGAGGACGATCCCGAAGGGAATCCCGCTCACGAAATCGTGCCTTAACGAACTCGGCCACCTGTAGCGGTTTACATTGGCTTAATCTTTTAACGACATGGTCTCCAATTTCTTAACAGTTAAGTTAGCACAAATCTTTAGAGAACGTTCAATCCTATCTCTCCTTTCAGAAAGAAACGTAATCAAGTTACTAACTTTGGTATCTATTGGCCACAGTTACAGTTGTTTTACAAAAAAGAAAAATATAGGACTTAAGAACGTGTTGTACAGACTTATTTTTTGTTTGAAAATTAAAATAGGTTTTGTAAACAACCACACTTTTTCAGCTACAAAGGTTGAATTTTAATTTATTATTACTCTCAGGATTACCAATATACTGACTGCTCCATGAAAATTTGACCCTGAGTTGGCATGGCTTGGTACTGAATGAAATGTCAAGTACATCAAAATGCTGAAACAAGTACTGTGCATGAGTTTTTTAAATTGACTTTTATAATAAATTAAATAATTATAGAGCCTTATGTTAAGAAATGTTTCTGCAACGCCCCTAGCTCTAGATAAGTCCTTGTACAAATATTTTCCATTTTACTGCTTAATCACAACATTGCAAATATTGTAATATTTTCCATGACATGGAACTTGTATATATGTATGTTCTTTATGTTTAGTAGCGCGAGATAATCGCATCAGCCTAACAGTAATTTATATTAAGTGTGATTTTTTTCACACAAACCGTTTTAGGCTTTAAAATGAGAGTCAGATAGGAAAATTTTTAAAATCACGGCAGGAACTCAAAATGCGAATCTTAAGCTGTACATGTTAGCTTAAATGATAAAGAGTACCAGAACGACAAGCCGAAAAATGCGAGTTCGAGTCCCTGTAATGAACGAAATTTTTGCTATCTGACTATAACTTTAAACTTTAGCCTAACACAACTTGTGTGACAAAATCATACTTCCTATAAATTGATCTAATAGTGTGCTTAGCAATGAAGCCCGAGGCACAATTACTTGAAGATTTCGAGTCGTCTCTGAGGGATAAAAGTATCTGCTTCGAGATAACTTTAGAAGTCTTCAAGAGATGGAAGAGATTCACAGTTAGGTCGGACAGGGAACGGATGCTTAGATGTATGTGTATAAGCATGGCAAGCGAAAGTTTTTCTATCTAACCTTGCTACTTTAACAGTATTTTGCATTCCATTTTTGTCTTGCCCATTACTTTGACATCTGTCTGCTAAGTCCAAAAGGATTTGGCAAAGTTGAATGTCCCAACAAATTCATTGAATTAGCCTTGCGCCTATGGAAAAGAAGTGTTTTTGCTTGCTTTCCTAAGAGAGTTTGATGATACAAATGTTTCCTTACTCTGCTGCTAGACAAGACAGCAGGAAATTTGCCAGATATAACCGTCCATTAGAGTTGTGTAACTTAATAAATAAATTCTAAAAATAAAAAAATAACGGCACAATTTTTTTCTATTTGTGGTAAACAATTATATTTTGCACATAAGTATCCGTATATCGTAAAAATTCGTGATAAAATTATAGGTTGATCATCATCAACAAATAAATTAAAATGTACTTCATCTCTTCCCATAACGTTTGAAGACATTTCGCAACTATCGCTAGTCCAAAGTAACTGACTCTGACTATATGACAGCAGATTAGATGAAAAATAAAGTATGACTAATTCTCCCTAGACGTACTGAAGTAGCTGTAATCTGCCTGGTATGTCTTGAAAACTGATTATGAGTAACCATTATTTTACAATACAATTTCTGGAATTACCCTCAGTGAAAATTCTTAATCACCCGGTACCATCTTGATGTTCTAAGCACGAATATATTATTTTCCTACAAAAGCAAAAAGAGGTTACGAATAAATCTTAAGTTGAAACTGAATGAAACTCAAATGATGTTAGAGGAAGAAGTTAAAATTTAGAAAATAAAAGAATACACAAGTATCAATCTATAACTTACATAAATATACAAAATACAATACATATACAAAATACATTAAAGGAGCAGATATAAAGTGAGACAAAGCGCTGTGATTAGTGTTTGTGGGAATTCATTACTTCTTCCTTCTTCCATTAGATATATACATTGAAGAAATAAGAAGCAAATTACTCGCAGCAAGAAATTAATAAGGATGTTGAGCTCTCTCTCATCTTCTTGGTTTTTTGATGAGTTGCAATATATCCCGAGTACAAAATAAACGGTTAGTTAGCGGGGAAAATCTGAAGGTTAACTTCATAGACATTTTGCTAGTTATTGTGTCATAAATCCACATTAATGATAAAAAAGTTTAAAAAAAAGTATGGAAATTCGTTAAGGCTCTTTTGTTTTTTCTCTACTCATTTCTTAATGTTTCCTTAGTGCGACATCCTGTGGAGATAATTTGAGCTCGCTCACATACAGCGTAACAGTATCTGATGTAGATATTTCTTTTTGCAAAACGAAGAGCTTATGTACATTGTCTTCAATTTCAGGATGAAGAACCTTGGGGTATGATGAAAAAGTATGTTTTTGTTGAGACGTTGGAGCGGAAGCTCTAAACTACTGGATACTAGTCCAAGAGAGAGGGAACAATTGTACAAAAATTTTATAAGAGGGCCTCAGCAAAGTTAAGTTGACTTATGAACTATCATTACTAAAGAGCACCACGTATAATGTGACAGTACAAACTGTTATGGTCGGATTTGAAAGGATGCAGAAGATATGATTATGCTACTTTGCAATAAAATGTCTTGACCGTTTGAAATGTACCGTATTATTATGACACAATGATCTTAACAGAGCGTGCGTTTGCAGTCAGTGCATCTTAACGCACCTTCATATACGTCGTGATTTCACCTTCAGCATGTCAAAGCACGGCCATATATGAATTTGGAATGAACCTGGATTTTCATTAGTGTATCACGTTTCGTTAAAGGCATGCTAGCACAAGTTGTTAAAAATGCTATGAGACTGTCTTCCTGCGTAAAACTTGTCCTTCAAAGCTACCCACATCGTTCTAAAAATAGGCGAACTACGGACATGGGTTTTGCAGTCCTTATTCATGGAAGTACAATGACATCTAAATATAGAAGACAAATACATGGAGTAATCGTAAAGTATTGGCAGGCGTTGAACTCATTATATGCATTTTAATAGTGATCATAAAGTATCCTTCAATAATATGTCAGGTGAAAGTAGTCATGATGGGCTGTTTGCTGAATTGCTAATAATGACAGCAATTAATAGATGCATTTCCGCTTCTCTTTCAAATTCGAACTTCAAACTTAAAACGTATCCGTGCGGCGCCCTGGCCGACTGCTCGCCTCCTACCGAGGCGGCCCGGTTCGATCCCAGTGGCTGTGAGCGTACTTCTTCGGGTACTTCGGTTTACTCTACCAGTCATTCGTCGTTGCTCCATCATCTCAACCCACATTTTCACTTTCATTTTCTATCAAGTAAAGTAGTCTGCCGATTTATCGGTGCGCACTTCACAAAATATGGACTCCGCATCTGCTCTCTTCTGCATGTCTGCACGCTGATGACCTGAGATGTTAAAGAGCGTCCATAAATAAATCAAAAAATGCATGTCTGCGAATAACTCCGGTGCTTTGCTCAGGCAAGCCTGTTGGTATTATAACACACACTTCTTATATACCCTTTGCTTAATACCAAAACTCATCCCTCATATCCGGACTCGACTGGGCTTTTCACTCCGTGAGATTTTCCTTGTTAGTAAGGAAGCTTGACAAGGAGAATTGCAACCTACGGCCTCCAACTTTGCACATTACACATATATAGCAGAAGAGAAAGAACAATTTTTAATAGCTTTACTGATACAACTAGTCAATTTGCTTGGTAAAAACTATACTCTTTACTGTGTGTGATTAAATAAATAAGTATAGAGGAAGAAATCAAGTCATGTACTCTATTTCTAATGATGTGTAAAATGTTTTAATTTGGTTTTAATTCCTTTTTAATGGAAAGTAGCATTTACAAGTTTGAGTAATGCATTCAAGTTAAATTTGGTATGAAATTGGAAATTGGTGCCTTCACAGGTATTAAAAGTTCCGTAAGTTCCTGTCAAGTTTTAAATTGGATTTTGTACTTTTTCATTTACCGATGTTTTATACCTTTACTCTGCGGGAATTTAGAAACTTTCATTTTGTTTTGATGCTCGCACAGTGACTGCTTTAGAATGTGTTATAGTCTCATATGTAAAGTAAAATTAAATTGTCTCTAGATATTTTTCACTATCTCAAAAACCAAAACGAAACTATAACACATAATAACCAGGATTTATTAAATATACTGCAAGAGAGGTCACACCCAGCTTAAAATCGGTGTTAATACCTACGGGAGTACATTATAATCAAGGGGAGTTCTAGCGAGGATCATTTGTTGTGGATGTGTGCATATATATACATCGAAGAGTAAATTTGAAGCAGAGTTTGAAAAAAAAATCATATTAAAAAATAGGCAGTGTATTATGTAATTCATGTGCTTCACTGAAATACAAAAGAGAATCGAATGTCATTTACACTGCTCTGCAATATAAAATTAATTTTAATGGGCTAATACACAACTGTATTCGTATAAATCATTTCTCATGTTGATTATGGAAACATTTATAGCTTTGTTTCATTACATAAATATTTTGAACTAAAGCAAAAAGTTATTTCAATGAAAATTGGTCTAAATTTTAGAAAGTGTAATGTCAATAAACATACAAAAGGTAGAATTATTATAAAAATTATGAATTTATGCCTTACAATAGTTACAAACCTGAACTTAGTTCAGTGAACAGAACTGAAAGCCAGAAATGCTCAGCATATCATTTTGTTTTGTATAATTTTTCTCAGTTATAAGGGCATAGCATGGAACATTACTTCGTAATAATACCTTTATTCCAAAATATTGATAAAGTGTTTTCCGTTACTTTGATCACATGCAGTGGGTCCTGGTGGTGTAGTGGTAACCCCATTTGTCTCCTAAACCCAAGATCGCGGGTTCAATGGATGGATTTTTTCGGGCGTAAAATCCAAAGTATGGCTTCCTTCGGATGTGAAGTAAAGCCGTGGATCCCGTAGATTTACGGCACATAAAAGAACCTCAAGCCTGAAGGAAGAGGCTTCTGATCAAAATTTGTCTGCTGTTTCACTACCTGAATTGAATGGAACCCAGATGACCTTAGAAGTTAAAAAGAGCGTGCATAAATAAACCAAATCAACAAAAGATCCCATGCTGAAATATTTCACTAATCTGTCACAGTCATTGCAATTTGGGAAACATGTAAATACTGGTGCATAATGTTTAATTCATGTGACATGTGACAGTCATTTTTTTATTCGCATCCAACAATTCCTGTACATCTTGTTTTCTTGTCCGGAGACTTCATTTTACATACGAAGTACATAACACTTAAAACTTTCCAAATTCCAACATGTCACCTCAGACTTACTCAAAGTTTCCTCAAAGATTTTTTTCCTCAAATACCCTTAAGTGCGGCCCCACTAATGTTCTTTCTTTAATTATTATACGGATTACAATGTTTTTCATTGAAATAAATATCCTTTAAATCTTTTCCTTCCAAGCATTTCCACAAAGCTTCTAACCAAGCAAGCTTGAGAGTTCAGAATGTGCTGCACATTCTTTTCTCATAATCTGCAATTGCTTTTGGTTTTCCACAAATATTTGATGTAATGATTTGCTCTTTTTCCACCACCCCATACACATTAAAGAACGAACTTTTCTAAACCATCCTGCAAATTTTTTAACAGAAATTAGCATTACCGTCTCTGTAGGTTAGCTGCTGACGTGCATCGTATTGAAATGTTTCACATATTCATAACTTTATTTCAAATTACCAGATAAGCAATGAGCAACCAATTGCAGTGCTGGTTTTAAACTTTACCTGGAAAAATTAATATATAGTTTGCATCAGACAAACTTGATAGTCTACTTGAACTTTCTATGGCACCCATAAACCCGCTGAAGTTATACATTGGCATCCCCATATCGCCGCTTTATCCTCAGAGCTGCTGTTTCTCACCCTCACTGGTAAAGAAATAATCTACAAGACGTTGCTGCTCTCTCGTGCAGCCATTGTTGAATTGGCATAATGATGTCATGTGTCAACAATAGCGGCCGTATGGAGGCATATACTTAAGAGAGAAAGCAAAATATAGTCATATTTCAACCATCAACTACATAATTTATCATTTTAATGTCATATCAAGTTAAATTTCTTACTGCCTCGTAGCAGTTTTTGCTGTGGTTTCTGTTTTTGGAATAGCATATGGCATCAATATGAATATCTGCATCCACATCCGTAATACTATCTCCACGGGTTGCCGAGGTCGTTAAGGCGTGGACTCGAGAGCGAGAGGTCTGGGTTTCGAATCCTGCCAGGACCGTTCTCCCTGACTGAGGGTTTCTTCAGACTTTCCTCAGTCCTCATAAATCACCAAGGCCTGGAACGTTTCCTTCCATAAAACATCCTTTCCTCGCATGTATCATCAGTGTCCACCGCCTGTAGTGCTTCAGTAATAAACTAGGGCGTTAAATATCATTAAAGAATCCGTAATGCTGCCTAAGAAGGTATACATACATATATCTTGTGGAGACCAGCTACAACACTGACCATCAAATAAACAGGTTAACCACAACGATACTAAATATAGCGCTTAATGGCATACGAAATTCAGCCAATGCCTGGTAATGACGGTGTTGGCAAACCAAGTGACTGAGTGCGGAAGGGAAATCTACCCTTTAGAGCAAGCCTCAATGACAATTCTTAATTTTTGGAAAAGTCGATACCTGCTCTATAATTGGGACAAGGCAATAATTTTAAAAATGTATATTCTTACATAATTTTCCTCTTTTACCTACACAACATTTCGCGTTTATGTATGGCGACACTACTTGTAAGAGCTTTTCATGACAAGCACAAGCACATTTAACACACACTTACTCTAAACTCTATTCTAATGAGAAAAACCGCTTTGTTTACTCATGAACTACACCACACTTTATGCTTACTTGTATCTAGTTACTGTTGAGACTGAGAATCCAATACATGTATAAACCAGAGACTTGCACAGCCACGGTGAGGATTTGAAGCTCCTTCTGATTATATTTCCACAATTGAATTTACAATATTTCTCGAATGCAAAATAGGAATGCTACCCTCTCAATCATGAGATATTTCAAGCTTGTACTATAACTGGCAACGCAACAGGGTGAAGTTTATATATAATTGGACGCAGCCTGTTTACATGCTCCACTTTCATATGTCATTAAGTTATGCATCTACAATAGAAGCTTTTTTTTTGCAAACGAATTACTCGTATATGCGCTACGAGAGTTACTGCCTGATTAGGACATTTCCTAAGCATCATACTCATAGATGACACTTAATCTACAATGAAAGTGTATTAACGATTCTTTCTCATTAATAGCATTTAATTATGTTAGAAATCGGAAAAGTAAGGTATGTAAGTTATATCCAATGCCTATATAACCCAATAAAGTTAAGAGGTCTGTGATATAAATTTTCGTTGGCATAATAAAATTATTGTATGTTATTCTCACTGTTTGTTTAATAAATTATGTTAGAATAGTTACATGTGTCAGTAATGTAATATATATATATATATTCTCTTTTAGTTAAAATAAAATTCTAAAGCACCACAAACTTATCGCATTTAACTCTGTAGTATACGCGGGTGTCTTAAAATTGATGAAATGACAATGTTCAAAAGAAAGTATATATATAGCACATTCTCAGAAGTAAGGTATTGTTGGTTGTAACATCAGCTGCTGCTTTTACCGAACCCTTACGGGTAATTTAATTGCTTATTTTGCAAAATTATACCTCTATTCTGGGACACTGTGTTGTCGAGTCTTTCAGTCATCCGATGACTAACACGGCGACGGGGTATAGCATCGGCTGATATGCCATCGCTCAAGGCCAGTCAGGTTGACAGGGTTTATTGAGCAGCATGTTGGCCTTGGGTCTCACGCACTCAATCAGTATCGCTTGAACAGTAAAAGGAACACGTGTGTAATCCTACATAAAGTATGCTAAGAATACTAAATGACAAATATGAGGCCTAATTATTCTGTTCCACAAAGACGTTTCTTTGTTATTCGAATGTTCATATTCAGTCCGCTTATGCTGTCAGGAGATTACTCCCAGGTGATCGGGTTCAAGTCGTAATGTGATTTATGAATTAATAGTATCAATACCTTGCGACGAAATAAACGATATCGGATAAAATCCGTTAAGAGATCATTTTAACTGTTCGATTGGATTTAAAAAAAGTAATGAGTAATTTCATAAGTAGATGCCATAATCGTGTGGAAAATGAAGGGTGGCAGTTGGAACATCTCCTTGAGTAATATGTATGTAACTTTTAAGTGCATTAGAATTCATTAAACTGTCACTCTACTGTTCCTATTCCCGACATTTTGTTGCTACCCAATGCACCCGTACTAAAGTGTAGTCAAGGTGGCCTTAAACAATGGTTTAACGGCCGATGCGGTCCCTGGTCACCGCGTCGGTAATCACAGAATTGGATAACTCTTTAATCTTCCTCATGACGTACCTTAGAATGTTTAATCATTTCTGAAACAACTTTTGTTTGTTTTTTTTTTCTAACAGATTGTTCTTTTAATCTAATATCAGCGTGTTTCTGTTTATCAACACCTTACATCTAACTATCAATCTTAGAAACCTTATTTCTACAATGGCTTCATAGCCTTTCTCAGTGCTGTTTATTGTTAATTATTCAGACATATGCCAAATGCTAATATAATTGTTCCCTTATCAAATTTGAATTGTTTTTGGTTTATTTACGGAAGTTCTTTAATGTCTCAGGTCATCAGCGTCCCAAAAGCAGAAAGGAAACCAATGGTGATTCTATGTTATAAAGGAACCAACGTATTCAAAGACCATTTTGACTGTAATGTGGCATTAAAAATGTCTGTGTTTATCCCATGTGTCAGTTTATGTTAATGTGTCGGAATTTAAGAATTTCAATTAGACAAGCAGAGGTAACACAATGTAAAGTCCTTTGTTTTTCACATAATTCAAAGCATTTTGAAGTAAATTAATTTGAAACGATTTAAGTGAAAAATTAAAAATTAACAGGTGAATTAGCATCTAAGCACTATGAGTAATGAAAAAATAGCAAAGAAGTTACATTTTCTAATTTGTTCGTTTATTGAAAGACTGCATATTTAGAAACCCATATGTGTTCATAACTAATCGTAACTAATTACATTTTCATTATTTGTTTTATTTCTGTTTGTCCACCCACTTTTTACTGGGAATGTGTGCATTTCGACATATTGACATATTACAGCACATGAAAAATGATACAGCAATTTTTTTCAGCGAAACGAAATGTTAATTGCCAATGTATATTTAAAGCATAAATATCATTCCACAAAACTACCTCAGTGAGTTCTGTTCCACTGAATATATGTTTTTCGTGCATTATATTTTAACGTCATCGTTACAACCCATGCATAATTCTAAATTTATTTATTTTACTCGCGATGACTATTATCTGGAGATATGATATGTAATTTATAAAATAATTAAAAGTATTAAATTGCACAATGTATTTTTATTCGTTTCAGTTTTACATACCGTGAGATTTACCTAAAACGTTTGTGGCACTTATATTTCAGTATATTTTACAGTTTCTATTTATTCAACATCTTTTAAGTAATTTCTTCCTTTTAAAACTTGTTAGTATTTTCATTACTTTTTCCCATTTCATTTACATTTGCATAATAATTTTCAATTAAAGCTGTTTTACATAATATCTTGTTTATTCCTTTATAGACAATACTTTAATGAATTATATTTTTTAATGAAATTCAATACTACTACGTTACGTTCTAAATTATTTCATATATTATGTAGCCGGAATTAAAGGCCGTCTTTGATTAAACTAACATTGTTATAATTAAGGCTAGTAATAATTAACATAAATATGATCTGATACATGTATGTAGTTTGTAGTCATTAGACAGCACCTGTGCTAAACAGTAATAAAGGTCCATTGTGTATTTATATGAATGGAAAACGGTTCGGGTCGTTAAGCTTGGAAATGTTAAAAGTTTTGACCTTGGGGAAAAGGGTTATGTCCTGAAAAGAGGCAATACTCTTTTCAGAGGGTTTAAAGAAAACCATTTACCGAGACGCAGACAAAAGCAGAGAAGCATATTCTTTCAATAACTAAGGATAAAGGCACTAATGACTTTACGGGTGGATTTCTTTCGAAGAAGGAACAAATGTCAATCTCATATGACAGCTCAAGTTTATAACCCCTCATGACAATAACATTCAAACGTCGACAGATTTTGACATGACTTTGCAAAACAAATAGATGTTCCTTATTTATGGCCGAGGTTTCATTGTGAGCAAATTTGAAAGGACAGAAAAGTGAAAGGATATGTCGGATTATAAAAATTTCCCAACATTTATGACAGGAATGTATTTTCTTAGAAATATTATAACACGAGAGGTATTTCCAGAAATTGGTCCCACACAACCAATAGAAATCTTACAAAATTGAACGAATCGGAGCGAGCCTGCATAATTATAGATATTAAGGAAGGACCAATAACGCAGATAGAATCGAACTGAGCTCCATAAATTTCGCGGATTTAATTTTCACGATGGGAGGTTCCTAATAAACAATAAACTTTACATCTGATATATAATGTAAGGGACACAGAACAGGAGAGACTTGGAGAGAGAGAGCAGCAGAACTTCAACAGCAGTGAGACTTAGAGAGAGACCAGCTGGAATTCGACAGCAGTGAAAAGTTAGCGGTCCGGGATTCGAGGCTAAGAGCTAAAGGTTGGATAGTCGGAGAACGGAACTGTAAGAGTCAATTTAAATAAGCGGGCAAAAGAATGGACAATCAAAATCAAAGTGAGCGAAGTCGGTAGGAGAAGAACAATAGTCAGTCAATTCAACACATTTCCAAGCTTAAGCGAACAATCCAGTATTCTGTTAAGTGTAAATAAATTATGTCAGATAAGAACTCCAGTGTTTCCGTGTAACTTTATAGATTTCCTTCCCTTCCCTCTGACTCAGACGAGTCACAAAATTCCAGAGTTCCCTGAGATAAAGGTTCCTGATCCCGACACAAGGGGCATCCAACCCAGAACTCAAAGAAACACAATTAATCCACGACACCTCTTCCCGCGAGCGGACTGCTACCTGCCTAATCAACAAACGGCCCCCAAAATGGCGCACACAACGTGGGTCTTATAAGACTGGAAATAGGGCAAGGAAATAATCACGGAAGAAGCGGACGACACTGGACAGCAGCGGACGACGCCAGAGCGGTACCAGCAGTAAGTGTAAATTACTGAGTCAGCACACCAGACTGCAGACGCGGACGACGCCAGAGCGGTACCAGCAGTAAGTGTAACTTACCGAGTCAGCACAGCAAACTGCAGACTCGGACGACACCGGAGAGGATCCTGCTGTGAGCGTAAAGCTTACAACCGCTGCCGAACACCAAGAAGAGGATCATCGGACAACAAGGAACAAGAACCGCAACAGCAGCAAACACAGAAGAGAGAAGGTACAGACAAAAATTGAACTTTTTTGTAGAAACTGTGTAGCATAATTAGGAAGGAATATAAAATTACATGTTATTGAGAAGTAGGAAGATTAACATGGCAGATCAGGGCAGAATAACGAACGAAGTAACAACGGTAGGAGTAGATAGTAGGCAAATAGGGGAAAATAGTAAGACAAATAAAAACCAAAATAAAGAATTATAAGACAGTAATCAATCAGATAAGAGTAATAGGGATGACAAAATATTAGAAATGATCAGTCAAATGAAACTACAAATAGAGAATTCACATGGAGAGTTAAAAATAGATTTGCAAAAGGCACAGAAGGAATTCCAAAGTAGGCTAGATTCTAGACTAGAGAAAATAGAAAACTCACAGGGAGAGTTAAAAATAGATTCCCAAAATGCACAGAAGGAATTCCAAAGTAGGCTAGATTCTAGACTAGAGAAAATAGAAAATTCACAAGGAGAATCACAGATTGCACAGAAGGAATTTCAGAGTAAATTAGATTCTAGGTTAGAGAAGATGGAGGAATCACAGATAGAAAGAATTAACAAGGTTTTGGATACTAGGTTTTCTCAAATAGAAAATTCTCGGATAGAATTTAGTATTAGGGTCAGCAGCGCTCTAGAAAATAGATTAGAACACATAGAAAAAGCTCAGGAAGAATTTGGAAACAAAATAAATGATTCGCAAATAAGTTTTCAGAGTAGGCTTGAGAAGGTAGAAGAATCTTTGTGTAGTCAGATAGAAAATAAGTTTCAAGAAACTCTTAAAATTCAGACAAATTTTTCGAAGCGGTTGCAAGAAAATAATGAGAATTGGGAGAAAGAAGTAGGAGAGAGAAATAAAGACTTTAAGGAAGTCAGAGAGAACATGAATAAAATAGATGATAAAATAATTGAAATTGAAAAAGTAGGGCAAGAGCTGAGAACAGCTGTTAGCAGTAAATATTCAGGGTTGGAGGAGCGAATGAACCAACAGCTCAGATCAGTAAAATTGATTGTCCAATCATTAGACCAAAATCAAAGCCAACTATCGAAAAAAATGTCTGAATTGATAGAGAATAGACATAATGGTAGTGTAGAGAATACTGATGGTAGTAATGTTAGTAGTGGAACATCAGAATCTCAGCCAGGCGACACATTTGTGACAGAGGTAAACGAATCTCAGTCCAACGCCTCGGCTGGATTACTTATAAATGTAAATGTGAGTGCTCAGGTTACTGGTTCACCAAGAAGTTCTTGTATTTCTGACAAAAATATGTGTATTAGATCCGGGAATAATTCATGCATCCCCAACATAAGTTGTAATTCGTGGCCTAGCCAACTAATAAATGAAATAACACCCCCGGAGTTCTACGAGGAACGAAACGATAATGCAAGGATTTTTGTCTCAGATTTAGAAGATTATTTTCGTTTAAAAGGAGTACCGCAAGAGATGAAAATTATTTTCGTTAGAAGAAGTTTAAAGGGTCAGGCTGCAAATTGGTACAGGCTTACGTTATCAGATTGCACTTCCTTTAAAGATTTTAAATTTCTATTCTTACCACGATATTGGAGTTCGGCACACCAGAACGCCATTCGTTTAGACATATCAAATGGGAAATATGACCCCAGAACCGGCATAAGTATGGTAGACTATTTCTTGGCCATAGGTAAAAAGAGCAGGCTTTTAGATCCACCACTAACTGATAGAAAATTAATGACATTGATATCTGGACATTTTCCTGAACACATCAGAAATCACCTGATTGTGGCCAAGCCCACAACGTGTTCAGAAATGATTGAACTTTTAACTGCCTTTGACCTGCAAAGGAATGAATACCTTGGAAGTAGAAGGGAAGAAAATCGATATGACAATTACAGAAATGACTTCCGTCCAGCTAGATATTCTTCTCACGGGAACGGGGCAAGGTCCAACAGATTAAGAAATAATGAAGAGAATCAAAATTTCCGACGACCTCAAATCAACGCACTTCAGACAATTCCTGGAGGACGGATGCCGATGGAATACTCGAGCAGAACACTGCCATATCAAAGCTATAGAAATCAAGACGAACTACCAAGAAGATGGAGTAGAAATATTAGGACCTGGCGTCAACAAACTCCACGGTACGGAAGGAATAACCAAAATCAATGGAGGAACCCAGAAGACCGGAGATCGAGAACTGTGGAAACTAATGAATACGTGAGGTCGAGGTCACCAAACGATCAGAACGAAAATGGAAGAAGTATGGGTAACCAAACCGTCGAACGAGACCAGGGAAACTTACCAGTCAGTCCACAGAGACCCATGTAGGATTGGAACGAACTTCTAATTTACCGGAAGACATGCTGGTGGGACAGAGAACGGGTCACACTAATTTATTAACAAAGGAAAAGGAAACTTCAACAAGTCAAAATTCAAAGGAGGAACATGTAGAAACACCTAAAATTAATATACAGATAGGAAATGTTCATACACTTGCTTTACTTGACTCGGGAGCCACTAACACAGTGTGCAGCTCTACTTTCTACGAAAAACTTATCATGAACAAAGTAAAGATGATGTGTCTGCCAATTTGTGGTGTTTATTGCTCTGTTGCAGTAGGCAAACGTAAGGAGAGGGTAAATTATCAAGCTATGTTAAACATCCAGTTACTAGGTCGTGTTTTCGAGGTGATGTTTCTTGTTGTTCCAAGATTAACTACAGAAGTCATCATAGGATGCGATACATTATACAGTTGGAAGGCCATTCTTAATTTTGAACAAAGGATTCTAGCGATACGAAACTCAGAGGAGCTAATATCAGCGAAATTTCACGAAGAGAGAGATCAAAACGAAATTATAATGTCACATGATGAGCAAGAAGTGGTAGATGAGATCTTTTTTGTGGAAAGAATAGATATTGGCATCGCAAATGCTGTGATTAAAATAGATGAAGAGAACCAATCGTTCACAGTTGATTATAAAAACCTGTGTAGCCATCCGATGATTTTTTTTTTGTAATGATTGCAAGGACAGTATGAACGGAGCCAGCGTAGCAACTCGGAGAAAGGAGGAAGGAAAACTTAATAGCTTGAGATTAAGCAGTCAGGGCGAAACAATGGAAGTTTTGGGAGCAAAAGTGAGAGAGGCATACCGGGTGAATACAGCGCAGAGAAGGCGATAATAAAGAGGCTAGTAAAGAATTACAAAATTTGTTTAGACTATTTGAAATTAATGTTTCTTCTTTTAAGCTTGTTATGTCATAATGTTCAATTAGATCTGAGTAATAATGGGTTAACCCGGAACTGAGCACCTGAATGTTAGTCTGTAAGAATAAGAGATATGTATATTATTGTATATAGGTTTTCCTAGAAAATTCAATACAGTATAATGGAAGATAGTGACAAATATAAAGTGCAGTGCTAAATAATAATTATAGTGATAAATATGAAGTGTTAAAATAGATAGGAAGTGTCGTGAAATCAGAAAAATAACTGAAGTGCGAAGTAATAAAACCTGAATAAAAGTGCATAGATACATGTATAACCTCACGACACCTCTTCCCGCGAGCGGACTGCTACCTGCCTAACCCCACAAACGGCCCCAATTATAGGTCGTATTCTGCGCTCTATGCACATCATATTCTATGTTACACTTATATTAATTCAATATCAGTTTTCAATCTTCTTATTTTTGCTTCCATGAAATTTTTTTTTTCTTTCCTGGTCTCTTCTGATTTTTTGTAACCTTTTAAGTTCAACTGTTTTTGTTTAATTTTGTAATCCCTGTACTTTTTCAATCCATATTTCACTATTATATATTTTTCTTGTATAATTCCGTTAATGCTTCATTTTCGGCATATATAATTACATCTTTAGCTTTGGTATTCTGGTTCATCATATGTGCTTAAATTCTGTGATTTAGATTTTATTTTAAAATTTAGATGCCTTTTTTCAGTTATATAATCTGTTTCAAGAGATGTAATTAAAAGTTTATTTTGTGTTCTATCTAACTTTAATAACAAGAGTATTTGCAGTTTCCCATAACACACTGCATTTTGCTTCCTATAGCTTTCCTCTGCGCATTGATATCAATAATTGTTAAATATATAATTGAATTTTTAATTCAATTCTAATAATTGAGTAAATAAAGAGTATGCTTTATTTCAAAATGAACAGGTTTATGTATATAAGATCTCGTAATTTTTTGCTTCATTTCACTTTAGTCGCCCATGTTGTTTTTGACAGAAATGTGTTAAGTTTATTCATAGCAAATGTGAAGTGAAGTTTTTATCTAAATCATTTCATGCAAGTAAATGCCATTAATTTCAAGAGTAATAGCTATTTAACCTTTCATTTATTCTTGTTTGTCTATTTTATCTTTGTTATTCTTTCCTCACAGTTATTAGTTTTCAGATGCCCTTACACTTTAACATTAGCTCCACCGGAACTTATTGTATAACTATAACCACCGATACTATTATTTAGACTGCTGATGCTAAGTATATAATAAACAATTACTATGAAATTTATACCAAATAAAATATTAATGTATATGTTTAAAACATATACATCATGAGTACATGAGAATTTAGAGCAATAAAGCAATTGAACAATCAAGTAATAAAGCAAGGTGCCTATGGAAAATCTTCATTTACATATTGTTCAAACAGTATTTGTAATGTCCAAGATATTTTCCATATAATAATATATATAAGAAACGTTGATGAGAAATTTACAAACCACTAACTACTATTTGATATAAAATAGTATCACTTCATTTGATATGATGTAATTAAATCCAGAAAATTGTGGGAAATTATAAAGTATTACTTTTAGTTATACAATTTTAATCTGAAATTTGCTAGTTTTTACGATGGTTCGGTCACAGAAGTGTAATTTGATATTTTCCTGAGCCACTTCTTAACCCTTAAAAAAAAGGAAGATGCTACTTCATTCAAGTAATGAACGCTTCACTATACCGTTTGAAACCAACTTAACATTTGCTGTTTTGTTTTATTAGCTGGTGATTACATTAAACTGGAAATAAGTGTGTATCTTAGGCATTTCCTGGAAACAAACCAGACACGTTTGAATAACTTTTTTAACTAACTCCATTATGCACGTGGATATTTCATTACTGGTGCACCCCTATAGCGCACTTATTTGACACTGGTCGATTTTGTGGCTATTATCGTATCTCATATTAATAGTGAATAATTGCAAATTTCTACTGGCATAATTCCAGTCTCAAATTCCTTGGCCGTGATACCATGATCATGGATAACTATGGACCAATTGGAAAAGTGGTGTGTCAAGAGCGTGACTAAAACTAGACTCTGCAGCTAAATCTCAAATGGAATAGAACACAGAACAGCATTCACAACAAAAGGTAAAATTTCGTTTATTTAAAAATCAGACTTAAATGCACATAGATTCTTCTCGAAATGAGTTTCATAGACATGTGTGAGGCCATGATTGCAGCAGCAAACATACTCCAGGTGCCAAAATACTACCAATAACGTCTCGTGTCGATAACCAAATTTCACTTTATATGATTATACTTTTAAATGACCGACGGAATATACATATGCACAAATGTCTCGTCACACGCTATGTTTCATGCCTTGATTGACTTTAGGAACTAAAACCTATGACACTTGACATAAGTACATGTGACATGTTTACATGTGTATTATTTATGCCAAAATTAATATTTTTATGTTTATTTTGGGACCGATTCTTCGATCGACTGGGGGCGATCACTTCAAGGTGGGAGACAGTATTGGGTGTGCGACGTCCTTTAATTTACGTCTCACTCTTACAATGAGTTAGATGCTGGCCGTCTTCAGTTGAGCTAGCCGTATTAGTGTCCCCGCAGTGCTGATGTTGCCTCGGCTGCCAAAGTCCATTTACTACTCCCGTCCCAATTAGGAGTAACAAATATCTAAGGTAACTTTTCTTGATACTAGGTCAATGGGACAGGAAGAGGGGTTGTTGAGGTAATTGAAGATGCGTCGAAAAGTGATTGAGTTCACAATTTATTGAGCCAATTCTTTCAAATCACTAAGTGCCATGTCGTTTATCATGTAAACGAAGAATATGGGTAGATTGCAGTGATAAATTTGCAATACTTAGTTGCACTGAACCAAATGAATAAGCTGATTGAAACTTTAATGTGAACTTAACACCTACTGAAGTTAACCTTGAAGTGAAGCCTATCACTGTCGAAATGAATCTTGCAGTGAAGATCGCTGCTTCAGATAACCTATATACACTTAGCGACAGAAAAAGCGGAACAGCAAGCTGTTCTCTGAGGTTTTTTTTACAATACTAAGCTTGGGTTCAAGCCTTGTATATTAGGCCAGCCTTTCTACCTTACAGAAATGCAACAACATGTCTAATGTGTAATCAGTTGATTTACAAACTTTAGTCCAATCCTTGGAACTTTTTTTTTCCGATTCTGACTAACCGTTAATTTTGTTTGTGCGTAAGGCGCTTTTTACAACAATCACTGCAAAGGGATGTTTTAACTTTTAAAATTGTTGATGTAAATTTCTGCGCCGAGTGATAATTTGAGGAATGCAGGCTTGCCTAGCGTTCAATCTTAAGTCAATTTTAACATTTTAAAATGACTCTTATAGCTGAAGATGCTGCAAGAAATGTGGCATTATTGGAGGATGGAAGAAATCTACGTTACATTGTTGACGTTATTAGCGCTTCCCATTCCAATGTACGTAGGACTGTCCCGAGGTTCACAGAGGGTGGTAATTACACCAGGAGGTTCTGTTCTGGCCGAAGGAGGAGTACCTCTGATCGCGACGATAACTTTCTTTTACTGCAAGTTCTTCGCGATCGGCATGCAGGTTCGGTGGAGGCCAGCAATAATTTGCAACAAGTATTGATTGCACGTTAACTTCAGCGAAAGTACAGTTAGAAGGAGGCTGTATGAAGTGAATTTAATGAACAGGAAACCTGCAAAAGGACCATTGCTGACCAGAGAGCATCATATCCCTAGGATACATTTTGTTCTAACCCATCAAAACTGAACTATGCAGGAATGGAGCACAGATGACGGTAAGTTCTGTTTGAGGACAACAGATGGAAGGGAGAGAGAGAGCATGGGGAAGGGGATAATGTCATGCATTCTGCACTTTCTCTTCAAGGACATCTTTAATAGGGGTTCAGTAATGTTTTGAGCAGGGATCAGCATTGAAGCAAGAACGGAACCGATTTTCATCAAGAATGGATCACTGCCCGATCAGCGATGCATCGAGGAGATTCTTAATGATCATCTTGTGACTTTTGCACCCGTTATAGGCAACAACATCATTCATATGCATGATAACGTTCGTTCACACATTGCTCGGTGTGTTTCTGAGTTCCTGGATGTTTTTGGGATGGAACGTATGGTATGGCCAGCACTCAGCCCAAACCTGAATCCGATAGAACATGCCTGGGACATGCTTGGAAAGTATACTAAGGGTGGATTCCCTGTCTCACTGATAGATCTTTGGGCTTCATTTCAAGCTGAATGGGAGCTGGTACCACAAGAGAAAATTGCAGATCTAATCCGGAGCATACCTGACCGAATCGTAACTGTAATTAGGGCTAGACGTGGCAACACTCGTTACTGAGATCTGTTATTTTACACAAACAGCTAGAGAACCATAGAACCACTTAAAGTATTAATTTTCAACATTTTTGAAAAGTTCTGTTTATTGTGATATTTGACCATGTTTGAAGATTTTTCTTCATTACAGTTAATAATGGGATAGAATTTGTGCTTAAAATACCCTTATGCGTTACTTGGATGATAAAATGTTAAATAAATTCTATAATAATATGTATGTTTTCGTTTCATTGAACAGAAATTTTAATTTTAAAATATGTTTACAAATTTAGTGTTTTGTTTTTTTGCCTTTCAGTGTATACATAAAATTTAAACTGTTAAGCTGGGACGCTCTACCTTTACAAAAATGTAGCTTTAAAAAATGTGAGTTTGAACCCAGCTCTCTGACTGACTACTCTTAAACTTGACACGGTTGGTCTGATTCGTTCTTTAACAAGTATTAAGAAACGTTCCTGCTTACACAAGGGTTTTTAAATGTCCTGACGGTTTAGGTGCTTCACCCCTAAGCGTGGATTTAAACTCCTACACTACACAACTTTCTTAAAACGGTAGCTTCTAGGTTAACTACAGGTGTCTTTAAAAGGTCTAATAATAGCAAAGCGACATCGCCTCTACAAAGAAAACTTGTTTTTCCTCGCTTGCTATTGTGAAAGACTTTACTATGAGCGAACGGAGTCGGCACTTTCTAAGTTAAAAACTTCTTATCTGTCTGTAATATACACAGAAATAAAAATTATACTGTTCATGATTGTTATACATCATACACATAAACACAAACGTCACCAATGACGATTATACAAACAAAAATAGTGATTTTAATCACATTAATACAGTAATAAGTGTTATAAAATTAGTAATGATAATTTCAAAAAGTAAAATAATAATGAGGACAGTGGTAATAATGATTAGGATGAGGGGGTGAAGCCGGCAATACCGCTTCAACTTTAAATGGAAACTTTTTTGAACAATGTTAAAGTCCCTGCATTCTGACATTACATATTTAGTACGTATTTTAAGGTTCTTTTTACGTATTTATATACATGTTTTAGTATATTATTACATAAAAATCCGGAATCTCTTCATTACATCTCGATAGATATGAAGGTATTTTCCAATTCTTTTGATATTCCATACATTTCTTTCCCTCTCATAGATATCTTCTTCCCTTTTCACGTACATTTTTCCATACAGAATGCGTAATGAAGCACAACACACACAGCCACAATACAGCTAAAACTACAGCTCCAGTGGAACTAGCGAACAGAAGGAAGAAAATCTTGCGATGAGAACCAGAACCCGGGGGATGTAGCGGTTCTCATTTTTATGCCTTACAACCCTAATTACCAAGACGAACTTTATAATACATTGCTATTTTGAAAGTATCTGTTTTGTCATCTGTGTATACATGCATTGGTATAATCTGCACGCTTGTAGTTTTATCATATAATATAATACACTAATCAAATATTTGATTATTGTAAATAGTTCAAGGTCATTACTGTGGTGAACGCTGCAGAAATGTCTTATTCAGGGCAAGAGAGACTATTGTTCAGTAACTTCTGTACACCATACCGCCATCAACATACTCATACGTAATGCGACTGGAGTTCAAGTGAACTTCTGTCAAGTACTTTTTTAATATCTTTGTGTTAAAGATAAAGACAATTCTTATTGGCATCTGTAGAAATTAATATATTTGCTATTTACTCGCTCGAGGCGAGATTAAAATTAGAAGACAACCAGAAAGTGACTTATGTGCATTCAGGAATTAATTGTGTGTTCTCTGAGCTAATTTCCACATATATCCAAAAGGAGATCGGTTATACCGCAACATAAATATTTATATAATACGAATTTTATAGAAATTAACTCCATCGGTACTCTGTTATCTGTTAGGAAAGATAAATGAGCTCTCATCTCGTTAAAGCCTTATAAAGGTTATGATTATCATCTCTCGCTCGTATGCCTGTCCCTACTGCGAATAGACTGCTGTCTATCCCTCGTCATCAAACATATTTCTACTCAACCTCATTCAGCGCGTCAGTTCTCACAATCTGGAACTCCCTTTCTCTTGAAGTCAGAGATCGGACAATAAAGCAATTTAAACGTAAATTAAATTGTCATCTCAACTCTAGGAATCAACAAATTTTCTCTCGCTTCGTTTTCTTCTTGCTTTTTTTTTTCCTTCTCTCTCTCCTCCTCCTCCTCCTCCTTATCTTCCACCTCCTTCTTTCTCCCCGCTTGTACTCGGGAAAAATTATTGAAGAACAAGTAGAATTTAACACTGCCATCAACTTTCTAACTCTATTAAATTATGTAATATTTGCATGAAGTATATGTCTTTAATTGGCCGTTTTCCTGTATTTAATACAGCTATGTATATTGTACTATGTATTTTTGCACGTTTTTTTTTTTTTTTTGCCTGATAGAGTGGAAGGGAAGGCCCCATGGCCTTAATACTTGTCAGAGTAAATAAATAAATAATTTAGATTTTACATGCGCTGTGGGAATGGATATATTTCTAAAACTTAAATAATAATGTTAAATTAAATTAATTAAGTTTATATTCAAATTGAAAGAAAATGTTGTAACGATAGAAATATAACAGGTTTTCAAAATTATACCCCGACAGATTAAACAGCCTTTAGTTCAGATTTGAAGATCATTTACTGCTGCTCAAGAGGGATTTTCTTCTTAAACGACCATTAATTTCGGACTGTATTTCAAAAGTGATATATAATTTCTTAATAATTTTAACTTCGATATTAGGAACAAAGGTTGGTGAATACCCCAAGTGGTATACCGTAAAATCCATTAAAAACTCAAAATGTTAACAATAAGAATTACTAGCATTGAAAAAATAGCAGAATTGAAAAGTTTATCCATTATTTTCATCATTCTAAAATGCAATATGTACAAATTTGCAGTATAGGATATGTTATATTTTGAACTTAAGTATTTCAAAATATAAATATTACTTCTAAAGCAGTTTTTGCAGACCTTTTGGAAAGGATAAAGGGCAAAACATTAGAACTTGCGAAATATCGGTCAACACTTAGTACATGTTGGACATAATGCTTGGATTAATTTTCATAAAATAATATTTCGTCGTAAATGAAATATAATTGATATGTAGATATGGCATCTGCATATCTACACTGTAGGTCATTAAAATTGCAACGCCCGTAAGAGACACGCTCAACCCACCCCGCATATTTTGGGAAGATAAGGTTATGACGTTCGAAAATATGACAAGAATACAAGCAGATGTATGAATTTGATCAAGGGAGAAATGTAGCAAACCGGGTATGCGGGATGTTATTTCAGTAAATTGGTGCGCGTGTTAGAGCAAATGCGTCCGCAGCAAAATAAGTATGAGGTCAGATCGAGGACCAACACATAGTGAAGATGTGAAGAATCCCAACGGCCCCTTCAAACAAACAAACAAGAAAATAGACTTCATTTTCTGATGACTGTTATGAGCAAGAATATGTGTGACAATTAAATGTCCAGTACAATATATTCTTTACATCCTGATTAAATATGACGGAAATCCATTACAAAGTTTTGTGTACAACGTTCAAACGTAGCCAAGAACGACGTTTGTAAACAAGTTGGCTCAAATCACTTCGATACATCTGGAACACAATTTTTCAGGTACTAGAAATCTCTCAATTTCGGTTTTGTGTATATTAACCTTTTTAAATAGTGTTTAACGCCCGTTTTTTCTTGAGGCACCCCATGCGGTTTTTATAGTGACTTGAAAAACTCTGAAGTGTAAAAAATTCAAATTCTTCAAATCTGGCAAACCTGATAAACATATTCGAAGTGAGTCTCTATCTATCCATCTGTTGGAAAATCATTGGTTGAAGCGTTCTCTTATATCGAACCCGCAGAGAATGATCCATCTTTTTCAATAGAAAACGCTGTCCAGAATAGTATTCGGAAATTTATGGATAAGCTCCTGTTGTATATCTACAAAAGTCAAACCACAGAATGAAGTACTAGCAATATCCGCTGATTCCTCTATATACAGGAATCTGTAGTAATTTTAATCATTTTTTAAATAGTGTTTAACGCCCGTTTTAACTGGTGAGGCATAACAGTCGGGCACGGTGGTGATCTATGTGATGAAATGATAAACCCAAAAATGATATTTTAAAAAAGGGAGTTCCAGGTATAAGTTTAGGGTCCCTCCTCAGCATTTGCAATATATAATGGCTGAGGAAAACCTGAAAAAGCTTAGACAGGGAGGACGTTCCTGGTGGAAATTGAACTCCAAAACAATCGTTCACGAGTCCACACCTTAACGACCTCGGCTTCACGTGGCGGTTTTTTAATAATGGATAATGCGCGTTTTACTTAACGTGGTATCTCAATGATACATGAGTAGAAGTGATAAATTGTAAAATAAATTTTTATTAGAAAGGAGGCGTTCCAGGCCTAAGTTTAGGGTAGATCCTTGGCATTTTCCATTTATGATATCTGGGGAAATCCAAGAAAAAACGTAAGTCCTGGAGGAAGACCCTGGCGGTAATTGAACTTCAAAACTCTTGCTTAGAGTACGTACTTTAATGACCTCAGGCACCCTAGCTGTATTCTGTAATGGTAGTGTAAAATAAAAATTACTTTAATGCGTAATTTTTGAGCACTATATTACCTAATGATATAGTACTTTGAACTAGAAAGCAGCCATGCTGAAATAAGATGAAAATTATATCTGTATGTCCATGAGGAGTCGCTGTGAAGTTTGCCGCGATCATGGTGGTCGACATTTTGAACACTTACTTTAACCAGTTTAACGGCGTAATTTGGGAATTTTCATGTTATTTTTGTAATGTTTGGGAATCTATCCTTAAAAATAATTCATTGTAATTGTCGGAAGGTGGTAAATAGTTGATTAATTGATGGCGGACCGTAATGTAAACACGATCTACAGCATCAAATGTTCTATTTTTTTTGGAAACAGTCATCTTCCGAGTAAGCAGATACAAAGGTAAACGAAAGCAATGAAATTACCCACCAATGAGCCACCGGTGACCATGCGTTCCTTATATAAAAACTCTCATAAGAGATCGCTGAACAACTTGTGAAGGTTTATCGGTAAAGTTCGGATTCATCCTATGTGTACATATAATGTCCATTGATTGGGAGCTTCCACGTGTATATTAACTTACAGATTAGCTTAATCTTATTTCAGAGGATTTTCGCAATGAATGTGTCATTGAAATACATCCGTCAATCCAGTAGCGGGTTGCAACTGTCCCTGTATTATTTGAGTAGCTTTAGATTCAGAATACTAAGAAATTTGAAATTAGGTTTTATACCTTTTCGATTTGATACGTTAATCCATTAAGAATACCCTTTTCTTGATTTAATAACGCCACCAGTTTTTAAATTCATTAATATCTCATGTTTTCACTGTTACAATAGTACAAATTAAAATTTTCCTATGATACTATTATACTCTTCAGGATGCATAGATTCTGTCCCACTTGCTAATTTTTAGTTTCACAATCTCAAAGACCCCGTTGTAAGACTGGAAATTATAGCATCTTAGATGGATATAATGAAATATTATAGAATATTTTACTAGAAACCAAAGCAAGAAATCGTGTTACGGCGTTGTTCTTACTTTAATCTCTAAGCTTGTGAGAATATATGAATTATCTTAACTGACTCATAAATTTCAGACTGGAAATAGCAGTTCAAAAACCGCATACTTCATTATGTCCTTTTTAACTTCCCGTTAACAGCACGAAAAAACATTTATTTCCCTATATTTAAATTATGAACACATAATTCGTTCACCTACAACTGACGGAAATAAAATACGTTATGTACAGGTACGTGAGCAAGTGGAAAATTCTATATATGGTCTGTGGTTATAGTCACTACATCATCTTCTTGTTCTCAATTTGTTACATTTAATTACGAGATTTGTGGACTCGCTTTTCATGAACAGAAAGTTTTGCTGCAAAATACATTTAGTACGATCTTTCAAACGGAGACCTTATAATTTCTGTCCTATTTCTTCACATATTGAACAAACTTTTATCTGTAGTCTGCCAAATAAATTATTGTAATTTTCTTTAAACTTTTCCGATAGAAATGATCAGTTACTTTCATTTCAGGATACAACTGAAGGTACATTTTTGCATGGACATTTATATTAGAGTTGCTAGGTGAGTACTTTTCATTAATATTCAATGTATTCCATTATCTTCAAACAGACAGCTTGAATAATACTATGCCGTGAACCATTCGTTTCCCTCTTTCATCTTTAGGTGAATATCCAATAACTAACTAGAGACCAACCAATATCACGAATAAACGGCGAATTCTTTCTAGCTCTAAGCAGGTATAAAAATGGTGTTTTACATACATCCTTTTTACTTGTAGTAATATTGACATGATAGATGAAAATCACAAGCCTGTCTTACCGCCACGGGTGGCCGAGGTCGTTAAGGCACGGACTCGTGAGCGGGAGGTCTGGGTTCGAATACCCCCAGGACCGTCCTCTCTGACTGAGGTTTTTTCCAAGTTTTCCTCAGTTCTCATAAATGGCAAATGCGATAAACTTAGGCCTGGAACGATTCCTTCCTTAAAAACACATTCTTTCCCAATATATCATTTCATCCCATGTATCATCAGTGTCCATCGCCTGTGGTGCCTCTGCAGCAAAAACGGCCGTTAAACACTTTTCATTCATTACAAGCCTTTCTTGTGACTTCTCCTGTGAACAGTTTTGCGAACGTAACAGCCAGTTTAGCGTATTAAGCATGTATATACAGATGGAGCCAAAAAATGTGTTAACACAACAAAACCGAATTCAGAAAAACAGAAAATGATGTACACTAATCATCTTTTACAGACTTTTGCAGTTACAACAGTTGCTCAAAATGCCCACTATCGGCGTCCATACACTTCTGAGTACTTTGAACTGCTGATTAAGCAACGTTTGCGAAAGTGTCCTCAGCGATTGCTGCACATACCGTTTCAATTTCTTCCCAAAGTGCTGTCAGTGCAGCGTATTACCTATGCATACGGTACAATGTGTCTCAAATTTGTCACGAATGCGTACAATTGTTACTCGCGTTGGCGACTCTGTCCTGTACACACGTCTACATTGCCTTTGAACTTTACAACATTCTCGAGTTTCCGATACCACTTCAGAATTGTTTTCCGCAGTTCAAAGGATAATCTTGGCTCCATTTTGTTGTAGCAACGCTAGCATAACGTAATGTGAGTCACATCTGTTTACAGAACATCGTACGACATTCTTTGCTTCACTTGTTCATTGCTGATTTACCTGTTACGTAGCATAATGTATGTGAGTCACATCTGTTTACACATTACTGTTGTTTTTTGGTTCAGCTTTGAAATATATTAAGTTGATATCCACTTTGAAAGTGACAATACATTTTTGGCACCCTCGATATATATCACTATTACTTTGAAATCATAATACTTTTTAGAATGCACAGATAATCATTTCTGATAAGTCATTATAGAAATATTGCTGGTATCGAAATTACAATAATAATAATAATAATAATAATAATAATAATAATAATAATAACAAGAAATTGTTGTTAATCTTGCAAAAAGCATTTTTTACTTTCACTCTGGCTGCAAGAATATTATACTATCTCGAAGCAGGCTTTATTTATAAATGTGACACAACAAGAATAGTCATACTTGCAACCATGACAATTTTTTTTGCGCTGAAATATAATGTGCATGGCTTTCACCGTTTAACTTGTCTACATTAATTACTGCAGACATATGTATATCTTGGTTACAGGGGCTTTTTCTTTTCATATACATATAATAGTTGCATTAATAGTGTTTTCCTTTCCTCTATAGCACGTCAGCCAGAGATCAAGCCATGATCTGCCTCAGAAATCTCTGCTTCTTCTACCTCTATCTTACGACTTCATTGATAGAGCCCAGTATTGCAGGGGGACAAGTGAACAGCATGCTGGCTCCCAGCCAGTTCCCTATCACGCGCCTTTGGAGATCGAAGGATACCATCTCTCTATTAGGCAAATTCCCAATTATCCTCATGAGGTTGGGCGGACCCCGATCTAGACCTCCCTAACTTAGAAAAATTCCTAAGCAGATACCGGGAATCGAACTCGTGACATCCTGTTCATCAGTCAGCAACGCTAGCCACCATACCAAGAAAGCGGTCACTCAATATTGCCATTGTTGCTAATGTTTAAAAGGAAGAATTAACTTATTTTAATGACAAATCACATTATTATCCGCTAAAGAGAACAATAACTGTGATTATTGCTAAGAATGTAGCCATATATATGATACGTTTGAAGCCAAATTTATGGTGGGGAGGTGGGAAATAAGCCTTTCACACCGGATCACTGGTAATATAAATTTTGACTATGAAGAAAGAATGTTGGTGGGGGACGGAAATGGGCCGTAAGGGTACTGCGGTAGATAATTTGCGCCCGCAGATCGCAGGTTTCTCCACTCCTACTGCAGATCACCCACACTCTTCTTCAAAGACACTCTCTCTCGAGGGCGTTTCGCTGTATTTTGGCGGCTATGTGCCAGCCAGGCCTGAGTGGAACGGGATTCCGAAAATGACGACAAATATCGCTTCGTTATCCCCTTCACTTATGTAGTTTATTCTTCTAACGTGAATATCCTAGGGATCCCGTCAAACCACAGCAAGGTAATCTTAGCAAACGTGTATATTAATTGCGCTGACTTGGTACTTAGGCCGCTCTTCCGCTGATCTCTGCACGGCGGCAGCCGCACATTGGAAGCTGGAAAATTCTGAGACTGCCCTGTTTTTGGAAAAATCTAGGCCTTTTATGCACATCAATCGACGCCATCTGTGAGAAATGGCGCGAAATACTCCTGCCAACTTTGTGTTAACGTATTTGATAGGTGAGTGCTTACCTCACTGAAATTTATTTCTATTCTTTGGATAATTTTGTTCAAGACAAATGCTTCGCTATTCGTCAATAAAATTAATTTAAACAGATTTCATACGTTACTCTCAAAGACTGAAAATTCTCGAACACCTGCAACTTTGCCTCGTGTTTGCCCTGAGGCAGGAGCTTTTTCAACCCTAGCTGCATTTTGCGTCGGTCTTTCTGCGTTCGGAGAGAGATGAGAGCTTTTCTTTACCTGGTTACATTTTCCACACGTTGTTCCTTACATATTACAAAAATTACTCTTTATGAATGCAATTAAACACTACACGATATTAATTCTAATATGTCATTAAAGTTCCTCCACTGAAAGAAAATGAACAGAAAATGAACATACTTGCATCTAATTACAGAGTTGCTGATTCTTAAATTATAAATATTAAATATTTCAATTTCTCTGTATTTGTCGTGAGGCAAGGAACAGCTTCAAGTTTTATCATAGTGTTTTCTTTGTGAAAAAGTCACAACTACTTAATCGGGAGAATACCAAATATATTTTTGCCGCAATACTATGTTCTACAGTTGGCGTTTTCACATGCCCACTCAAATGTCGTCAAAATATCAATATCTAAGAAAAAGTACAGATGTGGGTTTTCCACACAATTGATTTAACTTTAATAAACGCAAAAGATAATTATTTTTCATTCATTTGCAGTTTAAATTAGGAATAGGGTATTAAAGTGCATGTTTTGCGATAGTTAATTTTTCTTTTACACACAAATTATTTTCCTCTAGGTTTAAAATTCGCAATATTCTATTAAATTGTTATATATATCCTAAAATAAATGGTGGAGAGTCATTCATTGGCATCGTTACATCGTAGCCATAAGCGAATGTGGACAAGTGGTTTGATGGGAAAGGAATAGGGAAAGGGTCCTAATACATAGACTGTATATGATTATTGTACAGTTTATTTTAAATGAAAGTACGACATATTAATTCATGGCTAACATAATATATATTCAGTTTCACTGTTGTTTTCCGATATTCATTAAATATTTTGCTTCCAAAGAGTTCAGATCGGCAAATAACTCTCCAACCAGGACAGTCCTCTCTGAATGAGTTTTTTTTTTTTTTCACGTTTTCCTCAGTCCTTATAGATGACAAATGCCGGGAAATACCCTAAACTTAGGCCTGGAACGCTTCTTTCCTTAAAAAAATCCTTTCCTACTTTAGCAATTTATTTCATATATCATTAGCGCCCACAGTCCGTGACACCTTAGTAGTTATAACCTGCGTTAAACACTATTAAATAAGCAGATAACACTGATTTTTTGTGATAAGTGTCTTTGTTTTGCTTGAATATTTAGGTACATTTTATGCCAATTTTATATTTGATACTATTTCCTATTTATTACATTTTTGTACCAGTATTTTGCATGGTAGTTAATATTTTTCAATGTTTTCACATACGCCTGTAACTATGTGCTATATTAAGGTACTTTTTCTTGGCACCATTTTAGTACTGACACTATTTTTTTATTTACTGAAAAAAGAACAAACTGGCACACAAGAGCAGGAGGCTGATAGCTTCGAGATACTTGATATACTGCGTTCCGTAGATCGCTCAGCCACTCGCCTGTCGCCTTCCGGTTTTCCTGCTGGTCGATGGAATTGAGTAGCGCCTGGAAGCACAAGAGGCGCCACAACGTCTTTTGATCACAGTGTAACTCATTTGAACACTTCGGTTTAGTTAACTGTGGTTTGTAAAACCGTTTTCTTTACAATATAAAAAGTCTATGCTAATCTATAAGGTTAATGAGATTTTAATCTATCCCCAAAAGTAACATTTATTTACTAATCATATTATGGATTGTTTTCTAATGAGTAGTGTGTTTACTTTTAGTCAGGAATGAATGTTGTAATTCTCCTCAAGGGGCAAGTTAATGCTTTGGTTCGCTTGCAGAGAAACTTTGGCATATTTGCCAATTCTATAACATGTTCTAATCATAATATTCCCTGTGGAAATGCTTACCCACACTACTTTGATGGTGCACGGATTGGAAATCTCTTGAAATCATATCTTGGAGCAGAACAATGAGATGCCACTTCCAACTGGAGAAAACAATCTTAGATGTGTGAGCAGAGCTATACTCTTCGCACAACTGTCAATAAAACCCAGTTTGTTTTCATCTCTCACACGGGTTTCAAATGGAGATGGCGTAACCTTTATCCCAGTCTCTAAAATTATCTACACAACCGATGAAATGATACTAGTGCAGTCCCGCATCCTGAAAGCAAATAGGAAACATAACGCCTACTTGCGAATGTAAGCTGACCCAATTATGTAGACCTTCAAGATATTTACTTTTTTCTCGTGGGGAATAAAAGGAGAGAGAGGGAGAAAGAGAGAGAGAGAGAGAGAGAGAGAGAGAGAGAGAGAGAAGAAAAATGGGGAAGAACAAGCACAAAAGGAATAAAGTTTTAAAGTTTTAGAGCAAACAGCAAAAGCAATGTGTGTGGTTTTTTTTTTTTTTTTTGCTTTTAACGCAGTTAGTGATATCGTAATTTCGTTTTTGTTGTTTCTGCTTTAAATGCCTTCCTTGCGATTCCGTTTGTACGTAATAAGTACACTGGTATGCTAATTTTGGTGCTTCACTCAAAGATGACTCTTTTTAAATCCCTCCACGAATATGCACACACCCATAATGCTTCATGTCCTACCTAAACTGTGCTGATTTTAAATTTTGTGCGTAATGTTATACTGCAGTGCATATAATGCACAGTCATACAGAAAACGATTAATTGCGAACAGATCGATAGTTCTGTAATTGACTAATTGCCTATTACTACGATGAAGCATTCCAGTAATTTGAGTATAATTTTGAAGTGTTATTAAGTGTAAAGTTTACAAGTTTATTTCAAGGTCAACCCAATAATGCCAAGTTTGTCGAAATAGTTGTGTATGAAATGCCCTATCGCGTTTTGTTACATCTGCCCCCATCTTAATCTCAAATGCTTCAGCGAAACCTACCGTCACGGGTGGCCGAGGTCATTAAGGCACGGATTCGTGAGCGGGAGGTCTGCGGTTTGAATCCCGCCAGGACCGTCCTCCCTGACTGGGTTTTTTTCCAGGTTTTCCTCAGTCTTCATAACTGGCAAATGCCGGGGAGGTACCTAAACTTAGGCCTGGAACGCCTCCTTGCTTAAAAAAAAATCCTCTCCCAATTTATCATTTCATCTCATGTATCATCAGTATCCACCGCCTGTGGTGCCTCAGTAGTAAAAACGGGCGTTAAACACTACTAAAAAAAAAAACCGCCTGTGCTGGTTCAGTAGTAAAAACGGGGGTTAAACACAATTCCAAAAAAATTGAAGCAAACCATAACGGCATTTATGAATAAATCTATCTAATTAATTTAGCATTTAGTTAGACGACCTAGATAAATTGTTTGCTTTGCATACTGTATAGAATGCATGCGTATTCTACTGGTTTTGAAGAAGAGGAGAAGAATATAGTGAACATTACAATACAAAAACAGTCTCATCGATTGCAAAATTGTTTCAATGTGTATTATCATCATTTGGAGCTATATACAACATAGTTGAATGGAGCTTATTTACTGATTTTTCTAAACGCAATCTCAAGAAAAATAGTAATCACTTAATTAAGTATGCCTCAATGTTAACTAATGGAAACATAGAGATGCTGTTAGAAGTAACGTACCAATGGGAATTTATGGAGTCTTGAAAATTATGGGGATGCTATTGAACCATCTATCAGGATTTACTAAATTTTCCTGTTTCTTTTTCCTCTCGGGTAGCCTGCTCGCGAATCATAACAATGGATTGCAGGTAAAACAACGTGTCCTGGGAATATAAATGTAATAAAAGAATGTCTAGTAAATGAGAGGTCGTCCTGCCGCCTCTTCTTAATAATTAGGAAATAATAAAACGAAATGTAATAGCAATCCTTAAAGACGAATGTTTGTTTCAATTTCAGCAGTTTTAAATGCTCCCTTCTGCCTGGTATACAGTCAAACCTCGTGTAATATTGTTTATGTAAGATAAATTATTTGAAAAACTAATGACATGTTAAGAAAGAATACATTGGATTTCATTAAAAATGTAATGTACAAATTTTGGGGGGAACAGGAAACTCTCAGATCTCAAATACATTGATGGAAATGTGTTCATATGAGCAATTAAATATAGGGTTTAATATAAGCATTAAATTCCATATTGTTCATAGCCATCTTGAGTTACCCCTTGACAAGCTAGAAACTTTCTGCAAAGAAAATGGAGATCAGATTGCACCAAGAGATGAAGGAAATAGAAAACGAGTTGGGATGATGTAAAGATGACAGACTATTGCTGGTGTCTAAATACAGACTAGAATCACGAAGATGAAACTTCAGACAAAGATGAAGCGGTGTTGAAAGACTGTAGGATCTGTACCGATCTGTAAGTATTGAGCTGAAGTTGTGAGTCTAAGCAAAATAATACAAAATAATGCATGTTATTTTGCATGATTAATTAATATATGCACTTTAATTAAAAATAAATACATAAATGAAACTATATATATATATATATATACGGTAGTTATTAAATTGATCCTGATGTGATAGGTAAAATCAAACTTTAGATTCATAAACAAAACCCAAAAATAATTTAAAACACACTCAAGGTTTAAAAGTCTAAATCTAAAATGTTATTCCACAACATTGTGATATTTGACATGTTTTGGACGTTATTGAATTTAGTTCTGTTAAGGGAGATTAATTAAACATATTCTTAATATATCATATATTATAACATTTTGCTATTTGTGCAAAATTATAATTAATTTCTTTCGCAATATTTCTGCATTGTATCTAGAGTAAACTGCATTGTAAAATTCACATCTGCTATATCCGTTAGTTTATATGGTAGTAACGGCTTAAATACTACACTTAATATCTTTTGTTTGCAAAATAAACAGTAATTACTTGCTTTGTCGTTATTATTTTTATTGATGTAGTTTCATACACAGTGTTTTATTTCATTTAATCTATCAGAAAAATAAAAATGAAAATAAAGAACATTTCTCTTCCTGAGGCAATTTTTCAATGTAAATTTAATTTTGGGAATGACAAGTTGAATTGATGCGTGTTGTTGGAGTGTCCCAGAGCGCTGCCAATACCGTTGCTGATCATTTTGAAATTTTCAATACTGGTCAACATGTGCTCCATAAACACTTTGAACACTTGAATTTTTAAACCCTTTAAACAGGCAAAACATTGTCGTGGGTATGTATGTTATAGGAACGAGACAGAAATGTGGCATTTGGCAGTACGCATTTGTCCAGATTTTGGCTTTCACCTGATAGTCGCAATGTAGATTTGGACTGGCGTCTTATTTCCAAAACAGCAAAAATATTTAGAAAATTACACCGTTGCAATGATTGTGGTAGGCAATGATATTTGTTACCAAGGTGATACACATTAGGTCAGTCTGTCATAACCAGGGCAGAAAGGCATTCAGACAGCCGTACCAGCTGGCTTGTTGACTGTCGTTACAGGTAATGGTGTACAGTGGTGACTCTCCATAATATGATATTAAGATTTATGAATAATAGTATTCTTTTTATATTGATACTAAAATATTTTTGTACTTTATGTTCATGTATTATTAAGAACCTGAGTTTTAAAGACCTAAAACTGCCAAATATAATACTTGTGTAATTGCCATTGGTTTTCTGAGCCATTTTCTTCTACTGGAACAACTTACAATCACGCTGAAGAAAAATATATGCACAATTATGTAGACCACCAGTCAGTCTAATTAAGCCTGTTTCTAAATGCCCTCTATTTACTCTCGAGACACGAAAAATCTCTAAAATGTAGCCAAAATGTAATATGTCAGGATAATTGCTGTCAATATTAATGTGAAAAATTGGCGTTTTCGATTTAGGAGGACTTGAGATCTAATTCTATCCACAGTTATAATAAGCATTTTCATCAAACTGGCAATAGTTGCTAACATAGTGCGATAAATAACAGAGCTATGAACAGACATAAACTGGGGTTATGTGTTAACATAACAAAACTGAATATACACAAACAAAAAATGATGAGCACTTAGACTTTTACAGTTACAACAGTTGCTCAAAATGTCCACCATTGGCTTCGATACGTTGAACTACTGATTGAGCAACGTTTGTTAAGTGTCCTCAGCGATTGCAGTACATGCCCTTTCAATCTCTTCCCAAAGTGCTGCCAGTGTAGCTGGCTTTCTACGGTATACAACATCCTTAAGAGTTCCCCATAGGTAGAAGTCCAGCGGAGTTAGATCCGGAGAACGCGGTGGAAACTCAATCGGACCTCTTCGTCCTATCCAGTGCCTTAGATACTTCAAAATTGTTTTTCGCTCTTCAAAGGATAATCATGATTCCATTTTGTTGTAGGAACGATAGCTTAACGTAATGTGAGTCACATATGTTTAGGAACATCATTGCACATTACTGTTGATTTTGGGACCAACTTTTAAATATATCAAATAAATATCTACTGTGAAAATATGTATACATTTTTGGTACCCTCGGTATTTGTTCTGCTGCTATTAATAAACTTACTTTTTGTATACTCCTTTAGAAAAATATTTGAGGAAAGCAGGTGTGTGTTGTCCAATTCTGTATCTGCAAAAACTAGATGCTGACGAAGTGTGAAAGCAGTTTCATCTTGGTGATACCGCCACAAATGGCCGAGGTCCTTAAGGCTTGGACTCGTGAGCGGAAGGTCTAGGGTTCGATCCCCAGCAGCTCCGTCCTCCCTGACTGAGGTTTTTTCCAGGTTTTCCTCAGTGCTCACAAATTGCAAATGCCGGGGAGATATCCTAAAATCTTAAGCCTGGAATGTTTCCTTTCAATAATATATTTCACAGTTTATGATTTCATCTCGTGTAACATGAATGCCCACCGCATGTGATGCCTCAATATTTAACCCATTAAAAAATCTTGGTGATATGACATTTATTTCTTAAATTCTTCCAAGTTCTCCTTTAAGATGGTATTTAGTCTGTGTAATGAAATTGTGCAGCCAAACGGAGTACCCTGATCTATTGTCAGTGCATCAATCCCTATTTTTGTTCTAAGTTAAGTTTTGCCTTGCTTTACCATGACGCCGGTCCTGGTGGTGTAGTGGTTGCCATAATTGCCTCCTGAACCCAAAACGCGGATTCGAACCCGGCCAGGACCGATGGATTTTTTCGGGCGTAAAATCCTAAGTATGGTTTCCTTCGGAAGGGAAGTAAAGCCGTGGATCCCGTGTCGTACATTTGCGGCACGAAAAAGAACCTCAAGCCTGAAAGAGAGGCCTCTGAGCAAAATTTGTCGGCCGTTTCACGTCCTGAGTTGAATGGGACGCTGATGACCTGAGATGTTAAAGAGCGTCCATAAACAAATCAATCAAAAAAAAAATACCATTACGTTAGTTTATCCAATTTATACCCTTATATAGCGTAACTTTAATATAGTATTAAATGTACACCTAAAGATTAAATTGTAGATATTCTTTAGAATTAGCATTGAATATATAATAGTCGGGAAATAAGACGGAAATTACAACTTGTACACTCACCACAAACTTTGGTTTGTGTTTTCTACCACTATTCTGAAGTTTTATTTATATAAATATTAAATAGGACGTGTTAAAGAGCATATCACTGTCCTAATTCTTTGTTTAGTACTAAAGTCCTAAAAGAACTTTAGACTTCTTTTATCATACAGGGGCTTTATTGCGTTTATTAAATTAGGTACAATGGGTATTTGCCATTCATTTAGTAGAGTGCATAACTTCGGGCTTCTATTTGAAGTATGATTTTTCGTAATCCAAGAATAACATACGAATGTTAAATATTTCCGTTTTTTCTCCATTAAGGGACACTGGCAGTAAATTTTCAAATTTTCACATTTTTATATGGAATTTGCCGAAATTTTTGCTGAGCGTTAATTCCTGTCAAATTAATAGGTATATCAGCTTTAATTCAAACTATATACATACTTTGTGAACTATTAATTATTCCATAATTTTATAACGTAAGTATGTTGTATAATCAAAATGTCCCAACAGTCTCGCGAGTTGAAAAAAATAGGTTAATATTTTTACATTTTGAGCTTTATACTACGTACAAAAGTGGCCCAAGGAATATTTTAAATAAGTTTTAAGAGTGAACTCTGATTATTTTTTCAAAATCTATAAGACATTTATTACAGTTATATTGTGTATGGAATTAATGTATGTAATTAAATATATCAAAATATAGAAAACATAAAATTTACAATTTTTATTGGAACTACAGGGTTAATTTCCAGCGTGCTATAACCTAAATGTAATATTAATTGCTGGTTGTCCAAGAGATCGCTGGTTTCCAAAAATGGATCAGCATCTTTTCAGGTCTTGGTTTATTTAAAATCTCAGAACAAATTATGTTTGATACCAAAACAAGATTACCACATTTTTATATCACCATGTGGGTTCAGATTATTTTCACTTACCTCAGATTCCGTAAGTTCCATTTCTAGGGGTTGCCTCTTATTACCTGTAAAGGTTTCTTCCTTTTAAAGGATGCCATCTTCTATTAACACTAGTCACAAAATATAACTCACACGAGATCATAATTTACAACATGAAAGTACTTACTGGTCAAATCAAATGATGCAAATAAAAACATATTACATGCAAAATAAGTGTACTTGTAGACTAATTTTCCAAGTATGAGATTATTTTATTTATCAGAACCACACAAGAGGAATATAACATAAATTCAGCAATATACCAGCACAATCAACTTTCTTTTAATAAAATTTACAGAAATAATCATGTAGTTGCAAACCATGTACCAAAAGGCAGCACAAACCAGACACGCTCATTGTACCTTCCAGGCACGAAAAATTGTAATTGTTTTACAGAAAATGTGAAATATTGGGGTAATTTGTAGAGACAAGCTGAGGGGGCTGTGACAGGTTGATTTAAAAAGATACGCGGAACCCTTTAAATTACTGTGGAACCTGAAGGGAGGGAAGGATATACAAATGTTGACTCTCTGTGGAAGCCCAAATGTTCAAGGAAACATTTGAGGGAAAATTTGGTTTTTTGACAATTTTGATTCAACACTCACTCTTAGTGTCCCTTAATTCATTTGCTGTGCAGATTGCATTGGTACACGATCTGCCTTGTCGGTTCTGGTGGTGTAGTGGTTACCATACTTGCATCCTACACCCAAGAACGCGGGTTCGAACCCGGCCAGGACCGATGGATTGTTTCGGGCGTAAAAATCCTAAGTATGGCTTCCTTCGGAAGGGAAGTAAAGCCGTGGGTCCCGTGTCGTACATTTACTGCACGAAAAAGAACCTCAAGCCTGAAAGAGAGGCCTCTGAGCAAAATTTGTCGGCCGTTTCACGCCCTGAGTTGAATGGGACGCTGATGGCCTGAGATGTTAAAGAGCGTTCATAAATAAATCAATCAATCAAACCATCTGCCTTTCTTGAAGCCGCATTAAGGTTTCATAATAATGTAAATATTATAGTTTATTCTAGATTATGCCTGAATACGCTTTTCATTTGACGCTCATATAAGCAATTTACGTTCAATTTCTTTAAATGTTCTTATTATTTTTTTGCTGGATTGTTAGCTCAACTATTTCCCAGTCATCAAGGATATTTCGATATATTATCTTTCATTTTGCAATTGTAAAAGTCTAAATTTTTTATTTTGTTCTATCATAACTTGTCGGTTCATTTCCTTAAGATGTTCTATTTTTTAAAACTTTGAGTGCTTGTTCCATTTCCTCTTTTGTAATAGCATTCCATTGGTTGGTATTTTTATCTCTGATTTCAGCGAGTCTTCTTCTTAAAATAATAGTTCCTTTGTATAATTAATTAATGTCAGTTGGAATTATTTTTATGCTTACTTTGTGTCTTCTGATTTTAAATTAAAAAACAATCTTTAAAACTATAGCTATAATCTTCCGTTATATCACCCAAGTTTCTTTTTATGAACTCTTCCAACTCTTTTAAATACTTTCTCTAGCTAATTTTATCACTCGTGCTCATTTACTCGTATAACTCAATGTGATCATTAAATTTTCAGTATTTAACAATTTTATGTATGGTCTGAACGTTCTGTTGTGTAGGTTCTGTTAAAACGGAAGTTATGCAGTATTAAAAAAGTGTATGTTCTGCTGTTTCAGTTCGTCATTTTAGAGGTTTAATCTAAGGAGGTTTCATTTTCTTTGGATTTCATCAATTCTTTTTCACTGTTATTGCTGTTGTTTTTAAAGTGTTGCCAATTAACAATTAATGTCTCTATCCTGCGTAAAAGGGGTTATCTTCTTTTGTATAAATCTACTGTACTGCTTTGTTCTAAAAGCTGAATTTTGTATCTTGTATCAACACATTTCTGTCTTGTTTATATATACTATTAATGGAGTAATAAAAACTTCTCTAAAGCATAAAAACTCATAAAAAACACTCAGAGTGCAATATAAAAAAGTTGACATAAAATTTCACACTAAAAACCGTAAAACTGAACACTAAAACCACACGGATATTTCGAGCTTGGCTCTTGGTCACGTGATGACAATGAATGAACTTCATTCTCATCACGTGATCAAGAGCCAAGCTCGAAATATTCGTGTGGTTTTACTGTTCAGTTTTACGGTTTTTAGTGTGAAATTTTATGTGAAATTTTTTATATTGTACTCTGAGTTTTTTATGAATATATATATACACTTATATACTTATATATGAACTTCATTCTCATCACGTGACCAAGAGCCAAGCTCGAAATATCCGTGTGGTTTTAATGTTCAATTTTACGGTTTTTAGTGTGAAATTTTATGTGAACTTTTTTATATTGCACTCTGAGTGTTTTTATGAATATATATACAATATATAGACATTCTTATATATTTTGTACAATATTTATTTAATAGAGCCAATTTCATGCATTTTTCACAAACAAGTAAACTGTTTAATTCAAAGTAAACCATTTATATTTTCAGTAGTTAATACATGTACACTTATTATTATTCAAACATTAAAATTTCTCACTTAATCACCCTGACTTTATGGAGTTGCATTCTTTCCATGCCCCATTACAATTAACACCAGGTTGAGTATGTAATAGAGATATTTGTTCCCTCCTACATAGTACAATAGTGAACTTTTTTGCTCCAATTTGTTTTTCCCACTTTCCATAGCCAATTTTGTTTCACCTTACATATGTATTTTCCGAGTTTCTTAATATTTTCGTCTGATTTTAGTTTTAAAATTCTTCTGCCTCTTATTTCATTTGGTAAGTTTTCCCATTTTTATAATAGGAGCGGTTCCCTTCAAAGTTTTGTTTGCTTACATTCTAATATACAATGCCAAGTACCATCTGGTTCTTCACTCACAGGACATATTCTTTAATATATCCATTTCTTATTACACTTAAATGTATTACTCCTATTCTGAACCATGCCAGTCCTTCCCTTCCTGCTTTATTGCACGTTTCAATATATTTTCCTCTTCCCCACATATTTTAGTGGGCTATATAATTTCAGAGAGTTTTTGACAATAAGATTAGTCCACATTTCCTGTTTTCAATGTTCTCAATTTCTTGTTTTTTATCTCTTTCCAACATCATTTTCCCATTCTTTCCTCCCATGCCATATTAATCCCATGCTTACTTCTTGTAGAATATTTTGGTTTTTAGGTATCCCAGCTTCACTTCTCTCAATTTTTCCTTGTGCTATCATACATTGATTGATGATATTCTCCTCTTCTAGTCTCCCTATTCTATAATAATAATTCAACTTGCACAATAAGTATTGGTCTGTATCTGCTTCTGCTTCTCTATACACTTCAGTATCCAATATGAAGGATAAACTCTTGTCATTAGCAATTATGTAATTAATTATGGACTTTTGCCCTCTCTCAACATCTTCTCCATTAAATACTCGTATTAATTATTGACGATAAAAACTATTAGTTAATTATAATTTGTTGTATGAGCATAAGTCCCTCAGATTTTTATTTAACTTTTTTCGATGGGAGCTTGTTAAGTTTGATGCAGCCTATGTGTAAGTTAATATTTCTCCATATTATAACAGTGGGCATTACGTGGTAGAGTGAAGACGTGTTTTTTTCCTTCCTGAATGCCTATAACTAGTAGCAGACGTTAACAATGGCTACGTTAGAAAGATTTTTGAAAGGGACGAAGAAGGAAGTTTAGAAAGTTCTCAAGTTAACCGGGAATAACATAGACAATGGTTTTGAAGGTTAATACGGTAGTCGAAGCCTTTCGAAAGTCAGAGCATCACATCCAAGAACTGGAAGAACGGAGTGAAATACTGGAGGCCAAATTGAATTACTGGAAAACCAGTTAAGGAGTAACAATTTAATCATATATAGTGTGCCAGAAACTCACAACGAGAACTGGTAAGGGACGAAGGATAAAAATGTGCAACTGATGTTATAATTCGCGATACACCCACAAAACGGCGGCATTCACAAGGCACACGCAGGGTAGACAAAACAGGTCATGCCAGGTCTATAGTTTGTAAACTGCTCTCAGGAACAGCTCTTAAGAGACAACGGTTTTCTTCGTGGCACGGGATTCGCCATCGGGGAGAGCTTCAGAGGGAAAATGCGGAAATGAGCGTCCATTTCTCAAGCGACACACGATGGAGGTGCGGCAGCAGCCGTCATACGATTTAATAAGCTGTCTAATATGCTATACATCGATGACCGATTAAAACACACAGAACAGGTAAATAATATTGATAGATTGTCTCAGCAGGGAGTGATACCGGGACCGGACGACAGAAAACAGTCGCAACAGTGTAGAAGATGCTAAGCTGCAGCAGGTAGAGAGTGGCCAAGAGATAGACAATGGAGAAGTCACGGGACATGTCAAGAAATTTGCGCGGAGAACATATAAGTGCGGACACAGAAACAATAGGAAACACCAACAATAAAATACGGCCAAGGAACATTAGGGCATATAAGAGGGAATATTAAGGTAAAGCTGCCATCCTAGCTGTTGGGCTGTGAAATGTTGACGGACTGAATAAAAACATTGCGAATGACAGGTTTTTTGACTCTATAAATAGTTTAGACATTATGGGACTGACAGAAACTGGGCTAGAAGACGGTAAAAGTGAAACTATTAGATTTGAGAGGAGTGAAACAAGAGACTAGAGAAAGAGATATCTGAGGGTGTGGCATTATATTTCAAAGAGTGTGAAACTGACATCAATGGTTTAAAATTAAATTAAATACATTTTTTTTTAATATTGCCATCTAAAAGAAATGAAAATATGTATATTAATTTCATACACTGTAACGGTATTATCACCACCACGTAGGTCGACAATTTTGGAACGGGAATTATTGTGTGGGGATTATTTTAGGATATTGGTGATTTATTATTTATTTAATTGGACGATTTGATGCTCTTCTTGTCTTGCCTCGGCTCTTTGAGTCATGAGTTCCATGATTCCTAACTCTCTGGTTCCAATGCAGAAGATAGGAATCTCATGGGAATTTTAGACTGTTTTTAATGACTTAAAGTCATTGGGGGGGGGTGGAAATTGTTCACTGTAATAATGAAGTTCGGCACTGGTTGAACATTTAATTCATATGACAACTTGGAAGGTTCTGGAACATGCTGTGCCTCGGCGGATTATAGTTTTCTGTATTCATTTGAACACGATGATGATTATTATTACTATTACGTTTGCGCCGACTAACTGATTCTCACTGACCGAACGATTTACTTTGGCACTTCGCGACGGTTTCACTATTCAATTATAACACTGTTAGGACTGCTTCCTGTCGCGACTGACTCAGAACTTAAACTACTCATATTTAATATTAAATCTCTTGTTCCAGCTCGCTCCTCTCTCGTGAAAATTTAATTATTTTAAATAAATTGAATTTGATTCCTTCTAGGATATTATTGGACCACACTAGTGCATGATCTATTTTAAAATTAACTTTTATACGTCGGATTTTTATACATGTGGATTGGTTGAAGATTCTGTATTTATCAGGAAATACTTCTTATTCCCAAGCTAAGGAAAAAGTACATCACCCTTTCACTTGATTCTCGGGATATATCACTTTTCTATGAAAACGCGTGTTTCTCTATGCGGTATTCCCTTTTGACAGCCAGTACAGTTACACATTTTCCTAGCCTGTTACATTATTTATTACTCCTAGTACCAAACAAATGTGTCCGTTAGGGTTTGATAAAGGGTAATGTTTAACCGAAAGACCTGTTTTCTCAGGTACCACTAATGGCTTCCGATAAAGACAGCCACTTCCTTTCCCTTTGACAAGCACATAACAAAGACATGGTGCTACTGAAAGATAACTTGAATATCGCTTACTAATCAAAAAGACATATCTACATACATACACTAATACATATAATATTGGGATTCTCCTTTTAATTATAATATTAATACCCTTGACTACCTGAAATAAGATGCAATTATTAATATAATAGTCATCAGAAGCAATTATAATTAAATAGGAAATTTTGAGACAACATTTCCTGCTTCAACAGGCAGCCAGTAGCGCCCTCGTATGCCAATTCCTGCTTTTTTATCAATTTGACTGACACCATCACACATATCCCAGTCATGTATCCACACCCAAGATATATTATACTGCGAGATTTTAATGCCAGTTTCGCATTTGAAAACATAACCATAGAACGTGAGGAATATCACCATTAGAGTGTATTGCCACGCAGTAAATATGTAACACTAAATCGGACGGGAAGTAGTTACTATTCTTTTGCGATGCTTTTGGGTTGGAAATTATTAACGGGAAATATGGGTCAGACATTGCGATAGTATTAACGTTATAAATTGCAACGGTGGAAGGAATGAGTTTTATACAACATTTCAAAATAGTAAATATAAGGGAATGGCACCATTCACCCATCTTTCTCACAATAATCAGCATCTCACCTAAATTATAATATTTGGGAATTAATGACATATTTATGTCACTGTTGTTGCTTTACCATTGGATACCACAGTGAATGAATGAATTTGTGGGAATGTAGCGTGACTCGTCTAATAGATTTTATGGGGGAAGGAAGCCGTTCAGATATTGTTGAAATACTGACAGAAACTTCACCACCAACACTCAGAAATACGAAAATCAAGAATAAACCAATAAACGTTGTAAAAAGTAGTTTGGCGCAATATAAAATGAAATCAGGCTTAGAAAAATTCAAAGGAAGCGCTCAAGCCCTATAGGAGGGAGTAGAGAAAAAGCGTCTTTATTATGTTCAAATAATTAAGGATGCAAGGACACATTGGAAAGTGCCAAATCGGAATGGCACATCTAAATGACAGGGGATCGAAGAGTTGAAACCTATCGGAGGGATACGATAAAAATGTAGAATTTGATCATACAAATCAAAATACGAAAAAAAGGCAAATAAACTTTGAACCCGAAATACAGCTTGCGTAATTTAATAGTGTGTATGAAGAAAACGGAGTGGAGCAATGAGAGGGACCGTGACTGTCTCTCAGAGAAAGTCATTAACTCCTCAGGGGCCCAATTGTTTAGAGGTACGGGGAGTAGCGACCCTGAGGCACCCGAGCTGCTCCCGCATGTCCACGTTCAGCGTGTTTGACTCCTTTTTATTTCGCCTCTATTTTACTTTTTATTCGTCCTACTTCCCTGTTCTTTGTCTGATGGGTATCCCCTGGTAAAGGCTAGCCCGGGGAGGGGCCATTGCATGAGCTGTTGTACTTCCTGCAGGCGATTGGGTCCCTTTGTCAACCCACAGGAAGGTGTGACCCTCAGGTTACTTTGTTTAGGCCAGAGCAAGTAACCTAAACCGGGGTGATGCCGAGGAAGCAGCCTGCCATCGGAGATAGTTGCAATGTTGGAGGATTAAATCGCTATGGCACATGATCATATTAACATTTTCAAATGAAACGTAAAAGAGTTGACGTAAAAGAAGTATCCGAAAAGTCATTTCCTCGCTACTTATTGCTCAGTCGTTTACTAAGGTAATCCCATTTATGATTCAGAAGGGCATTGATGCCATAGCTGGACCCGTTAAATCCTGTACCCGTCTACGTAACTTTTGGTGGAGAAACTTGGGCGGTCTCAAACCAACTCATTGCTCAAAGCGACGCTACTCCACGATTATCTTATCCGTGTTGAGCAACATAAGACATTGAATTCGTCGCGAGCAGTTGTTACCACCAATGTACTAGACGGTATGTCCGACCTGGAAATCCAGAGCTGCCTGGAAGACCAAGGGGTCACTTCTGTTTATCGCGTGCAGGCAAGGAAAGAGGGGGAATTACAGCCGACCCGGACTCTGTTCCTCACGTTTAACCGGGTCGAATTGCCGCAGAAGATTAAAGCGGGCTACAGTTGATTCAGTGCGCGCGTATATCCCTAGCCCGTTGAGATGTTTCCAGTGTCAACGTTGTGGACACACTCGCATATCGTGTAAGAGTGCCATTTTCATCTCTGTATCCTGCGGTCAAACAAGTCATGAAGGAACATGTGCAATCTCTCCCGCCTGCGTTAACTACCGCGGCGACCATCCAGCCTCGTCCCGCGACTGTCTTCGTTTTAGAGAGGAGCGCTGTATACAGCAGATCCGGGTGAAGGAAAGCTCTCCTTTACTGAGGCCCGGAGGCGATTTCTATCTCGCCAACCTGTAGTACCTAAGACCGGTATATACAGCGCTGCAGCTACTTTAGCGGTGAAGAAGTGCGACAGCAGTACGCAGACTTGCGACCTTGTATTTACACGGGTCCCTACTAAGCCCAGTTCTCCAAAAAGCATTACTGAGAAACCGAAGTCGGTAGTATTCAATGCGGCTGAAATAAAGTTCAGGACGAGCTACACGAGAACTGTTTTTCTGAAAACGTCAACTCTTGTTCAGCAGAAAAAGAGCCCTTCTCCTCCTCGGAGGTCCCAATCTCATGATGGGAGCAAAATCGCTAGGCGGACGCCGTCACCGCTATTTCCACATCCAACCGATTCCAGGCGTTGGAATCGGGGGATGCTTCTGAGCGGAAGAGCCCTCCTTCTAAGGAGGTCATGGAGCAGAATGTGCCTGCTCCGAATAAATCTCCCAGTCCCACGCGATTGAAAACAGGACGGTTGATTCTTCCTGCGCCTTGCAAAAAGTAAGTTCATATTTTTATTTATTTTAACTCGTTTTAACAATGGCTATTCTTTCTTGGAATGTGCGTGGACTCCAAAGTCGAAGACCTGACCTATAGTTACATTTACGCTCGACTAACTCTCCACTTGTGTGTCTCCAAGAGACTAAACTTCGCCCGCAAGATTCATTTACTCTTCGGTGCGGTTTGATCTTCCCCCCGAAGATGGCACTCACGCTCACGGCGGAGTTTTAATTTTAATTGGAGATAATGTGTACAGTATACTTCATTACAGCTTCAGACTCCTTTACAAGCTGCTGCAGTTACAGTTCACTTTTCTGGCCTTAGTTTTTCCATCTGCAGTTCATATTTACCTCCGTCTGGTATAGTTACAACGGTTGATCTTGATTATCTCTTTTCTCAGCTATCACCCCCTGTCCTAATTTCGGGGGATTTTAATGCTTACCATCCCCTACGTAGTTCCACCACGGAGTGGGCAAGCGGTAGCCTTTTAGCCTACTTTCTGAATCGTCACAATCTTGCACTGCTCAATACTGGTCAACTTATATTTATTTCTGACAGCACTCATAGCTTTCCTCACTGGGGCTTATCCATTTGTTCTACCTCTTTCTGTTCATTTTACTTGGAAAGTCACCTCTGATTTTATTCTGACCACTTTCCGTGTCAGATACACGTTCTCTCTTCACACGCACATTCTCAGCGCGCCAAGATGGCTTATTGAAAAGGGGAACTAGCCTCTCTTTCGATCTATGGCCGTGCTTTCTAGCTGTGACTTTCCATCATCGACGCCATAATCGAACACCTCGAAACGGTCCTCATTGCTGCCGCAGATCAGACAAATTCCCGGTCGTCTGGTCACTTCAGACGCCTTCCAGTTCCTTGGTGGACCGAGAGGTGCTCTGCAAATTTTTCCCCGCCACCCTACTTCAGAAAACATGATTCGCTACAAACAACTATGCGCCAAATTCCGTCAACTGATTAAGCATAGCAGAAAGGCCTCTTGGATTGCTTTTACCTCCTCTTTTAACCACACAACGCCTTCGTCTGTAGTTTGGGAAATGCTATGCCGCGTTGCAGGCAAACCTAGATTTACGCCAATACTCGGTCTTAGGATATCAAATGGAGTTCTTACTACTCCGATTGATATTGCCAATATTTTAGGGCGCACTTTCGCTGATGTTTCCAGCTCCGCCAACTACCCTTGATTTCGCACATTAAAGGAGCAGGTTGAGTCGAGAGGTTTCTCTTTTGCCTCCGGCAACCAGGAGTGCTATAACGTCCCGTTTACCGCCAGGGAATTGGAGCATGCCCTTACGAACTTTCGACACTGCGCACCAGAGCCGGATGGCATTCATGTTGCTATGTTGCAGTACATGTTAGCGGAAGGCAAAGCTTTTTTTACTCCAGATTTTTCATTCAATTTGGTGCAATGGAACATTTCAGAGCACTTGGCGAAAGGCCACCGTCATACCCATACCAAAAACTGGAAAGGACTCACACCTTCCTTCCAGTTATTATCCGATTTCCCTCACCAGCTGAGTCTGAAAGGTGATAGAACGCATGATTAACGGGCGGTTTATGTGGTGGTTAGAGTCGAGGCACTTATTGATGAACGCTCACTGTGGTTTTCGGCGTCATCGCTCCCCAGTCGACCATCTTGTGTCTCTAACTATCTTGTATCTCTCTGGTGGTTTTGACGGAAGTGCCAAACGATCGCCTATTTTTGATTTGTAGAAAGCCTACGATACTTATTGGAGAAGTGGTATCCTTGGAACGCTTCACGATTGGCATATATGTGGTTGTGTGTGTATTTTTATTCAGAAATGTATGAATGATCGGATTTTAATGTTTGCTTGGGATTAGTTTTATCATTTAATTTTATTCAAGAGAACAGTGTACCTCAGTGCTCTGTACTTAGTACCACACTGTTTGTCATTGCTATCAATTCTATCAATGAGTGTTTACCGCCGGGAATACAACCGTCGTTGTTCGTTGACGATTTTATCATCTTTCTTTCCTCTGGGATAGCTTGTCTGTTGGAACGCCACCTCCAATGCAGTCTCGACCGCCTTTACGCTTGGAGTGTAAATCACGGGTTCCGTTTCTCGGCAGAGAAGACCGTCTGCACGAATTTCTGACGCCGTAAGGAGTATCCCCCACCATCTTTCCATCTTGGCCCAGACGCTCTCTCTTTCACAGACGAAGTTAGATTCCTTGGCTTGGTGTTGATAGAAAATTATACTGATCATCGCATTTTGCACAACTCAGAGGCAAGTGTGAACATTCTCTTAGCATTTTACGTGTTTTAAATGGCAGATCGTGGGGAGCTGACCGGTCAGTTTTTTTACGTTTTTATCGATCTATAATCAGGTGAATTGGATTATGGCTTTGTAGTTTATGGCTCAGCGCGACCTTCCGTTCTTCGTCGCCATCATTCTCCATTCATCACCGGGGTATCCTGTCGCCGTTGGAGCATTCCCAACCAGTCCTGTGTCAAGTTTATGCGATGAGTCTGGAGAACCTCTGTTGTGTTATCGTAGGGATCGTTTACTTTCTGCTTACGGTTGTCGACTAGCTGCGCAACCTCGTCATCCCACGAATGGGCCGTTTTTGATGAGTCGTTCCATGGTTTTTGCGCTGCTCGGTCTTTTACCCCTTAGTCTCGTGGCTTTCGTTTTCGGGAGCTGCTAAGGACTTTGTACGTTGAGTTACCTGCTTTTTTCTTTACCGGGGAAACTTCTTCTCTACCCTGGATCTTAGCAGAGGCCACCGTTTATCTTGGGCTTACGTCCTGTCCTTAGTCTTCGACCGCAGCACCTGTTATTCGTGGTCATTTTAGAGAAATCATCTCTTCTTTTCCTAAATGGAATTTTATATATACTAACGGCTCGAAATCTGACACAGGAGAAGGATGTGCTTTTGTTTTTAATGTAGCTAGTTTTACGCATGGTGTTAACATTGTGACATCTATTTTTATGGCTGAGCTTTATGCTATTTATCGGGTGATTTTATTTATTTCTGATCAGGGGCTGGAGAATAGTGTTATTTGTTCCGATTCTTTGAGTGCCCTGCTGTGCCAATACCACCCTCTTGTGCAGCAGGTCTCGTGCAGTTCGTCGCGAAGTAGTAATTTTAGCACGTTTGAGAATTGGGCATTGCCGTTTTAGTCACCGGCACCTTTTTAATGGTCAACCAGCTCCAGTCTGCCCTTACTGTGACCACCCCTTTACAGTGCGTCACATTTTAGTTGATTGCCATCATCTAACAGCTTTTAGACTTTCCCTAGATTTGCCCTCCTCTATTGAGGAGTTACTTTCAGATGATGCTGTTGAGTGAGTGCTACGTTTTATTCCTGTTTGCGGTTTTTGGACCAAGGTCTGAGGTTTTATCTTTTTAATCATTAGTCATTTTTAGATTATTTTAAGACTGTTGTGTTTTCAGCTTTTGCCGATGCGTTTTAGTACCAGTATTGATTTATTGTGGTGTATATTGCCCTTGATATTTGTTTTGGGGTTTTAATTCTGCAGTTTTATACCATTACAAGACTGTTGTGTTTTCAGCTTTTTGCTGTCGCGTATTACTACCAGTCTTTATTTGTTGTTGACCGAAAATGCCCTATTTTAAACCATTATAGGACTGTTATGTTCTCAGCTCTGGCAGCTGTGTTTTAGTGCCAGTCTTGCTTTTTTGATGACTATATAAACCTGGTTATTTGTTATGGGGTTTTATTTAATTGCACAAAGTACTACTGTTACTTATGTTAATCACGGATTTTGTGCTGATTACCTATTTATTTTTTAATTTTGGTGCAGATTTTAGTTTGTTTGGGTGCTAATGCCCATTACAGTTTTTCGCCCCTTAAGCAATAATCAACATCAACATCAATAAATACTCCCAGTACTATTACTACACGGAAATATAACGGATTTCAATAAAAAGTTTAAAATTGAAAAATCACCATGATTTGAAGGAATTTTCAAATGAATTCATAAAAGGTTTCTGGAAGTAATAGATGTCCTGCGAGTCGCTTTAATAAATTACTTAATGGAGAAAGTTGCCCTGAAGCATAGTCAATGGCAAAAATGCATGTAATATTCAAAGGCAAGGTTAAACCACTGGTGCTAGAGAACTATAGATGTGTTATCATTTTATATGGGTTCGATAAAGTGTACTGCAATATTCTGCATGCTCCTATAAAATAGCTACATATCGAGTAGGTTTCAGGGAAAAAAATCAACGGTGGGTAATAATATTCGTTTTAAAGTCACTAATAGATATAAACTTAAACGGAAAACGGACAAATTATACGGCGTATTTTCTGATTTTAATATAGACTTCGAAAGTATTCAGAGAGATGCTCTGTGTGCAAAACTGTTTCCGAAAGGTGTCTTCATCAAAATGACAAAAACTCTGATGCAGATGTACAGTAATATAAAATTCGGTGTTAAGGTATACCAAAGGGGAATGTAAATCAGCCGGTAGAGAAGTTCGCAAGGAATGTATTCTATTTGCGTTATAGTTTATAGGTTATATATCACATGTCCTGTTGGCGAGGAATTTGAATAAAATAAAGTGGACAGTACGTGCTATTCCTGTATACTGCCGATCTAATTTTTTTATCTCAAAGAAGGGATGGTGTCCCAAAAAGTATTCGCCTTCTAAAAAATTATAAAAAGCGGTAATGTTTTAAATATTATCAAAACCAAAACAATGACTTTTAAAATAGCTACTTCTATGACAGAGATAAAGAATTGTACCACAGAGGACAAGAAATATAAAATGGTACAAAATTTGTTTCTGGTAGGATGTTTTAATATGAGTGGGAAATAGAATCTTCGCTTGTGTATCATTAATTATAAAAAACTAGGTTAACAAATTAAGTTACTACGTATCCTGACACATATTCTAGATATACCATTGGATACACTAGAGAGGATTTGATTAAATCTATTGTACTATTTGGGAGTAAAATACGGATATGGGAAAGAGTTGAACTATTAAGTAAAATTCAAATTGATTTTTGGAAAAGTCTTCTCGAGCTCCCTAAGGAATTTCAAAATGTGCGATCATGAGAGATCATGAGGGAGATACGGTAATGTAATACAAAGAAGGTAAAATACTGGCTTAGAGTTTGCAGGGAGATCAGTTCACACTTCGCGCTAAATGCTAAAGACACCAGATACAAAATATAACGCCAATGTTTTGAGCTGCAGAGGTGGAAAGAGGATTCAAAGGAATTGGCCTGGTTTAAATTTGACAAGAGGTAATGAAAATAATAAAAATGTATGGAAAAAGTTAGAACAAAACCAGAGGATGTCTGCAGGCAAGAAACGGAGGCAGAATGTAGGACAAAAATTCCCTAGGTCTATCAAATGAAATGAAATTAACCTGGGGCAAAGAAGTATGTATGCTCGTTCTAGGAAAACAGGAAAGACCAGGAATGGCCTGGTTTAGAGTAGGAAGTTGAAAGGGTAATAAAATAACCGATACTTCTGCTAGGAGAATCTGTCGATTTTGGGGATGGAATCAGAAACGGGTAGATAATCTGGCCGAAAATACCCACTGGGAACACCTGTGGAAAACGCTGTTTCTGGAACAAATTTAAAGGTAATTAGAAGTTAATTGGCTTGTTGGGACCTGTTTGCGGATCGCACTAATTGTTTGAATATTGGTTTTTTCCCCAGCCAAAGTTTGCGAAGCCAGAAGCAGTTTACATTCTGGTTAGAACACAATTACTTGTGGCATTTTAAATAACATGAAAGATGTTTCTACTCATATATCTGTAAATACACAATTGTCATATTGTTAATTTGAATTTATTATTACTTTATTTGTGCTTATTTTTTGTTATTTTTTTCTTTTTTCTAATTGTGAATCATACTTAATCAGGTACAGGTGACGGCTTATGCATAAAATATTTTTGTAGTATGTACAGAGAATGTTATAACAAAAAATATATATGTACTATTAATGATACCATTAAGTTTACCAGGGTTGGCCATTGGTGGTGCTGACAGCTTAATACTGAAACACGGCCACAAGTGGCTGAGGTGTTTAAGGCGTGGACTCGTGCGCAGGAGATCTGGTGTTCGAATCCCGCCAGGATCGTCCTCCCTGACTGAGTTTTTTTCCAGGTTTTCCTAGTCTTCATTAATGGCAAATCTGAAGAGGCATCCTAAATTTAGGCCTGGAACGTTTCTTTCTTTAAAAATTCCTTTCCAAATATATCATTTAATCTCATATATGTCTATCCTGGTGATGTAGTGGTAACCATACTTGCTTCCTAAACACAAGATCGCGAGTTCGATCCAGGCCAAACCGATGCTTTTTTCGGGCATAAAAACCCTAAGTATGGTTTCCTTCGGAAGGGAAGTAAAGCCGTGGGTTCCGTGTCGTACATTTACAGCACGATAAAGAGCCTCAAGCCTGAAAATAGAGGCCTCTGAGCAAAATTTGCCTGTTGCTTCACGCCCTAATTTGAATGGGACGCTGATGATCTGAGATGTTAAAGAGCGTCCGTAAATAAACAAAATAAAAAAAGCATCCAATATATCACCAGTGTCCACCGTTTGTGGTGAATCTGCAGTAAAAAGGGGCGTTAAACGCTATTAAAAATACTGAAATGACTCAGTTTTTTGTCATATAAAATATAATATATACCCCATATATAAAATATACCCCATATAAAATAGTGCCCCATACAAGAACATTTCGGTTGAGGATTTCATCCATATCCGTGTGCAGGAATTATCGTTATACCCAATAAATTGAGTCCTTGATAGAACTTAGTTACCGTTCTAGTGTTCAACCCAGCGACGAGAGTTATCCAACTACATACAGTTGTAGTTTTTACCCCCCGTACGATCTGGGCATGACACCGAGACTAAAGTCACATATTATAATTATGTATAACAAAATTGGAAAGGAGATATTATTTACCAGAAGCTCTAAGAGAAATCAAGTGACAGTATTGTAATGAAGATTTGGTCTATCAAACCACTTTTTGGTAACAAAAGGACAAAGTGCCATTTAGCTTCCTTGAGTTATAAGTTATCAGTAGTTTGCAAAAGTATTCTGAATATAACGACTGTTGGCTCTCGGACTTGTTGTTTATTTTTCGGTAATTTTAAAGCGAAAAATATGCCATATTAAGTGTATAAATATGCCTTTAATGGAATATGATTTTTAAACTGTATAAGTTTCAGCTTATAAATACAATAACCCTGCACCGGAGGGCCAAGAATGCCACTAACAACAGCGTATAGCACAAAGAACCGCAGTTGATTGGTTTTTTCCAACAAAAAATATTTTTGATATTCCATTTTTCTTCAAAGTGGTAGTCAAAGGGATATGCTAGAGATGTTCTTACTAGTGAATCAAAATCACATGCTCTTTGCCTACGCAATGACTGCTACTATATACGAAGATGTACTTATTATTTTGAAATATAAGGAGGAGCCTGCCTTCATTGATTTAACTATCAAAATAATTACACCAATAGAAAAAAGAAAGAAAATAACTAAATCGCAGGGATCTTAGTATATAAGTTTTAAGAAATTAAAGCGCAATGACAATAAATACTCTCGCATGCCATTAATGATATATGATGATCATACAATTGGATTGTATTAGAAAAAAGCGATAAAATGCTCTTAGAAAAATGGATAATCGCCCTAACTGCATAAAAATGACTCGTAAACCATTAACGTCCCCAAAATAGAAAAGGTGTAGTTATTCCTATTTAATTTTTAAATACTGTATGCCAACTGCAAATACTTTGTAGTCCGTCGGAGTGAAAATTTACGGTTTCAGATGAGATAAAATTTTGGAAAGGATCTCATCCAGGCAACTCGACCTAAGGAGCATTCGATCCAGAACACTTCGCTTTAACACATGGTTGCCGACTGATTTTTTTTGAGTAGTGTTTAACGCCCGTTTTCACTACTGAGGCACCACAGGCGGTGGACACTGATGATACATGAGGTGAAATGATAAATTGGGAAAGGATATTTTTTTTTTTTGGAAGGAAGCGTTCCAGGCCTAAGTTTAGGTACCTCCCCGGCATTTGCCAGTTATGAAGACTGAGGAAAACCTGGAAAAAACCCCAGTCAGGGAGGACGGTCCTGGCGGGATTCGAACCGCAGACCTCCCGCTCACGAGTCCGTGCCTTAACGACCTCGGCCACCCGTGGCGGTGGCTGCCGACTGATATCCTATCCAACTAGGTCATGAAATTGTAAAAATAAAATGATAACATAATAGGTTTGACTTGATGAGGCACATGCAACTTGTCGACTTTACATTTTATCAGTTGTTAATGGTGGCATAAATGAAGTAAAACACCCAAGGGGAAAAAATTGGAACTGCGGTGAACATGTTGGCTATTATCTATGAATTTTCACCATGAAACTCAAGTACATGCTCAGAAACTCAACTTTTGAAAATAGCATGACAAGGCTGCAGAGTTATTAACATAAAATCTTTAGTTATTGCATGCTATTTAGACTGCTTTATTAACAAAGAGCAACGATTATTAATTATGTTCGTTGTATTGTTTACGAATTGCAATCTTGGAACATCCGCTTACCTCGGTACTTCTGAAAGAAGAGGTATATTATATGGCGATTTTGTATGAAGCCCCGTTCATGGATGCCAACTCTGCAGTGGTTTTGCGTTCCATAATTTCATATAAAATTGCAACAGGAATTTCCCCCAACCTTAAAATCAACCGATAAATTTTACTCAGAGGCCTCTTCTTCAAGGCTTGAGTTTACTTTCGTGCCATAAATCTGCTACCTGGGGCACATGACTTTACTTTCCTTCCGAAGAAAGCCATACTCAGGATTTTTACACCTGAATAAATCCATTGACCCTGGCCGGAATTGAACCCACGAGTTTGGATTTACGAGGCAAGTATGGTTATTACTAGACCGCTAGGACCGATTCAGCGGTTTAAGGAAAATTACAACTTTTAATACTTTATTAAAAGTCGATATTATGAAATGTCAAACTTTGTTTCCAAAATAATTAAATTAAAACCACTGAATAGTTTTAACATAAATTTCTTAGTTAAGTATGACATGTACGAATCTAAGTTTGACAGTAAACAATAATTTCCCAGGAAAAGGGAGAGCACTTTAATATATCTGACTGCTTTTTTTCTTTCTTAAGTTTCTGTATTTTTTTAACACATGACTCTGGAACTTTCATTTCACATGCTCCCCATTTAAAAATATTATTTCAATGCGCAATACAAATGTGTTATCATGCTTATTTTTTTATGAATATTCGGTTGTATAATTTATTATGAGAACAAAAAGCAATATCATTCCCCAATTTTTGCCTCTAAGTTAATGACAAACCTTATCACAAGGGGTCATAAATCGTCACGTAAGTGCGGAATATACGCAATAGATTGCAAGTAATAGGTTGAGCGTTTGTTTTCGTCTATAAATATTGATAAATAAAGTAGGTTATTTTTAATTAGGTTATTATACGTCACTACAAGTGTCATTAAACATGTCCTTTAGGAATGAGATTAGTATATGACATTTCTCTTTACTGTTTTGGTATTAAATTTTTGAAAAAACGCAGTCCGGTTTATGTCTATTTTTATTGTATATTTTGGGTTCCCCAAAACAACTACTATATGGCATCATATATTGGAAATTTTAAACCTTCATTAATGATTCGGTCTTCCTAAACATACCCTCATCATTATTGAAAGTATGTCCCATATATGCTGTAGTGCCCTTTCAACTTCCATTATTAGTGGCACAAATTTGATAAGTATTAATTAAAATGTATAATTATTCAAGATGTATGAGAAAATATGCCTATATAATTGTTGTTGCCTTAATAGAACATTAAGCAAATTGGGTCCTGAAAAATATTGTATGCAACTGCACTGGTTTACAGTTCAGCAATAGCTATTTATGAAAGAAACGCCTATTGTAAGTTCACTCCTTTGTTAAATTAAAAGTAAAAAGCACTGTTAGAGGATTTGAAGGATCATTATTCACTGCCCCAATAAAACAAATACAGGTACTATTATTGTCCACAAATCACTCAGAAATGTAATTTGCTGTTGGATATTTTTCATTGGCTTAACTTTCTGTTTTTAACTAGATCTCTGGAGAGTTCTATAAACATGTCTTATTTATTTAAAATTGAATATTTTCCACAAATTAATATCAACAAATTGATTTATAATGATACTGCTCAAAACTACGCCTGTAATTTTTAATAAGAATTGATGATGATTTCTAATATACTTACAATCTTGAGAGACTGTTAAGCGTGCATCCGCGAATTGTTCACGGAATTTTCCCCCAGAAAGTTTTGTGGCTAAGGAGCTTACAGTATACGAAAATACGCTGTTCAGTAGCTTGATGAAAAGCATAAGCATACCTGAGCGTCAAACGAAGAACAGACTGACGGCAGGCAGGCAGGCGGTAAACCGTGACTTTGCCAAGAATGCAGCTTAAGTCATTCGGCAGGCAGCAAGGGAGCCTTACGACGCTCTGAATGTAACAAATACGATTAACTAAACAGTGCCTGCACTGCAGGGTCAAAAAGAGTTGCACAACACTTTGTAGCACTTGCCTTACATCAGTAATATTATATTCTCGGTATTATATATTTCCTATGCATTTCTTTTACTAGTTCTTTTAATGAAAAAAAAAATTAAAACCTATTGTGCAATAGAATGAAATTAACAATAATGGCTTAAAGTTATAATTTTTCCCCTTAGGTGGTTCAAAGCTGTGGTCATTGTTTTAGAATTGATTGCATGACTTATTTTTTGTATTGCACATAATTTTTATTGCACATACCTTATATTATTATATAAGGTATGTGTAAATTGGTATTATATATTTCCTATGTGTGTCTTTAACATGTTCTTTTAAAAGAGACAAGAAAGAAATTGAAAAGTTTTGGTTTAATGCGATGAAATTAAAATGACTTATAGTTGTTTAAATAATTTTTCCGCTAGGCATTTTCAAAATTGTGTGTCATTGGTTCTGTATTTTAACCCAATTGGGTGATTGATATTTTTATGTTTGTACAAGATCATCTAAACATTTACAAGCGCAGTTTAGAGTTTGGTTGTGTTTGCTAAATTTACTGTTTTTTCCTAATCCCTGGTAAATATAGTAATGTTAAGATTTCCTCTGCATGTTAAGCAGAAATTTTTATATTCTCAAGATAAAACTATTTGTTAATAAATGCAGGGTATCAAAAATACTTCGTAAATATAAACTGATATTGTATCAATGTTGATGGTTTATGACCGTAAAACTGGTATTATTAGAAAAAGCAATTAAATTTTTTTCGATCTTACCTCAAACATTTGATATGAGCTCCTCGTGTTGCATGAAAAATCTCAAGTTGATATATTTTTGCATCTGTACAGCCAGGTACAAAGACCAAATCTATTACATATCCCCATAAAAAGAAGTAATATGCAGTTAGGTCAAGTAATTTTTGTTGCAATTTTCACAAGATGTTATCGTCGGCTCCTGCGCACCGATTCAACCTTCCAGGCAATAAGAGTACATCATGCAGATGTTGCCATACCTAGCAAAGCCAGTGGGGTGCTGGACCATTTTATTGCTTTATTCGACTTCTTCAAATTATGGAAAAAAAGAACGCTCAATCAGTAAATCCAGAATCACGGTCCTAGTAAGACTTACTACAAGAAGAGGAATGGGTTTCGTCTAAACATGACACAAAAGTAGTTCACCTTCTGGTTAGTAGTATCTGCTCCGGCTTAGCGCACTCTTCCTGATGGTGTAGGGCAGCGTGGCGGTGACCCGTTTTAGGTGAAAGGTAACATTGTGGAAGGGGGTTAGGGTTGGTTAATGGACTTTCCCTCTAATTGGGTGGGTTAATGGAATTGCCGTGTTTTTTTTTTCAGAGTAGGATGAGAATTTGCGTGTTTTTTCACAAAGTGGGGTGAGCATTTTCATGTTCCTGTCTTAAAAGTTAGTTTACCTTTGATGGTGAGTAGGGTGGGTCGGAAATTTGCGCATCGGTTTTCTTTTTCTGTGGGTGGTTGTTACTTTGTGTGGATGTTGTAAAAATATTACTCAGTTAAATAAGATGTTATGTGGTAAGCGTCGTGTTCGACTTTCAATATACAAAACTTTTGAAATTGGGCAAAATCATTCATAAATTCAAAATGGGTTTGTTAAAATGTAAAAAAAAAATTATAAATCCAAGAAACATTCCTAAAATTAAAAAAAATTAAAATGGAAAAAATATTAATAAATATTATTAATATGCGAAACTAAGTAAATATGAACGATGTACAAAAATTATAATACAATGGGAAAAAATAATTTTTAAGTGTCCGATTAGCACATGTAGCAAAGCTAATTTTAGAAAAATGTTCAAAATAACATTCCCTAAGTGAACTGCAGTAGGAATGTTTCTATTTCAGGTTCCGTCAACTTACTTAGCGTTGATCAAAGTTGTGTGTCACATGTTTTACACCATAATGAGGTATCATCCTGTTTAGGCGCCATGAGAGTCGTGAAATGTTTCCCACTCTCCCAAGGGTCAGGAAATTTTACCTGTTATTTTTCCCCCTTGGGTCAGTTTGTTAATGATTTCTCTTACCCAGGAAAAAAACAAAAAATTATGAAAGGAATTCCCATGTTTTGTGAAATCCTGTTTTAATTTTTATTTCTGGCGGCGTTCAGGGCTAGGTATATTTTTGCCTGTTATTATTTTCTCTTAGGTCAGTCTGTTAATGGTTTTCCTACCCAGAGTCTGACAAAAACAAGTCTGTTAAATGCATTTTTCGTGTTTTTGCGAATTTCTTGCATAAATGATTTTATGAATATATTTAGGGTCAAGTATTTCTTGCGTGAGGTGATGTAGAAAATCAATCTCATTTGCTGAAAACCAAGATGGGTGGCTAGATATTGCGCATGCGTAGTGGTGACTGAATCGTGGAAATTGTCAACTTTCTACTTGAATATATGCAATTTACAAACATTTTTGCGGAATAAAATGATCATGTACTACAAAAGTCCGGTTTTTATCCAAAATGTTTGTAATATGAAGCATAGCAACCTCCATAATATTACACTACCATTTTTACATGTATATGCAAAAGAGTTTAGCATATTTGTGGTTCTAGCATTTTTAATTTCTAGAGTAACAATTATTGCTAAAAAAAAGGTGTTTTATGTAAAGAATACAACTTTTTTAATTATTTTTTCCCAATGTTTTTGCTTTCAATGAATATTTCTACAAAAGTCAGATTTTTTTAAACAAAATTTTTGCACTGTCAAGCAGTACTATATCTCAATAATATTCCACTACCTATTTTAGGAATATGTGCAAACGCGTCTAGTGCATTTCTTGTTTTAGTATGTTTAAGTTCTTAAGTAGCAGTTATAGCTAAAAATGTCGTTTTATATGAAGAATATAGCGTTTAATCATGTTTTCCCAATATTTTTCCTTCTAAAGCATATTGCTACAAACGTTAAGGTTTTTTTTAACCAAAATGTGTATACTGTCAAGTACTAAGCACTCCATAATATTACACTATCATTTTTACGAATGTGTGCAAACGCGTCAAGTGTATTTGTTGTTTTAGTATGTTTAATTACTAAAGTAACAATTATTGCTAAAATGTGTTGTATGTAAAGAACATGACACTCATTTTTCTCACATTTTCTCATATTTTCTCAATGTTTTTGCTTTTAATGCCTATTAATTTTATTAGTAATCTTTAAATAATGAACTCATTTCATATGTTACAAACACGGTGTATTAACCAACAGACTAATGTGTCAAGCTTATAAACTTTACTGTGTGAAGTACGTTATCAAGCAGTGTCAACACATGCACGCCTGCACGAATAGACATAAAGGCTATCTGATCCGCTTATAATAAAACATACTTAACGTATTATTTGTAATAGTCTTATTTTCTCATTTTAGTTGTTTTAATTGCTCTTCTCCCCCTTCTGATTCATCCTGATGTTCTTAAAGTTTTTTGAGTCTGCATAATGCTGTCACAAGAAGAACATTGTTGTTTTATCATTCGGTAAATTCACTTTTAACACACGACAGTGAAACAAAAAACTATTTTAACTTTGCTGTGTTGGGCGAAAAATAACTTTTCAGACTGTCGCAGAGTACTATTTGTTACAACCGTCACGAATAAACATACCCCATTGTGCCATACGGACTGAATTTATTGTAAAGGTGACAAGTTTCCAATCTGAATTATAATTACAAATGATGGTCCTGCCAGGCCCTTACATTTTAGGAATCTGTAATAGTAATACCGAGGGTGTACATCGACAGATTATCCTCCAAAGACAACAGCCAGAAGACGAATACGAGAGCCGTGGCTCTGTTTCCGCGTATTATTTTTTACGATTGTCTGGAATGTCTCTACATTGTTACACAAACTATACCAAATATGGGGTGCCACCTCACTAAACGTGAATTATATTAACAAATTTCATTGAGTGTGAGAGATAACCACAAAATATGCCTATCGTTTATATTTTTAAATGTATTTAGCAGATAAAAGCATGAGAATATTCCAACCTCCGTGAATGTATTTTTAGATGTAAGATAAAAAGTACCCTGAGACGGCCAGCAAAATAATATTTTCGCGATAATAGCAAAGTTAAAATATTTTTTGTTTCATTGTCTTGTGGTAAAAGTGAATTTATTGAATGATAAAAATACAAATGTTCTTCTTGTGACATCACTGCGCAGACTAAATGCGCTTTAGGTATATCAGGATGAATCGGGAAGGAGGGAAGAGGAATAAAAACAACTAAAATGAGAAAATAAGACTATTGCAAATAATAAGTAAATATGTTGTATTATAGCGAATCAGATAGCATTTTTTTTCTATTCGTGCAGGTTTGAAGATGTTGACACTGCTTGATTACACCCTTTGCACAGTAAGATTTGTAAGCTTGACGTCCAAGTCTATTAGTTCATACACTGTATTTGTAATATGTAAAATGATTGCATTACTTTTAGACTATAGCTAAAATTGATATGCATTAAAAGCAAAAACTTTGAGAAAATATGATTAAACTCTATATACTTTATATAAAACACGTTTTAGCAGTAATTAAACATACTAAAACAACAAATACGCTAGACGCGTTTGCACACATATGTAAAATGGTAGTGTAATATTATGTCGATCGCAATGCTTGACAGTACTAACATTTTAGTTAAACCACCTTACTTTTGTAGAAAAATACGTTAGAAGGAAAACCATTGGGAAAAGGTGGTTAAATGTTGTATTGCTTACATAAAATACTTTTTAATTTATAATTGTTACTTTAGAATTAAAATATAATAAAACAAGAAATACACTATACGCGTTTACACACTCGTAAAAATGGCACTGGAATATCACGGAGATTGTAGTGCTTGAGAGTGCAAACATTTTGGTTAAAAAACATGACTTTTGTAGAAATAAGCAATAAAAGCATAAACGTTAGGGAAATATAATTAAATCCCGTAATCTATACATAAAACACTTTGTTTTTAGAAACAATTGTTACTAAAGAAATAAGCATACTAAAACAACAAATTTGGTAGACGCTTTTGCACACATATGTAAAAATGGTAGTGTAATTTTATGTATATCGAGGGTTTGACAGAAATTTATTTTGGATTAAAAAAATGGTTTTTACAGAACATGCTCATTTTGTTGCACAATAATCTCTTTAAATTGTATATCTTAGTCACAAGTTGACAATTTCAACGAATCGGTCACCACTGCGCATGCGGAATACCTCGCAACTCATCTCGGTTTTCAGCAAATGAGATTTGTGTTTTGCATCTCCTTGCCCAAGAAACCACTGACCCTAAGCACCGTCAGATAAAAAAAAATTGCTTATAGAAGTATTCGTCAAAATAGACGGAAAATGCATTTAACATTCTCTTTTATTTATTTATTTTTTTTTTCATACTCTTGGGTGAAAAATCTATTAACAGACTGTCCAAGGGAAATAAGTAACAATTAAACTGCCTGCCCCTATATATCGTCAGAATAAACATTTTAAGGCAGGAATTCACAAACTATGGGAATGCCTTTCATAACCTATTTATTGCTGGGGGAGAGAAAACATTATCAGACTGCCCCAAGGTGGAAATAATAACAGGTAAAAATTCCTCTCCTTTGGGAAGGTGGGAAAGCTTTCACGACTCTAATGGCGTCCAAAGTGGAAGATCCCTCATTGAGATGTAAAACATATGACACAACTTTCCACCAACGCCCAGTAAGTCGTCAGAACCAGAGATGGTTACACCCCTGTTGAAGTTGGCTTAGGATATGCTATTCCATATTTCCCCTGGAAATTAGAACTGCTAAACTAACAAAGCGGAGACGTAAATTATTTTTCTCTTTGTAGAAAACAAATTTTTGCATATTTTTGGATGGAAACATTTTGGCATGTTTTCCGAAAATTTTGTATTTTATCAATATTTGCATACTAATAATTTCTTTGCATTCGTCAATGTTTTGTGCATTTTATAATTTTTTTTGCATATTAACAATTTTTCCACGTGAAGAACATTTTTGCAATTTTATCATTTGCATAATTACAACATTTTTGCATATTAAAAGTGAAGCGCGACGCATACTACATAATATTTTAATTTAACTGAGAAATGTTTTTGCAAAATAATGCCAGCTCCACAGAAAGAAAAACCCGATCGACAATTTTCCGTCCCACCCTACTCACCACCAAGAGTAAAAATAGTTTAGGAACAGGAAAATGAAAACTCTCACCCTACTCCTTGTAAAATCATGGAAACCCTTACCCTATCCACAGAAAAAAAAAACATAACTTCATTGCCCTAACGCACTGCACTGAAATTCCATTAACCAACCACCAACCCCTTCTATAATGCCACCTTCGCCTACAACGGGTCATCGCCACCTCACACCCCATCATCAGAGTGCGTTAACCCGGAACACATTACTCACGTTCATCCTCATACAGTACGTGTACTCTAGCTGCTCATATTCTGTTAATTATATTAACTATTTCACAATGATAAAAATTTTGTTTTTCCACTAAAAGTTACTTGAAAGTAGATATTTATCATCTCCGTCAATAGCAGCAAACTTTTTCGGATAATTTGTCGTTTTTAATTATTAGTTTGACTTATGAACCAATTGCAAGTTGTAAAAATGCAAATACAGACGAGTACACAACATTCTAAATGAGTCATATATAGATACATTACTTCCTAGGTAACAATATGCCTGATTTCTAAGAGCTGCCTAAAAATTATTTTCCTACACACATAATAAATTTGTATTGACAGGCCGTCACCATGAATCCGTTTTTTTTTTCTGTTTGAATATTCCTTATTTCTTCAGAATATCACAATGTCATTTAATAATTGTCGTTGTCACTTGGTGTCTCTTGATAAAAAGGTTCACTGCACTGCCACAACTCAGTAATAGGGTCTTGATGGTCCCGTGGTAACCATATTTGCCTAGTAGACCGAAGAGCTCGGGTTTAATTCCGGCAAAGGTCGAAGGGTTTCTTTCCGACGTAAAAACGGAAGTAATGCTTCCTTTCGAAGGAAAGCAAAGACGTGGGTCCCGTGCTGTAGGTTTACGGCACGTTAAAAGAACCTCAAGCTCGAAAGAACATGCCTTGAATGAACTCTATCGGCCGTTTCACTCTCTTAATTGAATGGGACGCTTATAACCTGAGATGTCAAAGAGCGTCCGTAAATAAACAAAATAAAACTGCTCGGTAATTTAGCACGCCATATTATGTTACAGCTTTTTTTTTTGTATTTTTTTTTTGTCTCTGTTGCTAAGCAAAGCCCTGTGCTCACAGTGCATTTCACAGCCATGTAGGCAAAGTTTTCATGAGCAATGAACCTTCTACTCGCAGTAAATCGCGTTTCAAAGTCATTTAAAATTACCACTACATCGTAGTTGCCAAAATAAAAATTATTTCAATTGTTTTTTCTAATGACACCCACATACACATTATAATAAACACCATTATGAATTTATGCCTGTATATAGTAACATAGGTCTTCTCTGTCCGCACTGTTTCATGCTATGTGTAAAACAGCAAAAGTACAAAACTGTCTTGCAGTTTATTTCCGTGCTTAGAAACGGAAAATTAATACACTAGCATTCTGCGCCAAATGCGAAGGTATATAGCTTAGAACTTCGGTGTATACTCGCAAAATATGCTACTTTTGCATAAAGATAAAAATATAAATACCATTCCTTTTTAGCTATGTTCATTTTGTTTAAAGTCTACAGCGTGTGAAACCCACCTCATCCTCCCACATTTACCGTGGTATTATTTGAAGCGTAAAATCTGAAATACTGCAGTATACAGCAGCACGAGCTTCGTGCAGTAAACTGTATTACGTAAATAAGATTAATTCTCTCATAATGTTGGTTTGTTTATACTCCCCTATTTCTAGTTTTAAGAAAAGTACCACCACAGGAAAAACTCTGCGCAAAATACATAAACCTTACAAAGTTCTTACCAGTTTCATACGAAAATGCAAACAATTAGATAAATATTCATTACCACTCTCCAAATGCCACATTGACATACATTTTTTTAGAAATTTGATAATGTTACTATAAATAGTTATTTAATATGATTGGTTATTCAATTTGTGCTAAATGTATAAAATTGAGAAGAGTGTAAATATTATGAGCATATTGTTATAATACCGTTTTTCATATTGTTGTAATATTAATAAAGTTTCTAAACAGTACGCAATATAATCATACCGATTACATATGGATGTATCAAAATATTACAGCATAAAAGTTACAAGAAAGAGCAATTTAACTTAAACGGCAAAAGAAAATGTCCCGAAATAAATATTTTATATATAGTTCGTTAAAATTGAAATGATACATTTTAGACTAATATAGGTATGAAATTATCTCGTTATAAAATAGTAATAAAATATTATAGAAAGAAGCATTAATAAAGCAATTTGATGGAAAAATCTTATTCATAATCAGGCGAAAATCTGATAGCTTAGGCTTATACCAAAATAGAAATTATTAAAACTCTCATTTTAACTAGAGAACTAATTTTGTTCATCAATTGAATCGCTCAGTATTAAACGGGAATATGTTACTTAAATGTTTAAGGAAGGAAAATTTAACCCGCTTAACAATAAATTGACTAAGCCAAATATACATACACTAACACTAATAAACAAACAAAATTGATACTAGATGGCGGTAGTGTACAACAGGAGTCTGTAATCATGTCATCAGGTGATGAAATAGTTTATGCAAGCCCGGTATCATTTACAATTGAAACGTTTTTTCCAGAATTATCTATAGCTACTGAATGACTATTATTATAAGATAAGAGAAATTATTTTATGGATTCAACATAGAATACTACGTAAAAACTATATATTTATCCGATTCTTGAAGTTTCCTCTACAGAGAGAAGTAAGATGGTGTTATAAAATTTGAAAATATCATATAAACAGGAGGGTAATATTAAAGACTACTTGGTAGCGCTGTAACGCTATTGTGGCGCTAAAGGTCTACTGACCTTTTACATCATTCACTACAAATTTATAGGGTGGCGATTATTTGTTTAATAACACTTCTTACTTTTTATATATATGCATAAATGCCAAAAAGGGTCCCTCTCTTTTTAAAGACGAAATTTAAAGCATATTTGCCTATTCCCTTAATGTTTCATCTAAGGATCAAGAAAAAATTAATACTGGGTGAACATTGTTTCATGGATGTTTTTAACAGAAACCAAAATTTCCTAATTTGGTGATCTACGTTAGCTAAGAGAAATTAGTGTATTTTTTTTATATTAGAACATAAATTATCATAAATTGTTCAACCTTTCATAATAACGCCAGTATGCCATATTTATCTTATTTGGTTGCATTAGCTATCCAATATATCTATGATAATCTTGTGGTTCACTAAAGAAAATATAAAAGATTTTTGTTATAATTTTCTGGTTTATATGTACCTTTCCTCCAGACTTATAACAAAAACCGTATTAAGATGGAATTATTTGCACAGCTTACTTTATTAAGCAGTGTATTTTCCCATTTCCATTCGGGATGTAGGGGAGGCTAGTTTAACGTTACTCATGAAGCAATCAACACCATATATGTTTATATATAAGTAAGATAGTCATTTAAATTTTTGCACGTAGCACAGTTGAATTTTTTTTTCAGCTATGATATAAGTTAAATGTTATTTATTTCTAGAAATCTGGCATAACTAGTAGCATAAATAGGTAAAAATAGCCCTAAAAACTGTTTTTAAGCTTCATATTATCTGTCCTCTTTAGCCAACCGCAACAAGATATTATGGTAAAAAAGTGCTACTACGTGAAGGTTGAAAACCTTATACAGATTGTTATTTCCAAGTGTTGCAAATGTGGTAGGCTAACATTTGCAATTCTATTTTATATTGTAGCTTTAAAGTTATTTATATTATATCTATTACAATAATTAGGTAAATAGTGATGAACACTACATCAGTTATGCACGTTTACATCATGTGTCTTATTCTTCCGTTGATGCATTGCTAAAGCCTGTAGTTTTAAATAAAGTGAATTTTGTCAATCATACCTATAAAAATATCAATAAAGTCTTTCAATTTAGGTTCATTTCCAAATCTCGCGCAACCCCAAGAACTACCTTATATTCTTATTCCTGATTCTCTTTTTCTTCATGAATAACCCAAAATTTTGTTAACATAAACCCAAATTTCTAAGTTCTTCCCTATCTCATTAGCCTTTAGATTTATATTGTATGATTTTGATCACATTTTTAAATGTGTGGGTATATACGATATAATACAGATACATTATAATATATAGCGGCCGTAGCACGGAATCAGGTTTCCGGATGATAGGTCAATCATCACCCGGTTAAATGCCACGTAGAACATCGGGAGCATAAATGGATTATGATGAATGGATTTACTTTCGAGAAAGCGCAGAAATGATCTATCTTCTGCTTGTTTACAGCTCTATATCGCAAGAACGTTTTGACTGTTTCACGTCGTGAATTGAATGGGATGCTGAAGGGGTGAGATGTTAAAGCGCGTGAAAAAAAAAATAAGTAATAGTATCTTGCCTAAGCTCCTCAACTGAAATTGTGCTTATTTCACGTGGTGCGGGGTTGGCCTAGTAAATTTCCTATACATATTTAAAGGGTAATTTACGTGCAAAATGCATAATGTAAAAAAACTGTTTTCTGCAGGAAGAAAAAACTAATATTTGTTGATTTTTACAATAAAAACCTCAATTACATTATTCGTTATAAGTTTATTCATGTCCTGACATACAAAATGCCTATTCAGCGGTGCTTCCCAACTTTTTTATGATTAGTCACTTGTCACATAAAATGTGGAATATTACATTAAATGAATTATCAGTAGTAATATAGAAATGATAATATTTCCTTTAAAATGTTCTGAAATAAAAATATCTTTATCGCTTGATGGTTTGAAATAAATTCATCTATTTACTTTATTTTTTCTTCATATTACTGCGGTTTCCTGATTTGCTTCTAATGGCAAAGAATATTTATCCTACCACAAAAAGTTCACATAAGAATTCGATCCCTGTTGGGTTTCAAAATTAACTCTTTTTTATAAAGTCACTTGAACTCCAGCATTCTATGGTGTTAATTTTAAAAAAATATAACACAATACTACCATTCACATTACCTGTTCAATAATCATCATCAACTTGATCTTTTATTATGCGTGAGCTTCTTCAATTTTCAAATGAAAAACAATTTCTGTTAACATTATAGGAAAAAGACTAGTGGAAAATACTCTGCTGGAACAGCACTACTTGAACCAAGGACTTTCAGGCAGTCCAAGGCTAAAAATTCACAAAAGAGACAGGTAAAGAGAGGTGACGGAGCGACAAAATAGTTCCCATTCCTTCCTTTGATGATTGTAGCTTGGAATAATGAGGGCATTAGGAAGGGAATGGGCAGTGACACATTCTTTGCATTCTTTAGATGACCTGGATATAATTTACCTAAGAAAATGAACAATATCCTTAGTTTTAGCAAGGGGAGGGAAACAAGATATAGTAGAGAGAGATGGCGGGGGGGTGTCTCTTTTACTCAAATCGGAGCTGAGAGCCACCGCGTCGAAATTAAAAGGGGTATTTGGAATGCCTTTGGCATTGGAAGGAAGTAATTTTTTTTTTTTTTTTTCAATATTCAAGAGGCCAGCTAATGGGGTTCAAATACTCACTTCTTTTATGATTTGACGCAAACATTGATACAGATTCAGGAAAATGCCCGAGGAGCCGACATTATAGTTTTTGCGGATTTTGGCGCTAGGATAGGGAAGGAGAATATTTCACTGCCGTGACGGAAAATATGAGATGGATCTTCGCTGCATTAGTGAAGTAGCAAGGAAAGAGTAACGAGTGTTGAGGGGAGGCAATTGCTTGAAACGCTTTCACATTAGAAATCATGAATTGAGTGTACGGCCATGATCTAAATAGGGAGCTTATCTATGTACCCATAAATGCAGATAGTGTGATAGATTTTATTTTGGCAAGGCAAAATGAAATAGGGAAAATTAGTAATTTTTATTTAGAAAACCGAATTGAATCACATCACTGCCCTACTTTTGAAGTTGGATACGGGGGTTTATCTGAATACACGAACAAACGAGGGTGGGGGAAGGGAGAAGGGGAGAGTGATTCAAAGATGTGTATGGAGGCCGGAATATTTTTAAAAATTCTTAATAATATAAGGCATGGCCTAAAAGTAATAAACTTAGCAACAGCAGAAAACCTGGTGTGATTATTGTACAAAGCTGCCACTGTGATAAAACGTAGAATTAAGAGGAAGGGTAAACAATATGAGGGCTGGTATGATTATCAATGTAGAAACGCAACGCAAGAAGAGAGATGAAGAGGCGTTAATGAAATTCACATGGGGGGAGGGCAAAAAGCCACGGAAAGTATTCACAGAGAGAAGAAGTGAAGGGAACTATGAAACAGAAGCGGGCTGATTAGCAGAGCTAAAGGACCGTAGAAATCCGGGAATTTGTTGGTAGGGGAATAATGCTAAAACTTAGAAAGTAATAAAATAGAGCCTAAGAAATAACTATAGAGTATGTAACTAGGGTGCACCTGAACAATGGGCGAAACACTTTAAAAATATTTGGGGGAGGGCTTCGGGTATAGTTACGCTAGTGGAACGGGCATAAGAGTGGGTGAACTGGAAGTACAAATGTTAGACGTGGATATTGCTGGGGGTTATCTCGCTGGCAATAAAGAGTTTAAAAATAGGCACAGCCCCGAGCTGGAAGTAATAAAAGAAGCCGCCAGTGTTTTTGAGTTTGGCTTGGTAATCTACTTGTTGGAGAAAGGAAATAATTTCTTCTATTTTTTAAAGGAAAGGAGGAACGATATCTTCGGATAATCATAAGGGATTCGTGCTATTGCTAGTCATTGAGAAAGTATATTGTAAAGTACTATATAATAGAATAAAAACAGAATTTGGGAACATTTCAAAATTCGTTTCCGCGAGAGACACAGTATCATAGATGGCAGGTTTATTTTAGAAACACTTAGAGCGAGACAAGTGTCAATGAAACGCGGTAAACTATATTGTGGTTTCATACATTTTTAGAACGCATATAACGCCATCAACCACGATGCACTATGCTACAAATTTTGGGTAAAGGGAATCTGGGAAAAATGATACCAGTATTGCAAGTGAAATAGTGTTGATTTCTGCATGAAGTACGACAGAGATATAGTACTAGAGAGTTTTCAGAGCGAGAGGGTAATGAGACAGGGAGGCATTCTACCATGTTTACTTTTTAATCTGTTTGTAGATGACTTAGTGGACTTAAGTCAAAACCTAATGGGTGCTTTTCAGGTGCCGGCGATTTTATATGTGGATGACATATCACTATGTCAGCGACGATTAACGGATTACAACGGGCACTCAACAGACTGCAGACATTGCAAAGAATGGCTTCTCACAGTTAGCGTAAATAAAAAAAAAATAATAATTTCTAGAACACAGCAGTCTATAGGCAGGGAAGAGACTTGGACTTACGGTGGACATACCCGAGTTAATGTTAAGAACTTCGTTTACCTAGGGAATTACTATTACAATGAACGGGCAGTGGACCAGGCACATTGGCATGGTGAAACACAAGGCTGGAATGAAGGCCGCGGAAACTCTCTGGATACCCAGCAGAATTTCAGGTCTGCCGGTGGTTTTACTGGAAAACGTTTACGGGACTCTGGTCAGATCCACGATGACATATGGCGCGAAAATCTGAGGATGAGAGTAATCAAAGAATGTGTATTACGTAAGAACGCGTTTTTGAAAGGGATTTTGGTGGTAAGGAGAAGTTCGGAAAACTGTGTAATTAAGTTGGAAAATTGCCCCAGTTCACAGTAAGAAAATAAAATATACAATTAGAGCGGTGAAATATTGGCTAAAAATTATTTTGGGAGATCAATACTTAATTAGAGAAGGAAATAGGATATGGGCCTTTCAAGTGAGAAAGGGGTTAGAAGCCATATGGTTGGGAAATATTTGGGTAGTAGATCAATGTAACAGAATTGTATGGAGAAAGGTCAGGATCTGCCTGAAGGATATAGACAGGTAGCATACAATCGGGCAATTTGGGGAAAAGATTTCCTTAGAAGTATAAACCGGATTTGCATCTGGGTGGGGGACGGAGCTGTACATCAAACCAGCGGCCACACTCTTTAACTGGGACTCGCGTACTTTAGGCTTTGAGCAAGCCGACAGATCAGAACCTCAGGTGAAAATGGACTGAGAATTTGCCATTTTTGTGAAGATGAAGAATCATGGTCACTCACTAGCGAACTGTAGCAGTACTGAGGTGTTGAGCACAAAGTGTCTGCCGCCTTCCTTTGCTATCTCTAACAGAGGCTAAGGGGCTCTTCTGGCAGGCAGACAGGCAAGGGTGAGGAGCAGGTAGGAAACTTCATGTTGAAGGTGAGGCAGCTCAGGTCTGAAACGAGTGAAAACCGGGGAGAGGGGCGGAAGGAACTAAATGGAATTAAAATATATGCATAAATGATTGTGGTCATTTAACAAGGGGGGATGGGTTCTATGTACCGGATGTTTATGTTATTATTTTAACTACGTTAACCAATGGAGGTAGGACCTATTTACTTATTTATTTAAGTAATGCACTTTTTGTGTATTATGAAAGGCATAGTGGACCCGTGCGAAGGTTGCAAATTTAAATATTATGTATTTTAATTTGAATAAATACACTCATTCATTATAGAAACACCAAGAGTCTGACCCTCTGGGGTACTTCTGATGTTTTGGCATCTTGTCTGTTTATATATAATGGTAAGGTTTGGCATATTTCATGACAGATATATCTGGTAGATGCTTCTAGATGACCAGTATGTAGTAGCTCGTTATTCTTTTTATATTTTCTAATTTAAATTTACGACCACGACCACCTAAACTAGTGTCAGTAATGTCTTTCTTTAGTTTGAGGAAAGCTGTAATCATCCTCTTTGTTACATGATTGTCAAATTCTTTCTCACCATTTCCATATCAACACCATGTACCATCCCTTCATTTAGGCGATGGAGAATTCTTGCGTCTCCACGAGACAGTACAGTTGTGTAGCTCATTTCACACTTCTGTGCTGACCGCCTCATTGTACTGCATGGGTATTGATGACATTTTCACTGTCATATGCTAATATCAGCATGCCTTTCAGTCTAGAGGATTATTTCGCACTTTTTTGTGCGTGGTGATGTTTGTTGGTGCA